>JAFEMH010001561.1:0-454097 GCA_022495995.1 Adenophora triphylla var. japonica
CACGGGCCATGTTAGACACCTTTGAGTATGAGTGGTTGGGCCTTTATCCGTGGACCACTGTTGGAGTGGGAGGTTCACCGTGCTTGGGATGCCCTTTGCGATGCGAGTATCTTGGTATCTACGGAGGGGATACCATGTATCTGGGCGGCGAGTCTTCCCACGAAGCATGGCCGGGAGTAGGCTTGCCGTATAGGGTGCACGGCGGATCGCTTAGGGCGATGTACCCCATCAGCTTCATTCCGGAATGATAGTTATCTTTGCTCTTGTGGAGGTTTATGCGGCTCTGACTCGTGTTATTCGAGGAGCCTCTTATGCGGAGTTCTTGCCTCGGTGATGGGTCCCCTTTCGGTGGGTTGCTAGAGCGATCGCTTTGCTGCGTGGCTCTGTTCACGCACCTCTGCCTCGGGTTAAGAACGGCCCACCCAGCACACTTCTTCCTAGTCTGCTTTGGTTCTTTGCCGCTTCGTGCAGTTCGGCCCTGCAGGCTACACGTATATGATGGGGAGGCATGCCGATGATGGGCCACATCCGACTCCGGATCCATATTCCCGAGAGGTTACCGTCTTCAGCACGATGTCTCCTCGGTATGTTTACGTTTTTGATATTTCACGTATTTGTCCATATAAGTGTATATGTCAGACTTCATCGAGCATTTCTTTTCTTTTGTTGTCGAGTCGGCATATGTCCGCGGCTGATTATAACCGTGAGAGCGAGCAAGGGTCTGGCAAGGATTGATGGCTCACGGTGTCGGACTGTACCTTGAGAGGTCACAATTCCAGAAGGCATCTTCGGCGGCTTCGACGGTGGCCTGCGGTGACTCCGACTTGTGGAGCCAAGAGGTCGAGGAGGGACGGTGGCCGGTGGTGGTGAAGGTGGAGGTGCAGCATTTGCTCGGGCGACGATGGCTTGATCCCCTTTTCTCCCATTTATTTTCGATGACTTGTAAATATTGGCCGTGTGGGCCCGGACAATTTTTCTCTTTTCTTTGGTACTGTTAGCACGTAGATAGCACAAAAACATGGCTTCCTTAATTCCTAGTCTAGGCATAATTAGTTAGTTTTTAACTTTCTCGACTTTCCGTGGTTGGAAATGGAATGGCCATCTAGGCCACAATTTTGAGCTTAATTTTGGTGTTGCATTGTATGTTGGGAAGCTGTATGTGCGGGTTTTCGAGACTTGCTTCGTCCAGTCGGGGCTAGATTTTTATTTGTGCGGAGGCTGTTGCTTTGTTTTGCCGTGGCGATGTATCGCGCGAGACAAGGCATCTCGCGCGAGACACGCTATCCAGGCAAAATCCTCTTCCTTCTTCGAACAGGATTTTGTCAGTTTTCCCTATAAAATCGCCCTGTAGTCCGGCCAGATAACTCATCCTAGCCTTTCAAACTCTAGAGATATTACTGTTAGGGTGAAGTTCTTGTCTTCTTTTTCAACCACTGTGATCCATGGCTTCCAAGGAGATCGCCCCAACTCCCCACGATTATCGATGATTTTTCTTTGCCTTCTGAAGTGATTGAAGCCTTCAAGCAAGCATCAAGAGATTTCGTGAGGTCGTTTCGTAATCGATCTCGCAACAAGTTTATAGTAGAATTCGGATTCAGAATCCTTTTCACCTTGAAGAACCTCCAACCGGATTGGAATCTTTTGCAGGGTGCTGCTCGATTTTGGGATCCCTCAGTCCATCTCTTCAATTTTTCTCTTAATGAGATGGTGCCTCTGTGGGAGGAATTTGCTATTATCTTGGATATGCCTTTGGTAGTGAGATTGCTTTGTTCCTAAGTACAATAGGAATCATTCGAGAGGCCTTGAATGAATTGCTAGGGATCCCCCTTGATACTTGCTATGAGTTGGTTCGCACGTGGGTTGATTGTTCTTCTTTTCCTGAGCGGTTCAGCGGAGATTCAGACGATGACGCCTTTCATGTCTACAAACGGAACTTTCTGGCCCTTTTTCTTTTCGGAGATGTTTTGTTTACATGCAGGGATGGCTTGGTTGACTCCCAATTGGTGGAAATTGTTCTGCAGGCTAGGAAACGTTCTAGGAACATCATTCCGCTAATTTTGGGTGAAACCCTACATGGTCTTGATGAGTTGCATAAGACCGGTGCCATGACTCAAGGGAGCCCTCTTTTGTTGACTATTTGGCTTAGGGAGCATCTCAAATTGGTAGGTCCCCCGTTGGAATATTCTCCATTCACATATCATATGCAAAAGTTGCTGATCTAGGATCTCTCGGTGGATGAGTGGGCTGAGTTGATTGCGAAGACTGTAACTGCTGATATCCTTTGGTGTCCGCCTTATTGGAGATTGAACAAGTATGTTGCCAATACCAAGGGTTTTGACAGGGTTGTTCTTCCGGGTTTGCGAGATTCCTCCTTTTATTTTCCCAAGCGGGTGCTCCGTCAGTTTGGTCAGCAGCAGGACACTTATCTTTTCGAAGGGGCCTCTCGTGGTGTGTCTTATATTGGTGTAGAGTTTGCGCAGGTGCTAGCTCAAGCATGGGGCGAAGGAAATAGTCGGGACCGCTGGTCGAACCTTCGGACTTTTAATGCAAGCATCTTCTTATCTGACAAGTATTTGGATTGGTTTCTTCATACTGGCCACCCTAGTGTGGAGAAGATTGATGATCTGCGGCTTCCACTGTTAGGGGATTCTTTCGTAGCTAGCAGTATTTTGCGAAGGAGCGAGGCTCAGTCTGATCCTGCTAATGTACGGACCGATCCAACCCAGGATTTTCTTGATGGGGATTGGTACGAGAGGCGAGGCAAAGGGATGCCTAGAAAGACGCAAGCTTTAGATAGGCCCAATGTCTTCAAGAGGCTTTCGGAGTCCTTCTTTAATCGTCTCGGGGGATGTTCTGCTTCGAAGGACCTAAAGCGCAAGAAGGATCGCGAAGACGGTGGTGATCATGTCCGCCGGCCTACCAAGTCAATGAAAGGCTAGATCTTGAGGAGTACCAAGAGATTGCTTTGATAGATTAATAGTTTTATTTTATTAGTATTTTTTCCAAGATTGTTAGTTTAGCAAATTAGTCGTTGCGGTTAGGATTTCCCTTTTGTCATTAATAAAATGCATTCGATTAATAAAAGGACAAAATTAAATTTATTTATTTGATTAGATCGAACCCGAAGGCTGCCTACGTTCCTTTTTTACAGCAATTAAATAAGAGGCTCAGGTCTAACGTAGTTCATTTTGAGAGAAAATGGACAAAATACGGTTTCGTAGCCGAGGATAATCTCGCGCGAGACAAGGCCCATTTTTTTATGTGCACACCCTTTCTTTTGCCTAGGCCACGCCTTTTCAGGTTTTCAATCTAGCGGGCTTCTTTTCTTGTGCAAGCTCTAATTTTTGCCTAGGCCGTCCCCTTCAGGATTTTCAACCTAACAAGCGATTTTCTTTTTAAGAGGCCAAGTCACGCGAAGTATTTCTTGAGCTTGTCCATGTTGACCGGCTTCGATAGTTGATCTCCGTCTAAGTCTATCAGCTGAAGGGCTCCCCCAGAGAATATCTTCTTTACGATGTAGGGTCCTATCCATCTTGGTCCCCATTTGCCTAGTGGATTGAAAGGTCCGGGGATGGTGCTCACGGAGAACCAGGTCGCCCACTCTGATGTTCCTTGTCTTGACCTTCTTGTTGAAAGCTCTTGCCATTCTTCTTTGGTAAGCTTGAGTATGCTCGGCTGCTCTCAGCCTCCTTTCGTCTAGCAAGGCTAACTCTTCGTATCTGCTCTCTAGCCAGTCGACTTCGTTCACTTGATTTTCTAGGAGAACCCGTAGTGATGGTATTTCCAATTCTATCGGCAATACAGCCTCCATTCCGATGTGAGGCGTAGGAGTCTCTCCCGTAGCATTCGAACCGAAGTGCGATATCCCCAAAGTGCGAAGGGTAACTTGACGGGCAGTCTTTCCCAAAGTGATTACCATTTTTTCGATGATGGTTTCGATTGTCTTGTTTGCGGCTTCAAGCTGCTCCGTTTGTGTGAGGCACATGTAAGAAGATGATTTGTGTCTTGTGATTTTATACTCGGTTAGGAGGTGATCGGTTTCCTTCTCGAAGTGCGAGCCATTATCGGATATCATCTCTTGCGGGACCCCGTATCAGCAGATGATGTTGTGTTTGATGAATTCTGCAACCTTTCGGGCATTCAAAACTTTGTAGGAGGCAGCCTCGACCCATTTAGTGAAATAGTCGATGGCTACTAGGACGAAGCAGTGCCCATTGGCTCCTGTGGGTGTGACCTTTCCAATCACGTCTATCCCCCATGTCGAGAACGGCCAAGGAGAAGTCATAGGGTACAACAAGGAAGGCGGTGCGTGCTGAAGGTTGGCGTGTATCTGACACTTATTGCATTTCTTGACCATTTTGGTACAGTTGGCTTCCATGGTTAGCCAAAAGTACCCTTGTCTGATGATCTTTTTGGCGAGCATAGTCCCGCTCATGTGGGTTCCACATATGCCTTGATGAACATGGTCCATTATTTCTCGGGCCTCTTCCTCGGTGGCACAAAGGAGGTTTCCTTGGGAATGCTTCTTGAATAGACGGCCAGCTATGATGGATTAATTCTCGGCCAATCTCCTAAGGGCGATCTGAGTCTTCTCGATGCGCCTCGGGTGGGATGGTTCCATCTAGGATGAAATGCCAAATATCATGGTACCATGGTTTCTGCTTCGGAGTTCTCAGCAATGGCACATTCGAGATAACCGTTTGTCTTTGCGATCATGGAGATCTATAATGGCACAGTAGGCGGGAGTTGAACGTCGTGTTATTTTGAAGGGCTTGACTGCTTTTCCTTTAGGGATTTTGACCAAGAAAGCGAGTGTGGCTAATGCATCTGCGAACCGATTTTTGTCTCTAGGAAGATAGTGGAACGAGACATCCTGAAATTGTTGCGCCAACTCTTGGAGGTGGGCACTGTATCTTTGAAGGGTTGGATCTTGGATCCTCCACCTTTTCAATGTCGATTGATGATTAAGCAGGAGTCCCCAAATACCTCGATTTCGGTCACGTTGCATTCTAGGGGATGCCTCAAGCCCCACTATACAAGCCTCATATTCTGCGGTGTTGTTGGTGGCATCAAAGTCAAGACGTATTGCTAATGGAATATAGATGTCGTCAGGGTCTACCAACAACATTCCGATGCCGAACCCTCTCTTGTTGGCTGCGCCATCGAAAAATAATTGCCACTTATTTTCGTCTTCTATGCTCATGATGTCTTCATCAGGGAATCGCGGGTCTTCCCCCTTCGCTTCGTCACAAGGAAATTCGGCCAACTGATCTGCGAATACACTCCCCCTAACGGATTTCTGAGTGACGTAAGTGATATCATATTCCGCGAGCATGAAGTACCATTTGGTTAATCTCGAAGATAAATTTGATTTGTCTAGGATATATTTCAACGGATCCATCCTTGCAATGAGACGAACCGGGAAGGCTTCCATATAGTGCTTTAGCCTTTGTGATACCCAAAAAAGAGCAGCGCAAGACTTTTCGAGTGGAGAGTAGTTGATTTCTTTGCCTTGGAATACGTAGGCGACAAAGTAGATGGCATTCTGCAGTGTGTGAGTGCTGTTTGTAGTTGTTCGAGCGAGCATAGCCCCAAGCGCATTGTCGATGGCAGGAGTAAAGCTTTAAGGGCTTTTCCTTGTGTGGTGGAACCAGGATGGGTGGGGAAGTTAAGTAATGCTTAACTTCCTCGAATGCTTCTTGACATTCTTCGATCCACTCTTGAGGTGCATTTTTCTTAAGCGGCTTGAAGATAGGATCGCACATCATGGTCGAGTTGATTGATGAATCGACCCGATATATTGGAGTCTGCCCATGAATCCTTTTACTTCTTTACGTGTTTTGGGTGGAGGCATGTCTATGATGGCCTTTATCTTGGAGGGGTGCGCCTCACCATGCCGCGCTCTGTGACCATGTATCCTAAGACTTTCCCTTTGACCACTCCGAATGAGCATTTTGCAGGGTTGAGTCTCATCTTGTGTTGCCTCAGTCGATTGAATAATTTTCTGAGATCTCTGAAGTGCTGACCATCTGTCCCCTTTGAGTGGACAATCATGTCGTCCACGTATACCTCTATTTCTTTGTGGATCATGTCATGGAATAGTGTCGTGATCGCTTTGCCCTTTGGTAAATAGCCCCAGCGTTCTTAAGACCAAATGGCATGCCGTATAACAGAACGTTCCCCAAGGTGTGGTGAATGCCGTTTTGTGTTGATCCTCCTTTGCCATGAGGATTTGGTTGTACCCTGCGAAGCCATCGACGAATGAGTGGACTTTGTATGCGGCTATGGCGTCGACCAACATGTCTATGTTTGGTAGCGGGAAGTCATCTTTAGGGATGCCTTGTTCAAGTCTACGAAATCGACACGAGACTCGTATTTTCCCCTTCGACTTGGCCACTTGCATCGTGTTTGCTAGCCATTACGGATACTCGATCACTTTGATAAAACCCACGTTCAAGAGTTTCATGATTTCCTCTTTTACTTGCATTGACCATTCCGGCTTGATTCTACGTAGTTTCTGTTTGGCGCTTGGCGTTGGGTAGCGCGGTATCTTGTGCTCTACAATTGACTGATTCAACCCAGACATATCTTTGTAGGACCAAGCGAAAGACGTCGACATATTCTCTCGAGGAGCCTGAGTCAAGGTTTCTCTCGTCTTCTCCCTTGAAGAAGCTACCGATCTTTATTTCTCAGGGTCTTCAGTTGTCCCAAGATTAACCGTTTGCATTTCCTCGTCATCAACAGGGCCATTCTTTCCACAACGACCTACTTGCTTAGCTAATTCTTTTAAAATTTGTTCATTTTCTTGATCTATCTCATCGTATGATTCATTATTAATGTGTTCGTTATATTGATTATTTTTAGTTAATTCATCATTTACAATGTTAGCAATCTCGGGGTACTCGGAATGATCGAAAGTTTTCATTAAGGAAGTAAGGGAATACATGCTCGGCCACCGCCTCGATTTTCTCTTGAGTGAGTTCATCAGAGGTGGAGTGTGATTCTAATGTGAAAGTTACAGGGCCTATCTTCTGCAGGGGATGGGGAGTGCAACCAAGCTCTTTGATCATGAAGTCTTCATCAACAAGCGGTCCTCCGGTGACGTGCCGGTTTAGAATTGGCTCATCACATTTACGTATTAGCCTTGTATAATCAATGATTGGAGCATCCCCGCTTGGAGATTGCGTGGATCTGGCTGTCTTCTAACCGGCACAGGTCTTCAAACTGTCGCAGCATGTCTTCTCCCAACACAAAGTCCCATTATTTGGTTATTTACGCCTTTGTGCCCCACAAATCTTTAGGGATTAGTGAGACGGTTTCTGTTTCATCTGGTTAAGCATCGCGATCAGTGAAGATTTTAAAGCCCGGTTGGCGCCTTCCTTTATCGTCGATCCATGGTTACGAAAATATAAAGTAGGGAATGCTTTCTCCTTCCCGGACAAAGTAGCCATTGAGTGTCTTTCGATATGGCTCGAGGTTGCAATCTTTGACCTTTGGGTCATTGTGGCCTTTGTATGCGGTCCCTTCCCACTTGATTTGAGTGAAGTACCACTCTTCTTCGTCATCTCCATCGTGGATGGAAATGATGTATCCTAGGCCATGCTTGGTGTGTGTGTGGGGGAACCGGTGGTGGTTCCATTATCCCTTGCAAATGTTTTCCAAGCCCCAAGCCAGGAAGTATAGTGCTTTCTTTCTCGATCTCAAATAAGTAATCGAATTGAAAAGGGAAATCTTGACTAACTATTATTGAAAAGCAAACTTGATACTCTTGCCCACAAATGAAGTCTTTAGGCAAGTAGTACCCAAACTAAACTAGACTACTAATCGTTTCTTTTTGCAAAAGAGTAAATAACTGAAAGGAAAAGGAAGCCTTCATTTCTTAATCCAACCAAGGGCACCTCCGCTAGGAGCAAGTTTGATGGTGTCGTCATCGACTAAGTCTTGGACTGTATTCTTCAGGTTGAAACAATTATTGGTGTGGTGGCCATGGCATTGATGGTAGTAGCAATAGAGGTGTGGAGCTCGACCTTCCCTCTTAGGTACGTAACCTTCCATTGGTTTCATCACTCCATCTTTATGAGGACTTCTGAAGATGTGACCGAGAGAGATCCCTCCAAAGTCAGTGAAGATCCTTCCCTTCCTTCGCTTAGCCATTTGATTATGGAGGTCTCGTATATGATTCTCGTGAGTGTTGCACAAAGACATTGTGGCGAGGCGATATTACGCTTCCATTTGTTCTTTGAGGTCACAGTAGAGAGTATTAAGGCAATACTTGACCCTTTCATCAATGTCATCTTCAATGTGGGCTTCGAGGGCGTTACACTTTTGGGTCATAGCTTTGAGTTCGCTTTTGACCTCTTCAAGTTCCTCAATCAGCATCTTTGTCTTCTCAGCTTGAATGGACTCTTCCAAGTGACACCATTCGTTGCTGTTGTCAATATGTTGCAGAGCTTTGGTGAGTTGATCTTTGATGCCACTTAACTCTTCTTGCACAGATGATTGCCCGCTGTCGGAGTCACTTTCCAATTTGCAGAAATCCCTAGTAATGCGGGTGGAAGGTAAATCGAAGGCTTCTCTCCAACCTCCCACATATTCCATTTCAGCGACAAGGGCCTTGGTCAAATCATGCAGAGTGTGTTGTTCAAGGTCCTTCTTGGTGATGGCGTGCTTTTCAGTAGACATTGTGTTGGGAGTCTTGAAGTTGAGTAGCTTCGGAAAACTGACAAAAGAGATGCAGAGATGACGTCAGGATCAAATCTAGCCCCAACGAGTCGGAAGCAGGCTTAAACGGTTCGAAGCTCGATTCATACAACAGAGGCATTATCTCACGCGAGACATGTAGTCTCGCACGATACAATCACATGGAAAGTCGGTTTTTATTAATCCTAATTTTTGGTCGGAACTGAGGATCCGTTTTGAGGGGTTTCCTAAGGCCTTTATCGTGAGCCTAACGACTAAGCAATCAATCCGATTTTTGTAAAACAAAGCCATGTAAGATTGCTTTTTGAAGGAGGTATATTTTTTCTTTTAAAGGGACATCCGAAAGGGTCATTCCGAAGGGACTTTTTCCGAATGGACTTTTCTTTTTCGAAGGGACTTTTCCGAAGGGACTTTTCCGAGTCCTTCTTTATTGTCAATTTTACATGGCTTTATTTTGGTCAAAAACAAGAAAAGATCACCAAGTCAAACCGACCCATCACGGAGTGTTCCTAAAAAGACAATCTACATGAAAATGTGGCGATGCAGGGCTGGAAGGCTAGGCTCCCCGCGATATGACAATCAAGGTGGATTGAATACGCGGAGTGGGATGATCCAACTTCGGAGAGACCAGCGACTAGGTGGTTACCGTCATCCGTCCTTAGTGTGGGTCCCGGGTTTATAGAGGGTATACAGTACAATGACAGATATATCATGAGTGCGCTTGTGTGATAGTCAATCTAGGTGATAGATAAAAATAGAGATTTTTTTTAAAACAAAAGAAAACAAATAGTGGCCGCACCAAGTGGTTGCCTACGTTTCTCCCAATTTAGGAAGACTCAGGCCGTCGTAGTTCCAAGTAATGAGAGAGAGAGAGAGATGAATAAATTAAATTACAACTCTCGAATCCCCAATGGACCGGACTTTAATAAAATAAAACCCAATCACACGCAGTTTATAAATAATCAATTATTTAACTAAAATACAGTTTCGAGTTCGACACCTTAAGGGAGGCCTTAAGATGAGAGAACTCTGCAGATAATGAATTCTGGGATCCCCCTTGCGTGTTCGACTCTCATCTTGGACCTCGAGATGAATAGGGAAAACCAGAAAACAACAGATTGTCGAGGCGACATCTCGTGCGAGATAGGATATCTCGTGCGAGATATGCCTGATCTGAAGTAGAAAAATGAATTTTTAATTATATTTTTTTTTGAAAACCTCTCTTTTAATTTTGACGCAAGTTTAAGCCTCTTAATTTTATGTCCCCAGTGGAGTCGCCAACTGTAGCGTTGTGAAGGATTTTGAACATCTCCTTTTTATTAATCTTTTGAGTCGCCACCTATATTATTCGTTTGGAAAACATAGAAAAGCCATTTTTGAAAGAGATTTGGGTTCGGGGATTAGGTTATGGAATGGGAAGGTCAAGGAGCACCCATTCCACCCAATCTGGAGATCATTTTGCTAAAGAAAAGAGAGGTTTTCAAAAATACAAGGATTTTAAATAAAAATAAATAAAAATCCATTTAACGGGGTTAAACGGAATGTAGGATCGATTGCTTCGAGACCATCCCCATGATTTAGGGAGGCTCTAGGCCGATCCTAGATTTTATGGATTTATACAACTCTAACAATCAATTAGAAAGGAAATTGGGGGTTACCTTGCGTGAGGTGATTCAGGCAGAGTTTCGACTTAAGTTTAGACTCGAATCTTGACACGGACAGAGCTTCGCCTCAGTCCTTGACTCGGATCTTGATGTTTGTTTATCAACAAGGTTGACAAACAAACTTTGAGGTGATTTTAGGGGTGATTTACAGAATCTTTCAAGGAGAGAAACCAAGTAAAATGTGTAGGATCGTCGACCATGTGGACCTCACGGAAATGCGAAAGTCATCCAATGTTTTATAGGTGTTGGAGAGGTGTAGGTGGAAAGGTAAAACACTCCTAGGAAGGTTCCAGACTCTAAAATCATTGGTTGGCCGGATGGATAAAGTTTTATCCCGAAAAGAGGTTGAAATCGACGAGGAAACTGTCATCTGCATGCTGCACAGTACCAATATCTCGCGCGAGACACGCCATTCCGCGCGGGATATTGTGGTATGTGGACAATTATGCCCTTTCCCCGTTATCTCGTATGCAGTTTAGTCCTAAACTAACGATGGTTAGTCAAAACTTAACGAAACATAATTGTATCATTGACAGGGAGATCAGCAGAGGTGGTGGAAGTTATGAGGAGGAGGAAGATTCACATAATGTGTTTACAGGAAACTAAGTGGGTTGGAGAGAAAGCAAAAGAAATATCGCCTTGGGGTTTTAAGCTTTGGTACTCAGGAAAGGATAAGGGTAGAAATGGAGTGGGTATCATTATTGATAAGGAGTATATTAATGATGTGGTGGAAGTGTACAGAAGAGTGATCGAATTATGGGCATTAAAGCGGTGATACGTGATGAGATTATAACTATTATTTCCGCCTATGCACCACAAGTAGGGTTGGATGCATCTATTAAACAAGTGTTACGGGAAGATTTGGAGGAGGTAGTGCAACGAGTACCTAGTGGTGAGAAATTAGTGATTGGTGGTGATCTGAACGGACATGTGGGGTCTAGTCGATATGGCTTTGAGAGCATACATGGAGGTTTTGGTTTTGGAGAGAGGAATGAAGCAGAAATAGTATCCTGGACTTTGCATTGGCATATGACTTGAGTATAATGAACAGCTTGGTTTAAGAAGAGAGAATCTCACTTGGTGTCCTATAGGAGTGGAGGTAATGCGAGTCGGATTGACTTCTTCTTAGTAAGAAATACTTGTAGAAAAGAGTTATACAGATTGCAAGGTTGTTCCGGGTGAGAGCACGAAGAACTCAACATAGACTGGGTGGTACTTGATTTTCGAAGTAAAAGAATTTCGAGGAAGAGAAAATCACGGGTAGACCCTAGAATCAAAGTGGTGGAGACTTCAAGGGGAAAATCAACCGAAATTTGTAGCTAAGATGGTCGATACCGGTATTTGGGCGGATAATATGGAGGATATGGATATAGATTCGACTTGGACTAAGATGGTACATACCATAAAGGAGGTGGCGAAAGAAGTCCTTGGAGAATCTAGAGGAAATAGGCCACCAAGTAAGGACACATCATGGTGGAACGAGGAAGTAAAACAAGCAATAAAGGGCAAGCGAGAATGCTACAAATTATTGGGAAAATGTAGGAGCGACGAGAACTATGAGAAGTATAAGGAAGCTAGAAGAGATGCTAAGAAAGCAGTAAGAGACGCAAGAGCAAAGGTGAATCAGAAACTTTATGATAAGTTGGATACAAGAGAAGGGGAAAAGGACATCTACGAGACTCGCTCGTATGAGGGATAAGAGGACACGAGATATTGGGACGGTTAAATGTGTGAAGGATGTAGACCAAAGAGTTTTAGTCGGGGATAAAGAGATAAAAAGATAGATGGAGTTCGTACTTTGATAACTTGTTCAATGGCGGTCAAGAGCAGGATGTTGGAGATCTAAATATCTCTTCGAGTATGGTTAATCGAGATTTTATGCGGAGAATTCGAAAGAGTGAAGTGGAAATGGCAATGAAAAAGATGAGATTGAAGAAAGCCGTTGGACCGGATGGTATACCAATTGAGGTTTGGAGATGTTTCAGGGAGGGAGTAGATTGGTTAACAACGCTATTTAACAAGATATGGAGAGTTAACACAATGCCATTGGAGTGGCGGAAGAGTACTCGATCCCTTTGTATAAGAATAAAGGTGATGCTCCAAGATTGTGCCAACTATCGGGGATCGAAACTAATGAGCCATACTATGAAACTTTGGGAAAGAGTGATTGCACAAAGGCTGAGAAAAATTGTGGATATTTCGGATAACCAATTTGGGTTTATGCCGGGAAGATCGACTATGGAGGCAATATATCTTATGAGACAAACCATGGAGAAATATCGGGATCAAAAGAAAGATTTGCATATGATTTTCATTGATTTGGAGAAGGCATATGATAAAGTGCCAAGAGAGGTACTTTGGTGGGCATTAGCAAAGAAGGGTGTTTCAAAGAAATATATTGATATTATCAAGGACATGTATAATGGAGTTAGTACTTGTGTACGAGACTAGTGTTGGGAAAGGCTGAAGAGTTCCCTATAAAGATTGGAGTGCATCAAGGTTCCGCACTTAGCCCCTTTCTTTTTGCTTTGATAATGGACGAATTGACGAGGTCAGTCCAAGATGATATACCAAAGTGTATGTTGTTCGCAGATGATATTGTGCTGATTGATGAGACAAGAGAGGGTGTGGAAAGTAAATTGGAGTTGTGGAGATACACTTTGGAATCTAGAGGTTTTCGATTAGCGAAGCAAGACTCGAATATTTGGAGTGTAAGTTTAGCAGAGTTGGAAGTAGGGAGGCAGGGGCGGTCACATTTGATGGAAATATTATCCAAGCTTAGTTTTTCGCTATCTTGGATCCATTATCCAAAAGGATGGAGAATTAGATGGAGATGTGGCTCATAGGATTAAAGCGGGTTGGTTGAAGTGGAAGAGTGCTACGGTGGTTTCTATGTGATCGCGGCATGCCCAATAGATTAAAGGGAAAATTCTATCGCACGGCAATTAGGCCGGCATTGCTTTACGGCACCGAATGGTGGGCCGTGAAACAGTGTCACGTGCATAAGATGAATGTGGCGGAGATGCGCATGCTTCTCGATGGATGTGCGGTCATACAAGAAAGGATAGGTTGGGGAATGAGGTGATCGAGGTAAAGTAGGAGTTGCGCCCATTGAGGATAAAATGAGGGAAAATCGTCTACGGTGGTTTGGACATGTGAGAAGGAGACCGAGTGATGCACCGGTTAGGAGGCCGGAACAGTGGAGAAATGAGAAAATGGCGAGGGGTAGGGGAAGACCCAAACAAACTTGGATTAGAGTAATTGAAAATGATATGAGTTTACTTGGAGTGGATGAAAGTACGGTGTTGAAGAGGCCGGAGTGGAGGGCAAAAATCCATGTGGGGGGTTGATTTTATTATTATTATTATTATTATTATTATTATTATTTTTTATTATTTTTTTTATTTTTTACCTTTTTACTTTTTTATTTATTTTTGTATTTTTTTTTTGTATTTTTATTTTTTAATTTAATTTAATTTAATTTTTTTTTTCACGATAACATATGATGATTCATGTTAGCCGACCCCAAATTATTTTGGGACTAAGGCTTTGTTGTTGTTGTTGTTGTTGTTGACTCAAAGCGAGACTTAGAGTGGTATAAATGTGATCCGATGGGTTCAGAATGGCGTGTCTACAGTATGCATGTCATTCGGGTCTACTAATACCATCCCTATGCCGTTACCTCTTTTGTTCACTGCACCGTCAAAGAATAGCTGCCACCGGTTGCCATTTTCTATGACAAAAATCCCCTCATCTGGAAACTGGAGATCTGGTCCTCGGGTTTGCTGCCGGGAGAGTCGCCTAACCGATACGCAAAGCCTCGTCCTTTTTATTTGCTTTCCGGATCACATACTTTATATCAAACTCAGCTAGGAAGAAGGTCCATTTTGCAAGTCTGGTGGAGATACTGCCTCTGTCACTCTGAAACAGGTACTTAATCGGGTCCATTTTGGAGACCAAATATACTGTGTGGGACAACATGTAGTGCTTTAGCTTTCCAACCACCCAAACCAGAGCTGCACACGTCTTCTCTAGGGCGGAGTAATTCAACTCGCTACCTTGGAATTTGCGACTGACAAAATAGATGGCATTCTCAACCTTAGAGTCCTTTTTCTCTTGCGCTAGCATGGCCCTGATGGCTGTATCTGTGACCGTCAAGTATAGAAGTAGAGGTTTGCTCCCATGAGGTGGACAAAGACTGGGAGGATTAACAAGATAAGCTTTGATTCTCTCGAAAGCTAGCTGGCACTCTTCGTTCCAAATCACCTCTTGATTCTTCTTCAGCAGCTTGAATATTGGTTCACACATGGAGGTTAGCTGGTTGACAAATCGGCTGATTGCGTGATCGTAGACTACCATGAAATCCTTTACCTCGGAGATAGTTCTGGGCGGCTTCATTTCAACGATTGCCTTGACCTTTCCGGGATCCACCTCGATACTGCGCTCTGTGACCATATACCCCAAGACCTTGCCGCGGAAAACCCCAAAGGTGCACTTGGCTGGATTTAATCTCATGGAGTGTTCTCAAAGTCTGTTGAAGAACTTCCTTAGATCAATGAAATGCTGTCCATCTGACCCCTTTGAATGAATGATCATATCGTCAACATACACTTCAATCTCCTTATGGATCATGTCGTGGAACAGGGTAGTGACGGCCCTCTGATAGTTTGCCCCAGCATTCTTCAGTCCAAACGACATCACTGTGTTGCAATAAGTGCCCCAAAGAGTGGTAAATGCTGTATTTTCCTGATCTTGCTCGGCCATTTTAATCTGATTGTAGCCCGCAAAGCCGTCGACGAAGGATTTGACTTCATAGTTCACTCTTGCATCCACAAGCATGTCAATGTTCGGCAGGGGGAAGTCATCTTTGGGACTAGCCTTGTTGAGGTCTCGGAAGTTTACACAAACCCGTACCTTTCCATTTGCTTTTGTGACCGTCACGATGTTTGCCAGCCAGGTCGGATATTCAATCACCTTGATAAAGCCTACCCGTAGGAGTTTCTCAATCTCTTCCTTGACCTGTAAGGACCACTCGGGTTTGATCCGCCGCAGTTTCTGCTTAATCGACTTGATCTCTGAATCCAAGGGTATCCGATACTCCACGATAGATGTGTCCAACCCAGGCATGTCTTTGTAGGACCAAGCAAAAACGTCTACAAACTCTTTAAGCAGCTCGATCAGGGCATCCCGCTCAACTCCGGAGAAGAAGTTACCAATTTGCGTTTCTTTAGGTTCCTCAGCTATTCCCAGATTCACCATTATCAATATCTCATCGGCAGCTTGGGCCCAACTTTCCTTTCGCTCGCAAACCTGCTTTGAATTATTTTCTAAAAATTGTTCATCTATTAAGTCTGCATTATCTTCGATTGATTCTGGCTTAATTATTTTTAAATCTTGATGCTCATTTTTTGTTAAGCGTTCAATCTTTAGATTTGCAATCACGGGATACTCAGAAAGATCGACCATTTTATTAAGAGCGAAAGGGAAAACAGTGTCTACAACACGACGACGGTCTTCGGTCGTGAGGACGTCAGACCTATCGGAGGACTCAAACTCGATTACAAGGGATTCAGGGGAATGACTCAAGACACGGGGGACAAACTTAGATGCAGAGGGACTGGGACGAGGCTTGAGCCCAAGTTTCTTGATCATAGTTTCCCTGTCAGCGACCGGTCCTTGAAATGAAGTCCAATTCTGCAACGGCCTCTCTGCAACTGTTTCCAAGATGCTCGGATTCATAACTGGCCCTTTCTCAAATTCCAACATGGCCATTACCTCGTCATCTGAAGAAAAGTCGATCAAATCCCGGGGATCTTTAGCAACAACAAACCCTTCTGCAGGTATCTCCTCTGTATGTATGCCGCTTTCAGGCTCTGACAGCCCCTGATCTTCGAACAGATTTGCCAAATCACCGTCCATGTCTACAGGGTCTGCACCGCGGATCTTGTGTATCAGAGGCTCATCTAGAGCAAGCTTCTCAAACTGGTTGACATAATTGGGCCCCCAAAAGTGGTAGCTGTTCTCATAGGTAGCAGTAACGCCTGGCCTTCTAGGCATACTGACGAACATTTCCTTCATTGGGTTCTGGCTTGTAGCGAATCTTCGGATCATTCCCATACTTTCTTCCACTTGACTTAGCTTTAGTTCCGGGCAAACGAACATTTCCCCATCTTCCTTAACAAAGTGCTTGTTTAGAGACTAGCTATAAGGGCGCATATCAGGGTTCTTGTATCTTTTGCCGGCAACCAGGGTCATCCGCTCTTTAAGCGCTTCGGCCTTGTCATATGCTTTGTCTTCTCCGATCACAACATATCCTGCACTCCCTCGTTTCTCTTGGGTTCCGACATCTCAAGCTTACACGGCCCTTGTTGTCGCTTTCCTAACCCCTGGTTCGGAATGTAGCTCATGTGTGGGCTCCTCCCAACTCCCGGGACCTATAACTCGTGTCCCAGGATGGAGAGTCCCAAAATACACTTTTTAAAAAAACTTTTCTTTACTTTAACTTGCAAAGTATACCACTTGTTTTCAAAACAATTTCAAAATAACCTCTTTACACGAAGGCGATATATAAACCTGTTTGCAACCACACACAACCTGTATATACAAACTGTACAACTGGAAAGCTTAACCAAGCCAACCATACACCAAACCAAACTCAAGTTGAATTACAACACAATCCAACTGAAAACATGTTTAAGAAAGTTTTATTTACAAAATCTTTCCCCAAAAGAATAACAACCAACAATCCCAACTCCCCATAACAACACATACCCCGACAACCAAAAGATGTCCAAACTCCTGCCCCGGCCTCACTGGTCCGGTCCTCCTGTCTCAGCGGGATCTAAAACAATAAAGGGAGAAGGGGTGAGATAAAATCTCAGCAAGCTATTATGTATGCAACAATATGCCATACAAGATGCAACACATAAACAGGTTGCTCAATACAAATATGCAACACCAAACAGGTTGCTCAATACAAATATGCAAAACCAAACAGGTTGCTCAGTCACATTAGGAAACAGTAAACACGTTACATTACCTTTCCCTTTACCTTTTCCCCCATCTGGGTCATAAGTAGTACTACGGTGGGAGTTATACTTATACTCCTCTCATTTGGTGAACTGCTAGTGCACCTTCACCTCTTATACGACCCCTTATAGAGATCCATATAAGCTACCTCGCTATCATGTGGCATGACTGCACATATCCACAGAAGCTGAACCCCTCAATCCGTGGCCACAGAAGGGGGTGAACGGTATAAGTATAAGGACATCCAATCACCTTATGAAATATCTTCTCATAGGTGGTTGCATTCCCTATACTCCCAAAGATCAACTGGTATACCATATTCAAGCACATTACAGATACTTGAAAGTAAGTCCACCCAATGGGACATCAACATATATATAACATGGTACTGCAATTCATGTTAAACCATTGAAACAGTGCAACATGTATTTCACACTATGTGCACAATGAACTATGAATATGTAAACTCATATGACACAAAGTATATCACATAAGTCCTACACATTCATTACACAATATGAAAACCAGTAACAGGATGCTACCATTCCTGTCTAAACCAAGTAAATAGTGCACAACACATTTGAGGCACTATAATAGCATATAACCCTACATAGGTCATCACATAAGGCTACAACAACATATAAGTAACCTTATGCATTCACAATACAATATTAAACATCTTCTCTTAAGGTTCCAAGTTCATTTACCAAGTCTTATAAACTTTGGTTCCAATCTGTAAGTACGCCAATCCAATTCGCGACCCTTTAAGGTGCATTTCAATGTGATAAAATTGCATTAAGGGGCATTTTGGTAAACTCCTGGCCTATCCCGAGACTTCCGGAAACATTTCATAAGTTTCCCGCGAAGGAAGTACCTTTTGGTACTTTGCTCATGCCAAAGGACCTCCTGGGAATAAAACCTTTTTGGACCTTTTGGGTATTTTCCCTGAATGTTCCAGAAACTGGTTTTGGTGCCAAAAGCGGTTGTGACACCTTATGTCACGCGAAAAGTCGAGGCATGGAAAGTGGTTACGTAAAGTCGTGCGACACAAGGTTACCACTAACTGCAGCCTATAAATAAGACCCTCCCCCTCTTAGAAATGGATCCCAACTTGACATACTGTTACTCTGCAAAAATTACAACATAACACACATACTGGAAACACATACCCCTCTCTCTCTCCTCCCAATTTACCTCTAATCCCTTCCAATTCAACCCAATTTTCTCTATCAAACCTTAGATCCCCCCTCAACTGATCCTCCCAAGCTCTCCAGACTGTAAGCTTGTAGAAGGATTCTGTATCTAACTTGATACAGAATTGTGGAAGCAACAAGGGTAACATCCTTAAATCCCCTTCTCTCTCTCTCTTCTACCTTATTTCTCTTTAATTCTATTGTTTTCTCTCCCTTGGATTCAGTAATCAGACTCTATCCATCTAGATTACTGAATCCCAATCGCAATCTCTCTGTTTAACTTAGTTGTTTTGGATAATTGATTGTTCATTGCTTGATCATTGTGGGATTTGGTGTTTTAGACCCCCAAGGGGGTGTGGATCTATCCATATCCACACTCCCTGGGTTGAATTGTTGTTGTTTGTGTATTTCGGAGCTTACCTAGTTGATTAATTAGATCTGTGTTGGTTATTGGTGCTGCTGAGTTCAAATCTGTAGGTATCTGCACATGGACACTGTGTGTCACGCGACACACTGTGACTGGTTGGATCCTGTGTCACGCGACACATCTGATCAAGCACATCCTGGGTCACGCGACACTCTGTGACCATTTGCAGATATTATTTCCCCTTGTAATCTGTAGTAATCTGCTGTATAAGGGATGTGGCCTCCCTGAATAATTGTCTCACAAGTTGTAAGTTTCCAAGTTCATATCAATAAAATGCACGTTTACTACATTTGTTCATTATCAATGCTTGCACACACTTATGGTTTAATTGGATGTTTAATTAGAAAGACTCGTCTACGGACGAGGCGTGTTGGGTGAACTCTCAATTTTCCCAACACGTAATCTGACCCCCGAACCCATTTTCTCTCTTAAAAAGTTTTTCAAAGTGCATCTCTAAAGCATGGCGTGGCGAATCCTTTTCTTTTTTCCTTTTTTCATTATTGGAAAACTAAAATTTCGCGGGCGAGCGCACATTCAGTGGCGACTCCGCTGGGGATAACACTTTGGAAAACCTATTTTTTTTCAAAAGTTTAGAGGGTCAAGCTTTCATTCGATTAAACATCCAATATATCCATCTTTGTGTGCATTCTTGATAATCTTTTGTAGTTCATGCATTTTATTGAGTATGAGACTTGTGAGCCTTGTAGTTTTTGTGGCCATTCTGTTGTGCTTTGGGTTATTTTGTTTGTCCCTTACCATGGAGAGGTAGGGGCTGATTTGTTTGTTTACAGGAGTCCTGATTCAGTGGCCACCCTAGTCGTGCGACATCTCTGTCCCCTGATGTCCTGTGTCACGCGACAGGAGTGGCCACTGAACAGGTATTCAGAAGCTAGTTTGAGGGCAGTCCCTTGAATTGAATGTGGCTCAGTTGATTATTGTTCCCTTGTTCCCTGTGAGAGTGTGTGTTTTCTTTTTTTCCTTTTCAAAAGTAAATAAAATAAAATAATAAAATTTTGTTTTTCGTAAATAAAAGAATTAGTCATCCGCACACTACACCACATAGATCTAGAACCCTCGGGTGCGATTGACGGCATCGCGGACGGCCATGAAATTCGCCTACGCTTGAGCGCCTGAAATCAAACCTACCCCCCTAGTGCGTTATAGGTGGCACCACACTTAAACCTTACCCACGGTTGGTTTTTGATACAACGTTTTTTAATCACACCAAAATGAATTGTTTTAAAACTTATCATAGGTCCTTATACCTTCCCCGAAACCTCGCATCTTGTGGGCATGTTGCCAACGCAACATGATTTCACGTGGGGACATGTCACTCCCATGGCGTGTTCTAAATGAGAGATCATGCCGCATTGTCAACGTGCACCGACGAGAGGTCATGCCAGATTTTTCTTCGAAATTCCTTGAGAATACCCGTTATGCTGCCCAAATTTCTCCAGAAATTTGGACAACCTCTCCGTCCCACACGATGTTAGGTTTTGGTTAGATATCATTACCTATTATAGATTTCAATGCAAAGCATTTAGTGTGATTTGAATGTTGTGTCCCTAGGCTTTCCCAAGGTGTAGTTAGCATAAATAAAGGCTTCTCCTTTCCCAACCGTATTTAGGACTTAAGACACTGATTTATACTTGAAGATAAATAAGATTGTTTTGTGAGTCTGTCCCTTGTTCCTTTCCATCTCCCTTTCCTCAAAATCTCCCTTCACTACCTTATAAACCCGTATCTATCCCTGGAGCAACGGCGAGTTGGACCCGCTCATCTGTCCCAGGAGCTCGTTTGGTTTGTGTTCAAGCAGTTTCCAGAGTTTCAGTCAGTGCAGAATCAGATATGGCCGAGAATGGAGATGTGTTTGCCGCTCAGTCCGCTGGAGGTTCGGTGTCAATGGGTCAACCGGGTTTGAACGATATGTCTGCAGAAGAATTGAGGATAACTTTGGAAGCCGCTTTAGCCAGGGAACGTGAGGCCCGATTGTTAGCTCAGAATGCCAAGGCCCGAGAGGAAGAAGTTCATAACCGCTTTGTTGAAGCCATGAGAGCCAAGGGAATCGCAATACTCCGTCGGGAGGATGGTTCTTACGAGGAAATTACTGAAGACAACAACAACGAGATCGGATCTGCTTCTCCTGTCCAGCCTGCTCAACCCAGTTATAATACTATGCCTCCTCCCATGAGCTATGCACCACGCTCTGATCAAATGCCATCTCCGAGAATGATTGGGAATGCCCAAGGAATGTTTCCTCCCCCATCCTCTCAAGCATATAACCAGGTTGCTCAGCAGGGTGCTAGCAAGAGTGGTGGGCAACCATCGAACTTATTCGATCTTACCTCCTCTCCAGCTCCCAACGCCCCAATTCCACAAGCTCAGTACGGGTCTCAGTTCCAAGCAAGCTACCCCCAACCCCAGTTCAGCAAGTAACCCGACAGTTATCAGTATGGTCAGTCTAGTCTGCAACAGAATGGTCAGTATCATCTTTCAGGGAATCAAATTTGTCAAGACAGTATTCCGAGGTATCCGCAGTCTCAGCTCTAAGGCAACATCCCTCAGCCCGTAGTGTGTTCTCCTCTTACCCAGCATCTGTATGGTTCCACCCCGTATTCAGCTCCTTGCATCAGTACCGGATTTTCTACTCTTGGTTAGTTTGGAGGTCAGTCAGTGCAGTTCAGTCCCCAGAACCCCAGTGTGCAGTTTAATGGTTATGACATGTACGGGAACAGGATTCCCAACTCGGTCAGTTTGTTGGATAGCAATATCAGTATCCCCAGTACCTTCGGTCTCCCATCGGCTGCTTTACCCATTAGATCTACTCCTGAGTTCCTAGTGCCGTCTTCAACAGTGGCTCCTGCTATTCCCCAAGTTCCAGGATTGACTCCAGAAGTGACAGCTTCATTGAAGCAGATGCAAAAGCAAATCGATAGGTTGACTGTGGGTTCTAGTGGTCTCAAGGTGGTGGATCCGGCTCAAGTAATGCCCCTGCCTCATAAGTTCAAGATGCCGAAGATGGACTTCGATGGTACGGCTTGCCCGGAGACTCATGTGGATACTTATGTTATGATGGGAGCGATGGGCTGCACGCCCGAGTTTATGGCATCCCATTTTCATCTGACTTTGAAAGGACCTGCGCTCACATAGTTTTTGGCTTTGAAACAAGAATGCCGCTCCACCTGGAGCCAGATCACAGAGACCTTCTTGGAGAAGTATAGAGGCAATCTAGAGTGGCGTACCACCCGATATGACTTAGTGGGGACCATTCAAAGAAATGACGAGTCGATCACAGAATTCTATAAACGGTGGAATGCCAAGCTTAACGAGCTATCGAGCCAATTCCCCTTCAGATCGTAAAGATATCTTCTTGTCGTGCGTGAAGCCAGTACTAAGGGAAGCCATTGGAAAAGTTTGGTATCCAGATTTGCGAGAAATGGTTGGAATGGGAGCTAGAAGTGAGAACAGACTGTTTAACCAAACCCCAAATGCAAATGCCGGCGGTAGCAGCGGAAGTGGAGGATTCCGATACCGAGCACCTAATCCTGTTTCTGCAATGGCATCAAAGGGAAGAGAAGTGGTCAAAGATAACAGTATCAACAACCTGCAAAGAGGAGGTGGCAATGTACAGAGTACAGTGAGATTCCAACCCCGGCCGCAGCCAAGGTTTGATGACTTGGGCATGTCTACAGAAGAAGTTTTCAACGGCCTGCTTCGGATCGGCATGATTAAGCCGCTGGAAAATTAAAGCCCTTCCCGTCCTAATCCCAATCTTGATGCTAGTAAGTACTGCAGATTTCATCAATTCCCGGGGTACACCACAAATACTTGCGTAACCCTCAAGAAGATCATCCAAGGCCTCGTGGATGAAAAGAAGATCGAAAAATCTCCTCGCCCTAACGTCGTCAGCAACCCTCTGCCAAGTAACAACGTGAATCTCATCGATTTTGGTCAGGATTACTTCATCAATGTAATAGAGTTTGGAAAGTCTGTAGATGGAAATGATAGTGGTGATTTTAATGAGCTTATGATTGATGTAAACCATTGTTCCAATGAAATGAAAGACAACTTTTGCTACGTCTTGTATCTTGATGACTTGTATGATTTGAATAATGCTGTTGAGTATGATGATTATGAATAGCATTTGGTTGTTAACGCTATATCCTCTATGGCTCCTAGAGAATCTCCAATCTCTTTGGAGGAACTCAGGATAGCAGCTAACTGGGAAGCGCCTTTGTCCGTAAATGAGATAAGACAGGCAGCGTGGCCATATAGCACTCGCCCTGTTCTGGTTACACTGGCAGAACTCAAGGAGGCCAACAAGAATTTTGTGGTTGAGGATCATCAAGAGGTTAATTTGTTGACTCGGCCAGTAAGAATGTTGGGAATGAATAGTGCAGATCCATCCGGGAAAGGCAAAGGAGTCGCGGTCTCGAATCCCCAGTCCTCTCAGAATCCCTATAAATTGGCAGAAGATGAAGAAGTCCAGGAAGACCCGATTTTGACGCAGTTAAAGAGAACCTAGGCTGATATCTCTTTATGGTCTCTGTTCACATCCTCCTACCCCTACAAGCTAAAATTGGAAGAGGCTCTGTCCAAAACCAAGGTGTTTGTCAATGCCACTCCAGACGAGGCCTGCCAGCTAATCGGGACAGCTCAGTATGGGAATATTATTACTTTTACAGACCTGGATTTGCCTGTTTACGGTGCAACACATAATGAGTCCTTACACATCATGGTGCCACTGGAGGGGCACCGAATTCCCCACGTATTGGTAGACAATGGGTCAGCTATGAATGTGCTCCCTGCCAAAATGATGAGTATGCTAGATATTGATGCGCAGAGCCTTAAACCATCCAACCAAACCATAAAGTCCTACGATTCTACATCCAGGGCAGTGTTAGGGATCATCTCTTTGAATCTGTTATTTGGGAGTAAGGAGACGGCGGTAGAGTTCCAAGTTATCGACATTCCTGTCACGTTCTCAGAGCTATTGGGCAGGCCGTGGATTCATGAAATTGGAGCGGTAGCCTCCACCCTCCACCAGTGTTTGAAATTTGTGCAAGATGGAGTATTGACAACCATTTACGGTGATAGCGTCACTATTGGGGAAACCAGCACCAATGCCATGCCAGTGATGGAAATCAAGCTCGACCAGGAGAATTTGATGCTCAGTGGATTCACGATTGAGAAACCTAAAGGGCAGGTCTGCACTATAGATTTAACAACATCCTCGGACAAGATTCCCCCTGTGTTGAAAATGATGAGAGGCATGAGCTACATCCCGGGTCTGGGGCTAGGGAAGCGTCAACAGGGACCATGTAAACTTATAATGCCGGAAACCAAGAGAAACAGGCGAGGCCTGGGATATGTCGTGACGGGAGAAGACAAAGCGTACGATAAGACTGAAGCGTTTAAAGAAAAGATGACCTCAGCTGCCGGCCAGAGATACAAGAGGCCTGACATGCGCCCGTACAGCTGGTCTTTGAACAAACATTTTGTCAAGGAGGATGGGGAAATGTTCGTTTGCCCAGAACTGAAGATGAGCCAAATGGAAGAAAGGATGAGAACAATTCGGAGGTTTGCCAACAGCCAGAACCCAGTAAAGGAAATGCTCGTCAGTATGCCCAGAAGGCCAGGTGTTACCGCCACATACAAGAATAGCTACCATTTAAGGGACCTGATTATGTGATCCAGTTTGAGAAGCTTGCTCTAGACGAACCCATAATATACAAAATTCGTGGTGCTGACCCGTAGACATTGATGGTGATTTGGCAGATCTGTTCAAGGATCAGGGGCTGTTAGAGCCTGAGGATGATATGCATTTGGCAGAAGTACCTACAGAAGGGGTGGTTGTTGCTAAGGATCCCAGTGATTTGATTGACTTTTCCTCTGATAACGTGATGGTGGCTGTGTTGGAGTTTGAAAAGGGGCCAGTTGCGGATCTGAATAGTTTGGAGACTGTTGTAGAGAGGCCGTTGCAGAACTCGACTTCATTCCGAGGACCGGTCGCTGACAGGGAGGCTATGATCAAAAAGCTTGGGCTCAAGCCTCGTTCTTGTCCCTCTGCGTCTAAATTTGTCCCCCGTGTCTTGAGTCGTTCCCCTGAATCCCTTGTTATTGAGTTCGAGTCCTCCGATCGGTCTGACGTCCTCACGACGAAAGACCGTCGTTGTGTTGTAGACACTGTTTTTCCCTTTGCTTTGAATAAAATGGTCGATCCTTCTGAGTACCCCATGATTGCAAATCTAACAATTGAACGCTTAACCAAGAATAATCATCAAGATTTAAGAATAATTAAGTTGGATTCAATTGAAGATAATGCAGACTTAATAGATGAGCAAATTTTAGAAAATAATTCAAAGTAGGTTTGCGAGCAAAAGGAAAGCCGGGCCCAAGCTGCTGATGAGGTATTGACAACGGTGAACCTGGGAACAGCTGAAGAACCCAAAGAAATGCAAATTGGTAGCTTCTTCTCCGGAGATGAGCTGGTTGCCCTGATCGAGTTTCTTAAAGAGTTTGTGGACGTCTTTGCTTTGTCCTACAAAGACATGCCTGGGCTGGATACATCTATCGTAGAGCACCGGATACCCCTGGTCCAGAGATTAAGCCGATAAAGCAAAAACTGAGGCGGATCAAGCCCGAGTGGTCCTTACAGGTCAAGGAAGAAATTGAGAAACTCCTACGGGTGGGATTTATCAAGGTGATCGAATATCCGATTTGGCTGGCAAATATCGTAACAGTCACAAAATCAAATGGGAAAGTACGGGTTTGCATAGACTTTCGGGATCTCAACAAAGCTAGTCCCAAGGATGACTTCCCCTTGCCCAATATTGACATGCTCGTGGATGCAACTGCAAACTATGAGGTCAAGTGCTTCGTCGACGGCTTTGCAGGCTACAATCAGATTAAAATGGCCGAGGAAGATCAGGACAAGACAGCATTTACCACTCCTTGGGGCACCTATTGTTACACAGTGATGCCGTTTGGGCTGAAGAATGCTGGGGCTACCTACCAGAGGGCCGTCACTACCCTGTTCCACGACATGATCCACAAGGAGATTGAAGTGTACGTTGATGATATGATTATTCACTTAAAAGGGTCAGATGGACAACACTTCATTGATTTAAGGAAGTTCTTCAACAGACTTCGGGAGCACTCCATGAGACTAAATCCAGCCAAGTGCACCTTTAGGGTTATTCGCGGTAAAGTCCTGGGGTATATGGTCACAGAGCGCGGCATTGAGGTAGATCCCAGAAAGGTCAAGGCAATTGTTGAGATGAAGCCACCCAGAACTGTCTTCGAGGTAAAGGGTTTCATGGGCCGTCTACAGTACATCAGCAGATTTGTCAACCAGGTGACCTCCATGTGTGAGCCAATCTTTAAGCTATTAAAGAAGAATCAGGAAGTGATTTGGAACGAGGAATGCCAGCTAGCTTTCGAGAGAATCAAAGCCTATCTCGTTAATCCTCCCATTCTTTGTCCACCGTACAGGAGCAAGCCTTTATTTCTATATTTGACGGTCACAGACACAGCCACCGGGGCTATGCTAGCACAAGAGAAGAAGGATTCCAAAGTCGAGAATGCCATTTATTTTGTCAGCCGTAAATTCCAAGGTAGTGAGTTGAACTACTCTACCCTAGAGAAGACATGCACAACTCTGGTTTGGGTGGTCGAAAAGCTAAAGCACTATATGCTATCCCACACAGTACATCTGGTCTCCAAGATGGACCCGATTAAGTACCTGTTTCAGGGTGACAGAGGCAACATTTCCACCAGATTGGCAAAATGGACCTTCTTCCTAGCTGAGTTTGATATTAAATATGTGATCCAGAAATCAATCAAGGGACAGGCTTTGGCAGATCAATTGGCTGATTCCCCCAGTACAGAAGCCCGAGGACTAGATCTCCAGTTTCCAGATGAAGGGATTCTTGTTATAGAAAATGGCAACCGGCGGCAGTTATTCTTTGACAGCGCAGTAAACAAAAGAGGTAACGGCATCGGGATGGTACTAGTAGACCCGAACGACATGCATACCCCCATAGCTATCAAACTAAACTTCTCGGTTACCAACAATGCAGCCGAATATGAAGCTTGCATAGCCGGTCTTGAAGCTGCCCTTGAGCGACATGTGGATGAGTTGGATGTGTTTGGTGATTCCCAACTGATAATAAATCAAGCCGCCAACAGATGGAAAACTTCAGATTCGTGTCTCCAGAGGTATCATGCTTACAATGCAGAGCTCGTCAGCCAGTTCAAGGAAGTGTCATTCCAGTTCCTGCCGCGAGATAAGAATAGATTTGCCGATGCACTAGCTACTCTGGCCTCCTTGGTGGAAATACCCGAGGGAAAGTCAATCAAGCCGTTCAGGGTCGGAAGGCGAGAAAATCCTGCATATTGTTGTGAAATTGAGATCAAAACCGTCAATGAGCCATGGTACAACCAGATCTTCCAATATCTCAAGCATGGTGAAGCATCTTTTCCCATTGATAAAGAAGGAGACCTAAAAGGTATTTATGCCAAGAGTCTGCAAGCTTTGAAAAGGCTATCGGCTCAGTACGTCATACTTGGCAATGAGTTATGGAAGAAAAGGGAAGGTTGTCCTCTCCTGCTCTGTATCAGCAAAGAAAAAGCTCAGAGAGTAATGGAAGATGTTCACAATGGCGCCTGCGGACCTCATATGAACGCTCGATCCCTTATGCATAGCATTATCAGGCTGGGCTATTTTTGGATCACCATGGAGACTGATTGTATCCAGTTTGTTTGAACTTGTGACAAATGCCAGTGGTTCTCTAACCTGAACCACATCCCTCCTCATGACCTATACAGTATGACAACTCTGTGGCCCTTTGCAACATGGGGAATTGATGTCATCGGGAAGATAACTCCATCCGGGAGCAATGGACATTCATTTGTGTTGGTCGCGGTAGATTACTTCATAAAGTGGGTGGAAGCCGCGTCCTACAAAGTGCTAACAGCTAAGAAAGTTGCTCGCTTCATAAAGGAACAAATTTTCTGCCGCTACGGAGTCCCGAATGAGGTCATCTCCGACAATGGGTCCCATTTTGAAGGAGAGACCGATCGGCTGCTCACCGAATACAGGGTCAAATGCCATAAGTCCTCACCATACAGACCGCAGACAAATGGTGCTGTTAAGGCTGCTAATAAGAACCTTGAGAGAATTATAAAGAAGATGGCCGAACGAGGACAGGATTGGCCAGAGAAACTGCATTTAGCATTATGGGGCTACCACACTTCAATTCAGACTACTACAGGTGCAACTCCGTATGCCTTGACTTACGGAATGGAGGCTGTCATGCCCATCGAGTTAGAGATTCCATCTCTCAGGGTATTGCTCGAGAATGAAGTAAATGAGATTGAATGGATCCAAAGTCGATACAATGAGTTGGCACTGTTAGACGAACGCAGATTAAAAGCCATGGAGCATAACCGGGCATACCAGAAAAGAATGGCCCGTGCTTTTGACAAGAAAGTGAAACCCAGGGACATCAAGGTTGGTGATCTGGTTCTCAAGATGAAGCCCTCGAATCAGAGTAGTGCATTAGGCAAGTGGGCACCTGTTTGGGTCGGACCCTTTCTAGTGAAGAAGATATTCTCCGGAGGAGCAATGCAGTTAGCAGATTTGGATGACAACCCGTTCTTGCACCCTGTCAACGGCGACAAGTTGCGGCGGTATTATGTGTGATTGAGTCTTCTCCCCCTCTGTAAAAAAAAAGAACAAGAAATGAAAAATAAAGGCGCAATAAAATTGCCCCAGATGAGACTGAAAACCTCTCAAAAGGCAGTCCATGCAAAAATAAGGGACGCGTCCGGTGCTAAAAGAATATACCCAGCTAGGCTGAAAACCCTAAAAAAGGGCGGTCTAGGTAAAAAACAGGGTTGCACCATGTCCCCCTTCTGTCTTCCCCTTTCTTTAAACACAAAAGTTGATTGAGTTGAACTACGGAGACCTGAGCCCCTTAGTTCTCTTTACAAAAGGGGAACGTAGGCAACCACTTGTGGTTCGGTCTAAAAATGCTGGAAAATCTCATACCTTGCCAAAATGTGTTTTGATTACAGTTCCAAAGCTTTTCAAAGGTTCACTTTGATTTAATATTCTTTTTGATGAGTTCAAGCACGGCCTGCTTTTGATTCAACTAACTTGCTGCGAATAAAAAGAAATCATTGCTAACATCTATTTTGTCTGCATTAAGTGATCAAAGGGTACTCATGTTCCATACAATAAATCTCTCTCCTCAAAAGACAAAAAAAAAACAAAACACAAAAAGAGTCTCCTATCTCTCAGAAAAGCGTCTAGAAGCTCATTCCCGCTCCCGAATTCGCTCCTCTGTCTTTCCTTTTCCTCGGTCCCCGGGAGGTCCTTGGCCTGGGAATGTCAAATAAATCGGTTTAAGCTCATCCCAACTCAGGTACAACACGCGCCAGTGGCTCGATCAGACCAGTCTCCCTCAAAGCGGCCCTAGCAATCCTCTCTTGTCTCAAGGCCTCTCTGCGAGCTATCACCTCTGGATCATCCCTTAGAGCAGCTCTCCGGATTTTCTGCCTCCGATAGTCCTCAGTAACATCGCCGGTAACATTAACTGGGTTTCCCCGTGCCTCTGTATCCCTGAAAGATCGGCTGGTCAGGTAGTTTGCTCCTAAATATTCCCGACGACGAGCCTCTATTGCCAACTGCACAGGGTCCTGACACTCCTCGTACCAGATCAGGTACTCTGTGGTCAAGAATGTAATCCCTCTGGACTGCCGAAGAAGTACACGAATGGGAAGAAAACCCTCCAGAAAGGATCTCGTCGAAGAACCGCACAGCCTGGGGCTCGGGCCATGTCCATCGAACAAAGATCGCCGTCGCCTCTCCCTCAAAGCCATGACAATTTGCTGAGGATACCCATACTGCCTGCTCACTAGTGATGGGATGCAAAATGAAGATACATGCAAGCCTGGCAGCCTGACTACCACTGATCCATCCTGAATGTCTCTCATGGCCTGTAACTTCCAATCGGGAATCGAAAAGCTCAGATCAGTAGCCCTGTACCGCGACAATCTAACCAGCCAGCTGTCAGCGGCCACATCCCTCAGCAGCCTGCGTGGCCGGGTCACCCAAGACATCGCCGTCCGACCCTCTGGTAATGGCCCAATTAAGCGCAACCTCTCAGAGAACCACAAGGACAACAAACTGGGGCTGCCTGCTCCCATGAAATCCGATCCTCCTGCTAGCCTGTCAATGCCATGGTAGGTCTCGGCCAGCAACAGTGTTACAATGTCCATCTCCCCTTGGCCTGACCGGATTTGACGAAGGTCCACACCCCGGTCACCCCTTAGTTGCCTGACAATCTCCAGCAACACACCCGAACAGACTCCGACATATCCACAAAAATAGTACGCCGACAGGGTGAACAGCATGAATATATCCAAAGAGGTAGAAAGGTCAAATAGCTCAGGACTGGACAAGCGCAACCTAGCCATCCGAGTAAAGTCTATGGACCCATCACCCAGAATCATAGATGGCACCTGATCCGCTGGCAGACACAGGAAGCCCGATAACTGCTCCACAACCGACCGTCTGTCCCGTGGGAATGCTACAGTCGCCGACTCACCCAGGCCTGTCAATGCCCTGAAGTCCTCCATGGTTGGTGTCAGATCATTATATGACAGAGTAAAGACGTGCCGCTCTGAGTCCCAAAAGCAGGATGCAGCCCGGAGCAAATCCCAGTCGATCCTCCAGTCTTTCAAGGGCCAAATGCATGGCATGTTGTACCGCTTGTCAATAACTTGCCTATGATGCCTCATATGAAATCCCTAAATTTCGACAAAGTCCTGATGAAATTGATGTTCCCAGGAAGCTACTTCTTCGCTATAATGCTCCATAGCAGTTGAAAGTATCAGTCTTGGCCAAAGAATTCGCTTGTCTGTCAAGCTGGGGCTGCTGGTTTCCTTCTACTGAAAGGGCAGTGTTTACAATGAAGCCTGAGCTGATTTTTTTAAAAGGGACCTGTTACAAGCTTCGTCTGGTCATGCGACACAACCTGCCAAGCAGACATGGCATGTCGGGCGACACATTTGGTTGATATCAGACAATATGTAAAGGCCTGCAATGTCTACCCTAGAGCACTTTTCGACTCGCCGTCGCTGCAATACACCTCCCATCCTCGCATACATTCCTATGAAAATGCACGGGAAAGGGCCCCCCTACTACATGTACCACTATACACACTTACCCAAGACAGTTCCAATATCTCATGTACAAGCCTGACAAAGCCGACCATTTAATGCAATGATCGCATTTCTTTCCCAGAACAGACAGACTCGTGCAAACAAGCTAACATAGTTTAATCTTTGCTAACGAGATAGCATAGTTAGATGTAGCCCTCGGAGTTTTGTTTTCCTCCGCAGGTACAATGATCAACTAAGCCCCGTCAACCCTTGAAGATTGGCCCTCAGTCAAAACCGAGACAAAGAATCCGTGTCTAGTTTAGTCTCCCCAGCAGTGCGCACCAAGATCAATGGCCTCGCTATGAATGTGTGCCCAAATTTTTGTTTTTGTTGGATTCACGCGAGTTTGAAGACATCCGGTTTAATTTGAAAACGGAGTCGCCACGCCATTTTGATTACCTCAAAACTTTGAAAAAAAGGTTTTATGGGTTCGGAGGTTAAGTTACCCCTTGGGAAGAACGTTTGGCGTTCACCCAAGGTGCCTTGCCGGAGCAAGTCTCCCATGATTTCATTAATCGTGCTTGCTTGCGTGCTTTCTTGTGTGCATGTGTTTGAAAATAAGGAGGGAATGTCCCAAGTCGTCTTCCGGACGTACAAACCATTTGTTGGTTGTCGCTCGAGATTCCTTGGTATTTATGTATTTGGGATTATGATCCCGCCCTCATCTTGTGACTTGTGATCATCGCATTTTAACCTCGGGACCCTCGGGACTTGCGTGATCGAGAGAATGACTCTCTTTATGGTCAAAGATGAGGTTCTTTAGAAAAGGAAGGTCCTTAGTGTTGGTGTTATGCCCTAGGCCTATGATTGATAGACTTATGTGTTGACATTATTTATTATTATATGAGATGTTTATTATTTGATTATTATATGTTTTGTATATTTGTTTATAATAATCTCTGTCCCTAATTATTAAGAGAATAGATTAGTATAATTGTCAATGGATAATCATGTGATGATTATATGCATAAGAGATGCACATTGAAATTATGGGTACTTGTTAGAGAACAAGTGACTGGACATGACCCGCATGAGATTTATGTAATGGTCAAATGTTATACTTAAATCTCATACGGTTACTTCATTTATTTCCTAGACCTGAGACTATCATAACCTTACATATGATGAAAGCCATGTTTGATTTTAGTCAAACGATATCTTAACACGATATCTATAAAGGCTATCATTGGCATGATCGGATTCATGATGGGAAGGATGATAAGTCAAGAAGGAGTTTGTCCCTCGGAAGAGAGATGTTATGCTTGGGCCCCTCGATGAGTGATAATGATGAAAGTGTATGGCCGTACCCCAATATGATTGGAATTATCATTATACTCAAGAATCGAGAAAGCATTGAACAATAACAAGTCGACAAGGACCATGACTTGTGTTCAATATAACATCGTGAGACAAAAGGGATAAATGGAAGTACACCGTTGGAAACGTGAACTCTTACGTTACATCATTTGGGTAGACATAATGGCTTGCTAGAGTCCGCTTATGTCTTATGAGGTTCGATATGATCGATCTCATTGCCAACATGATGTAATCCTATTGGGTCACACACAACTAGAATGAATTGGTTAAACCGGAGGAAGAATGATTGAGAGGCACACGTAACCGGCTACTTATGTCACGCGACATATCAAGCCAATGGCTTGATATACCGCGCGACATAATAAGCCAATACGTGGTATTGACACTGCCTCTCCTAATTTGATTAGAAGAGGTATTTACACTATTTGTAGTATAAATACAGGGTTCTGTCAGACCTAAAAACCCTAGCCGAAATTTTAAAGCAAAATTCACAATCAAATTCTCTCAATATTCTTCAAGGTTTAGATCTAGCAATCAACAAGAAATTGTTCTTGGATTCATTCGAAGGTGTGGATACCAAAAGAGGGTCTTCGCTCGTTCATCGATCAAGACCTAGAGTTCAAGCAAGTTGAAGAACGAAGTTTGTGATTCAATATCACATAATCAAATCGTTCGATAGCTCAAGACCGGAAAGCGTTTCAAGGTTGGTTTAATTCTATTTCATTGGTATTCAAATTAATTGTATAGAACGGATCCTAGGGCTTCTTGGGTTTTATGTTTTTAATGCTTAATTCCGCGCATGGACCCGTAAAACCCAACAAAGGGTATCAAAGCCCCGTTCGTATGATTAAGTTTGAATTAACATGCTAGGTTTAAGATATAAATTGTTTATATGCTTATTGCATGTTTTATATGTGATAGAATTTTAATTGTTTATGTGAAACAATGTGAAAATCGTTTTCAATTTATGCCGAATTAAATCAGAAAAAGGCCGTTTTATGTGATTTAATTGGTCGTAATCGTATTGGTTCGAATCTGAAATCCCGTTACTTGGCCGCTTTAGTCGCGCGACATAATGAGCCATGAGGAATTCAGATTATCTCGGCCCGTTAGGTCGCGCGACATATCAAGCCTCCGCCGATGATGTCACGCGACATAACAAGCCAAAACCGGCGTAACCCGTATGTTCAAATTTTCTGCTGTTCTATGATTGTGTTTACAATCTGATATGTTAATATGAAAATCTGGATGTTATAAAAGTGAGTTTATAAGTCCGCGATAGATTGATTCATTGATATACATGATTAATTGATTAAAATATGATTTTAATAATTATTGTAATGTGTATGAAAAACTGGATGTTATAAAATTGAGTTTATAAATCCATGCTAGATTGATTCATTGTTTATGCATGCTTAATTAATTTAAATGTGTTTTATTAATTGTTGCGATGCATGAATTATTTGTTCTTAATTGTTAAGAATTATTAAATTAGATGTTTAGTTGAAACATGATATTTAGTTTCCTAATATGTTTAGATTTAGACATTGTAAATTTTGGATCTTATGATTGTTTATGGAAACAAGTCATAAATACGCGAAATTTAAAAGGAAACTGATTGTTTATAAAAGGTAAGGATTATGTTGCCTAATCGTAGTTGATTTCTAATTATGCATGTCTAGGAGAGTTCGTCTAAGGAAGAGTTGGTACTTAAGAAGTCCTTGCGGCTCACCTATCTTCCCGGGAACTTACCTGGTGCATGATTTTGACTATCTTTCCGATACGCTTATAATCTACCTTTAAAGAACCTTCATTTAACTTTTTAAGTTCTTTATGCCAATTCATGATTAAAAACACTTGAGACCATTCGGCTAGTTTTGGGTGGGCTTGCCATAGCAAGGTGCTTTGATTCTATTCGAATGCGAGCAAGATGAGGAAATGGTGGTTCCTATACGTTTTAAAATGAATGAACTTAATTGGGTTATCAAAATGGTTTTGGACCCAAGGCATAAGATGAGATTAAAATATGCCTAGACATATGATGTCTTGAATTGATCTCATAAAAGATCTAAGAGTCATATATGTGATATGATTGATGTTTTCTACCTAATTAATTTAATTTTGAGCGGTTTGCCATAGCAAACTTGAAATTGAATTAAAGTTGGATCTTAGCCCATTAAATGTATATTATGCTTATTTGCATTTGAAGGTGTATAATTTAGTGGGAGCATTTATTTAAATGCACTATACTTCTCATATGATATGTTTACTTATATGTGTTCATATTTTATGTATATCTTTTTGTAGAATAAATGGCATCAAACAATAATCACTTTTCACTGCGATCCGTCCTTGAGAAGGAAAAGTTGGAAGAGAATGGTACAAACTATATGGATTGGATCCGTAGTTTGAGAATTGTTCTCAAACAAGAGGAGAAACCGTACGTTCTCACCGAACCTATTCCACCCGAACTCGTCGCCAATGCTGCTAGGGCAATAAGGGAACAATATCTGAAGCACAAGCGTGACTCTACAGATGTTAGTTGCCTTATGCTCTCCGCCATGTGCAAGAGTCTTCAGAAGAATCTTGAGCACTTGGGGACAATCGACTTAAACAATCGGCTGATGGAAATGTTCCAAATTCAAGCTAGGCAAGAAAGGTACAACACGCTTGCATCCTTGACCTCATGCAAGATGAGTGAAGGACAAGCCGCTGGTCCCCATGCTCTCAAGCTAAAGGGCCACATTGAGCATCTTGAAAGGCTCGGTTTTCCAATTAGCCAAGAGTTGGCTACCGACATAATACTGAATTCATTACCTAAAAGTTTTAGTCATTTCATAATGCACTATAACATGGGTGGAATGAATAGAAACCTTTCCGAGTTAGTTCAAATGTTGACTATCAAGGAGACCAGTATTGTCGAGAAGAAGACCGATCAAGTGCTAATGGTTAACAAGGGGAAAGGGTTCAAGGGTAAAGGAAAAGCAAAGGTTGCTAATCCTAAGGCAAAGGTTGCCAAGCCCAAAGAGGCCTCCAAGCCTAAAGAGGCTAAGCCTAAGTCCCAAGAGGACGCAATCCGCTTCCATTGCAATGAGATTGGACATTGGAGGAGAAATTGCGCAAAATACAAGGAAGCACCGAAGAAGAGCAAAGGAGTTGCTTCAACTTCGTGTATCTTTGTTATAGATATATTCCTATCCACTTCTAGTTCTTGGGTATTGGATACCGGATGTGGAACTCACATTTGTTTAAATGTGCAGTGGTCTAAAGAACATGTATGATGCTTAAGGAAGGTGAAGTGGACCTACGTGTGGGGAATGGAGCAAGAGTTGCTGCATTAGCCGTAGGAACTTATGAAGTTACTTTACCTAGTGGACTAATACTTGTTTTGAACAATTGTTATTACGTTCCAGCTTTAAGTAGGAATATTATTTCGATTTCATGTTTGGATAATGAAGGTTTTAATTTTCTTATATGTGATAAGAAATTTTCTATTTACAAGAGTGATATGCATTATTGTACTGCTGTTTCATTCAATGGCCTTTATATTCTTGATGTTGAAAATCGCGATAATGATGTCTATAACATTAACAAGAAATCTAAACCCAATGATGTAAACCACACTTACTTATGGCATTGTCGTCTTGGCCATATAAACGAGAAACGCATTTCTAAACTCCACAAAGATGGATTTTTGGACTCACATGATTATGAATCATATGAGACATGTGAATCTTGTTTACTTGGCAAGATGACCAAGGACCCATTTACCAAAACCGGTGAAAGGGCGGGCGACTTGTTAGGACTCATACATACCGATGTATGTGGGCCTATGAGTAGCGATGCTAGGGAGGATTTCGGTACTTCATAACATTCACTGATGATTATAGTAGATTTGGATATGTTTATCTAATGAAACATAAGAGTGAATCGTTTGAGATATTTCGAATATTTCAAAATGAGGTACAAAATCAACTTGGCAAAACTATTAAGGTACTTCGATCCGATCGAGGTGGTGAATATTTGAGCCAAGAATTTGACAAATCATCTTAAGAGTTGTGGAATCGTTTCTGAACTCTCTCCACCCGGAACACCACAATGGAATGGTGTGTCTGAAAGGAGGAATAGAACTTTGTTGGACATGGTTCGTTCTATGATGAGTCAAGTTGAGCTTCCTTTATCCTTTTGGGGACATGCACTAGAAACTCCTGCTTTCACTATAAACAGAGTTCCTACCAAATCGGTTCAAAAGACCCCATATGAGATGTGGCATGGAAGAAAACCTAGTTTGTCTTTCATGAAGATTTGGGGTTGTGATGCATATGTCAAAAAGTTAACTTCTGACAAGCTAGCACCTAAATCTGATAAATGTGTTTTTGTGGGATATCCTAAGGAAACCAAAGGATACTATTTCTACAACCGAAACGAGAACAAAGTGTTTGTTGCTCGAAATGGTACTTTCTTAGAAAAGGAGTTTCTTCGCAAAGGAACCAGTGGGAGTAAAATAGATCTCGAAGAAGTTCGAGAACCCAAAAACAACATTGAACCAATGGTAGAAACTGAACCAAGTTCACAAACTGTTGTGGAACCGGTTCAAGATGCACAAGTTCCTCGCCGAAGTGGTAGATCACGATCCGAACCCGAGAGATATGGATTTCTCGTTACGGAAAGTGATGAAGTGGAGTTAATCGAAAATGATGAACCCACTTGCTATCAAGAAGCGATGTCCGCTCCGGATTCGGAAAAATGGCAAGAAGCCATGAAGTCCGAATTACAATCCATGGCTGATAATCAAGTTTGGAACTTGATTGATCCACCCGAAGGTGTAAAAACCATAGGGTGCAAATGGGTCTTCAAGAGGAAGACCGACATGGATGGGAAGGTGCACACCTATAAGGCTAGGCTAGTAGCTAAGGGATATAGGCGCATTCATGGCATAGACTATGATGAAACCTTTTCGCCCGTAGCTATGCTTAAGTCTATTAGAATTTTACTTGCCATAGCTGCATATTATGACTATGAAATATGGCAAATGGATGTCAAAACAAATTTTCCTTAATGGGAAGTTACTTGAGGATGTATACATGATACAACCCGAAGGTTTTGTCACCCGTAAAATTCTAACAAGGTGTGTAAGTTGCGTAAATCTATTTATGGATTGAAGCAAGCTTCAAGGAGTTGGAATCTACGTTTTGATGAAGCAATCAAGGAATTTGGCTTTATCAAGAACGAAGATGAACCTTGTGTATACAAGAAAATTAGTGGGAGCGTAGCACTATTTTTAGTGTTGTATGTCGACGATATCTTACTCATTGGAAATGACGTTCCCGCACTAGAGACTCCAAGTCTTGGTTGGGAAAGTGCTTTTCAATGAAAGATATGGGCGAAGCCGCATATATCCTTGGTATCAAGATCTATAGAGATAGATCCAAGAGGATGATTGGTTTAAGTCAAAGTACTTACATTGACAAAGTCCTTAGAAGATTCCAAATGGAAAATTCTAAAAGAGGGAATTTGCCAATGTTGCATGGTATATCTCTTAGCAAGAATCAATGTCCAAAGACTAATGATGAGCGAAAGAGAATGAATGGTATTCCATATGCTTCGGCAATTGGGTCTATCATGTATGCTATGTTATGTACTAGACCCGATGTCTCGTGTGCTCTAAGCATGACGAGTAGGTACCAATCCGATCCCGGTGAACCACATTGATAGCAAGCCAAGAATATCCTTAAGTACTTACGAAGAACTAAGGATGCATTCTTGGTCTTTGGAGGAATGGAAGAAAATCTTGTAGTCAAAGGCTACACAGATGCTAGCTTCCAAACTGACAAAGATGATTTTAGATCGCACTGGATTTTTGTTTATGCTTAATGGAGGCACCGTGAGTTGGAAAAGTTCCAAGCAAAGTACCGTCGCCGATTCTACAACCGAAGCCGAGTACATAGCGGCATCCGATGCGCCTAAGGAAGCGCTTTGGATCAAGAAGTTCATTAGTGATTTGGAAGTCGCTCCAAGCATCGTAGATCCTATTGAACTTTACCGTGATAACAATGGGGCCATTGCACAAGCAAAGGAACCAAGATCACACCAGAGATCCAAACACATACTTCGACGTTTCCACATTATCCGTGAGATATGTGAAAGGGAAGACGTTAAGATATGCAGAGTAGACATCGATGACAACGTGGCGGACCCACTAACTAAGGCTCTCTCACAAGCTAAACATGATGGTCATGTTAGGTCCATGGGTATTCGATACATGGTAGATTGGGCCTAGTGCAAGTGGGAGACTGTTGGTGTTATGCCCTAGGCCTATGATTGATAGACTTATGTGTTGACATTATTTATTATTATATGAGATGTTTATTATTTGATTATTATATGTTTTGTATATTTGTTTATAATAATCTCTGTCCCTAATTATTAAGAGAATAGATTAGTATAATTGTCAATGGATAATCATGTGATGATTATATGCATAAGAGATGCACATTGAAATTATGGGTACTTGTTAGAGAACAAGTGATCGACATGACCCGCATGAGATTTATGTAATGGTCAAATGTTATACTTAAATCTCATACGGTTACTTCATTTATTTCCTAGACCTCGAGACTATCATAACCTTACATATGATGAAAGCCATGTTTGATTTTAGTCAAACGATATCTTAACACGATATCTATAAAGGCTATCATTGGCATGATCGGATTCATGATGGGAAGGATGATAAGTCAAGAAGGAGTTTGTCCCTCGGAAGAGAGATGTTATGCTTGGGCCCCTCGATGAGTGATAATGATGAAAGTGTATGGCCGTACCCCAATATGATTGGAATTATCATTATACTCAAGAATCGAGAAAGCATTGAACAATAACAAGTCGACAAGGACCATGACTTGTGTTCAATATAACATCGTGAGACAAAAGGGATAAATGGAAGTACACCGTTGGAAACGTGAACTCTTACGTTACATCATTTGGGTAGACATAATGGCTTGCTAGAGTCCGCTTATGTCTTATGAGGTTCGATATGATCGATCTCATTGCCAACATGATGTAATCCTATTGGGTCACACACAACTAGAATGAATTGGTTAAACCGGAGGAAGAATGATTGAGAGGCACACGATCGGTTACTTATGTCACGCGACATATCAAGCCAATGGCTTGATATACCGCGCGACATAATAAGCCAATACGTGGTATTGACAAATTTGCCTCTCCTAATTTGATTAGAAGAGGTATTTACACTATTTGTAGTATAAATACAGGGTTCTGTCAGACCTAAAAACCCTAGCCGAAATTTTAAAGCAAAATTCACAATCAAATTCTCTCAATATTCTTCAAGGTTTAGATCTAGCAATCAACAAGAAATTGTTCTTGGATTCATTCGAAGGTGTGGATACCAAAAGAGGGTCTTCGCTCGTTCATCGATCAAGACCTAGAGTTCAAGCAAGTTGAAGAACGAAGTTTGTGATTCAATATCACATAATCAAATCGTTCGATAGCTCAAGACCGGAAAGCGTTTCAAGGTTGGTTTAATTCTATTTCATTGGTATTCAAATTAATTGTATAGAACGGATCCTAGGGCTTCTTGGGTTTTATGTTTTTAATGCTTAATTCCGCTGCGCATGGACCCGTAAAACCCAACACTTAGCCCATCAATCCTATGCTTTAAGACGGTCGAGCTCGTGTAGATGCTTCATACTCTTTCTTAAGCGATAATTGGAGATATAGGGTTCAAGGTGTCCCTTTCTAAAGAAATATGGAACCTTTAATGGAAGGAACGATGTAAAGATAGGATCTTTTACACCGGTCCGTTCCTAGGTTGCTAATGGGGGAATGGGGGAAAAATGTATGTAAAAATGACACTTTAATGAAAAGATGACATTTTTGGGTTACAAATGATGCACTTAATTTAAAGAAATGATCTTTATTGCAAATGATGCATAAAGATTTGATTTTTATGCAAATGATGCATTTTTGTTGAAGAGATTTGATTTTTATATGCAAAGGATGCATAAAGATGACATTTTTATTTGAAAATGGGGGTTTTAGGTGCAAAGGATGCACCTTTATGGGAAAAGACTATATTTTTATGACAAATGATGTCTAATGCATGCAAAAGGGGAAGGGGGAATATGAAGATATGCTCTTTAATCTACCAAGTCCCAAGCAATATAAAAGTAATGCAATGAGCAATTTATAAAGCAATTAGGATGCGAGGTTAGGGCGTGCGAGGTTACCAATGGCTTCCTTCTTCTTCGTCGGGCGGAGCTAGGAGGAGAGGTTGGTCTTGGATCTTCAAGGAGGAGGGAGGGAGCTTCTTGGCCTTCTTCTTCACCTTCTTGGATCTTCCAGCAGTGTTCTTCACGTCTTTGGAGTGTTTGTGGGTGATTTGTGTGTTGATTGTTGATGATTAAATGGGTAGAGGAGGGCTCTATTTATAGGCAGTCTGGATAAGGCTTATGAAGCCGTGCGGCTAAGGGCAGCGAGCTAATGCAGCCGTGCGGCATTATCCACAATGACTCAGCATTCTAGAACTATGCAAGGTGGCAAATTCTAGAACCTTCCCTCCTAATTAAGAAAAACGTGTTTCTTAATTAGGAAGGATTCCCTTCAGCCCTTATTTAATTAAAAACAGTTCCGGAATGTTTCCGGAACACTAGGAAGGTCTTGGGAATTACCGGAAAACTTACCGAAATTGCCGGGAAATTTAACCGGAAGGCATGAGCCAGATTTGAGTACTTACAGAAGCCCCTCGGCAACGTCACTTGCAAGGCGAGTGGGGTTGTCGATAGAAAAGGATCCGATCTGGCGAATGCCGAGACGGATTAAGAGACCGTAGTGGTCGAGTGGCTGAACCTCTGGAGGGCTACCTACGTATCCCGAGTGGGAATCAAGCCAGGCCGTAGTTCGGAATAGATCCGCTGGGTAATGGAGAAGAGAAACTGGTCTCTTGCTGGGGAAGTAAAAGAGAAAATGACCTAAGAGGTCAAGCAGTTGATCCTACTGGGGATATGCTAGGAGTAACCAATGTGGTCAGATGTCAAGACCTTTATGAGGGGCTATTTCATCACTGAGGAGTGACGAAGGAATAGGGTGACCAAAGTGGTCGGATGGCTGGACCTTTTATAAAAGGCTACCTACGTATCCCGGAGGAATCAAGCCTTGATCGTAGTTCGGAATCCACCGGGGAAAGGGGGGCGTCATATGTGACAAATTGGCTGAACCTACAGGAGGCTACCTACGTATCCCGGAGGAATCAAGCCAGGTCGTAGTTCGAGTTTTTACTGAGTCGAAATGTTATTCCTTCATCATGGAATAATGGAGATCGAAAGAGAGAGCGAAATGTTATTCCTTCATCATGGAATAACGGAGATCGCGATAGAGGTCGAAATGTTATTCCTTCATCTTGGAATAACGGAGATCGAAAGAGAGCGAAATGTTATTCCTTCATCGGAGATCGCGAGAAAGGTCGAAATGTTATTCCTTCACCTTGGAATAACGGAGATCGAAAGAGAGAGAGCGAAATGTTATTCCTTCATCATGGAATAACGGAGATCGCGAGAGAGATCGAAATGTCATTCTTCCACCTTGGAATGACGGAGAACGAAAGATAGAGCGAAATGTCATTTATCCATCTTGGAATGACGGAGATCGCGAGAGAGATCGAAATGTCATTCTTCCACCTTGGAATGACGGAGATCGAAAGAGAGAGCGAAATGTCATTCTTCCACCTTGGAATGACGGAGATCACGAGAGAGATCGAAATGTCATTCTTCCACCTTGGAATGACGGAGATCGAAAGAGAGAGCGAAATGTCATTCTTCCACCTTGGAATGACGGAGATCGCGAGAGAGATCGAAATGTCATTCTTCCACCTTGGAATGACGGAGATCGAAAGAGAGAGCGAAATGTCATTCTTCCACCTTGGAATGACGGAGATCGTGAGAGAGATCGAAATGTCATTCTTCCACCTTGGAATGACGGAGATCGAAGGAGAGAGCGAAATGTCATTCTTCCACCTTGGAATGACGGAGATCGCGAGAGAGATCGAAATGTTATTCCTTCAACTTGGAATAACGGAGATCGAAAGAAAGAGCAAAATGTCATTCTTCCACCTTGGAATGAAGGAGATCGCGAGAGAGATCGAAATGTTATTCCTTCAACTTAGAATAACGGAGATCGAAAGAGAGAGCGAAATGTCATTCTTCCATCTTGGAATGACGGAGATCGCGAGAGAGATCGAAATGTTATTCCTTCAACTTGGAATAACGGAGATCGCGAGAGAGATCGAAATGTCATTCTTCCACCTTGGAATGACGGAGATCGAAAGAGAGAGCGAAATGTCATTCTTCCACCTTGGAATGACGGAGATCGCGAGAGAGATCGAAATGTCATTCTTCCACCTTGGAATGACGGAGATCGAAAGAGAGAGCGAAATGTCATTCTTCCACCTTGGAATGACGGAGATCGCGAGAGAGATCGAAATGTCATTCTTCCACCTTGGAATGACGGAGATCGAAAGAGAGAGCGAAATGTCATTCTTCCACCTTGGAATGACGGAGATCGTGAGAGAGATCAAAATGTCATTCTTCCACCTTGGAATGACGGAGATCGAAAGAGAGAGCGAAATGTCATTCTTCCACCTTGGAATGACGGAGATCGCGAGAGAGATCGAAATGTTATTCCTTCAACTTGGAATAACGGAGATCGAAAGAAAGAGCAAAATGTCATTCTTCCACCTTGGAATGACGGAGATCGCGAGAGAGATCGAAATGTTATTCCTTCAACTTGGAATAACGGAGATCGAAAGAGAGAGCGAAATGTCATTCTTCCATCTTGGAATGACGGAGATCGCGAGAGAGATCGAAATGTTATTCCTTCAACTTGGAATAACGGAGATCGCGAGAGAGATCAAAATGTCATTCTTCCACCTTGGAATGACGGAGATCGAAAGAGAAAGCGAAATGTCATTCTTCCACCTTGGAATGACGGAGATCGCGAGAGAGATCGAAATGTCATTCTTCCACCTTGGAATGACGGAGATCGAAAGAGAGAGCGAAATGTCATTCTTCCACCTTGGAATGACGGAGATAGCGAGAGAGATCGAAATGTCATTCTTCCACCTTGGAATGACGGAGATCGCGAGAGAGATCGAAATGTCATTCTTCCACCTTGGAATGACGGAGATCGAAAGAGAGAGCGAAATGTCATTCTTCCACCTTGGAATGACGGAGATCGCGAGAGAGATCGAAATGTCATTCTTCCACCTTGGAATGACGAAGATCGAAAGAGAGAGCGAAATGTCATTCTTCCACCTTGGAATGACGGAGATCGCGAGAGAGATCGAAATGTCATTCTTCCACCTTGGAATGACGGAGATCGAAAGAGAGAGCGAAATGTCATTCTTCCACCTTGGAATGACGGAGATCGCGGGAGAGAATGGATTTTATAAAGAAGTAGGAAGGACTCGATGATTTTTGTAAAGAAAGTGGGACGTACCTGAATGCGCGCTCGCCGAAAATATATATATAAATATAAGGAGTCGCCACGCCGTTTTAAGAGGAAACATTGAAAACCTTTGTTTTAGAGAGAAAACATGAGTTCGGGGGTCAGGTTACGTGTTGGGAAGAACCGAGAGTTCACCCAACACGCCTCGTCCATAGACGAGTCTTTCAATCAAACACATCCAAGTAAATCCAAAGTGTGTGCAAATATCGATAATAAACGAAATGTGATAAAATGCATCTTATTAATTATGAAACGAGAAATTACATATTGTGAGCCCATTATTTAGGGAGGCCACATCCCTGATACAAACAAACTAGAACAGACATAAAGGAAAAGAGTCACCGCAGATGGGTCATGTGTGTCGCATGACACATCGTACCCGATGACCATACATGTGTCGCGTGACACAGGATCACTTGGGGACGAAGGTGTCGCGTGACACATATGAGCCTTCTCGTAAAACCTCACAATATGAACTCGAAATTAATGTAAGCTATACAGATCTAATTAACAAGCCGAATTATGAACGAAAAACATAAACAACATCAAATTGACCTGTGGAGTGTGGATATGGGTAGATCCACACCCCTTGGGGGCTCAAACACCTAATTCAACCAAATCAATCAATATGAGCTCAATTACACAATCTATGCAAGTTAAACAGAGAGATTGCGATTGGGATTCAGAAATTCGTATAACTAGGATCCGATTACCGAATCCAAACAAAATAGAACTATAAAATTGCAAGGAATTAAATGAGAGAGAGAGAGAGAGGGTTAGGGAATTGTTACCCTTGTTGATTCCACGAATTCTATATCTAGTCGATATAGAATCCTTCAATTCTTCGTTGTAGATCTCACGGCTCGATCCAAGGGTTCCAATTGGTGTAGGTAGAGAATTGGGTTTGGATGAGAGGGATTAGTGGGTTGGAAGGTAGGAGAGAGAGAGGTTTTGTGCTTGGGACGCTCGTTACACCGCTATTTTGGCAGAAGTAACAGTAGGCTAGAATTGGGATCCATTTCAATGAGGGGGAGGGTCTTATTTATAGGCCGCGGTTGGCTGCCTTAGTATGTCGCACGACCTTACGCGTCCACTTTCCATGCCTCCAAGCCGTCGCGTGACACAAGGTGGCTCAACCGCTTGGCGCCAAAAACCGCTTTGAACATTCCGGGAAAATACCCAAAAGGTCCAACAGGTTTTATTCCCAAGGGGTCCTTTGGCATGAATGATGTACCAAAAGGTACTTCCTTCGCGGGAAACTCATGGAACGTTTCTGGAAGTCTCGGGATAGGCCGAGAATTTACCAAAACGCCCCTTAATGCAGTTTTATTATATTAAAATGCATCGAAAAGGTTGCGAATTGGATTGGCGTACTTACAGTACCCGATAATTTTTTGCAAAAGAAGTGGGACGTATCCTGATAATTTTATAAAGAAACGGGACGTACCCTGATAATTTGAAAATAGAATTAAAAATGCCAAAGGCAAATAAAATGAGCCACAGGGGTAAATTTGTAAAATAGGCCACGGAGGCACTGGAGGGAAAATTTGATTGAAAATGATTGAAAATGCCAGGGGCACGAAGGGTAAAACAGGCCTATGGGGGATAAAATTGTAAAATGGAGCCTTCAGGGGCAAAATTGTAAAAACTAGCCACATGGGCTAAGTATGTCGCACGACATAAGAGACTGAGCTGTACTTTTCATAACCTTTGGGATTGGACTGGAATTGCCGACATGAGTTGGAATTGGGTGACCAAAGAGGTCACATGCCTGATCCTACTAGGGCATGGCGAAGAGATACTGGTCCCTTACTATAAGGATGGAAACAGGGTGACCTAGGAGGTCAAACGGCCGATCCTATTGGGAATGTGCCAAATAAAAGGGGGGTGACCAATGTGGTCAGATAGTTAGGCTTTTATGAAAAGCTTACGCACCATTGAAGAATGGTGAAAGAAACAGGTGACCAATGTGGTCGGATGGCTGGACCTTTATGAAAGGCTACCTACGTATCCCGGAGGAATCAAGCCTTGGTCGTAGTTCAAGCCTCATCTAGATAGTTAGGAACATGTCTAGGATCCTTGAGATTTTGACAATTAATGGAGGTTGTCACCTGATTGACAATTAATGGAGGTTGTCACCTGATTGACAATTAATGGAGGTTGTCACCTGAGGAAGCTAAAGCTTGCGTCACTATCGAGCAGATAGAGGCAGCTATAGCTGGAAAACTTGAGCATACTTCTCAATCTGTGATAGAGGTAACTAAAGTTGGATTTTTGATAATTAGGAAACTGTCACCTGGCGTTATCTCGTTATAACAGAAGTAACGGAGGCGCTTTCGGGAGAAAATGTTATCATTAGCAATTGGCACGTTACTTGAGCCTATGGGTGATTTTTTTCTGGGAAACATGGTAGGGACTGGGTCTGGATGTACATATGAAATGTGTTTGAAAATTGTCAAGACATCTGAAAACTTGTTTCATTTACAACGATCACAAGATTGCTTAAAACCCTTTGTTAATGTTCGGGTTATTCAACCATTAATCTCGATATGAAGAAAAACATTCTTATTAATTATGAGGAGAAAGTCAACCAGTGTCGCGGATCAAGGTTGGCTGGTGTGAAAGAAAAGATTGTGTATAGGGAGGTCATTGATGAGACCGGGTTTTCAGGGATTTGGATATGCTTATGGAAGAGGCCACTGATGAGACCGATTTTTTCGGGAATTTAAATGTGTTTATGACCGGACCATCTCTGGTTGCCTACGTTCCCCTCATTGTGAGGAGCTCAGGTCGCCGTAGTTCGGCCTTGGCCGGACTGTTTTGGGAAATGGGATTTGTGGTTCCTTTAGTGAAAAGGCTAGGATGAGATGATGAGGCGTGGACCTCGGGATGATTATTTGACCAAGTCATTCTTGGACGGCTGCTTCTGATTGCTTCCTCTTTCATTGGGGGAGAAAGGATTTGCACGTGCCTAAATGCTTCTGTCTTTGCTTCGACCGTCCCGTTGTTATCGACAACTTTCATTTTCTGAGCTTTGGTCTTGCCTGTCCGTCAAGCTTTTGATTGGTGACGCTGGGTCCTTGGCCTCGTTTTTTTTTCTTTTTTTTTTTTTTTAATTTTTATGTGCAACCCTAGACCGCCCTTTTTGGGATTTTCACTTAGCCGGGCATTACTCTTTTTGCACTAAGATTTTTTTTTTCTTTTTTTTATATATGTGCAACCCCGTTTTTGCCTAGACTCCCTCTTTTGGGATTTTCAAATTTAGCCGGGTATTACTCTTTTTTTTTGCACTACATTTTTTTTCTTTTTTTTTATTTTCTGAAGCACCTGAGGACCAAGGCGAGCCCCTGCTTGAACATTCTTGGCAAGCTCTTAGGTTGTTGTTGACATGGGGTCAATCATTCGAAGCTGAGTGGCCTTTTGTTGTCCCTTGATGTTGCCCGTCGTTGACTTGGTCAAGATGAAGGTGGGGGCATGATTGGAAAAGTGTATGGCTTGATGGAGGTCTTTTGTGGGGTAAGGAAAGTGTATGGCTTGATGGCATTAGTTGACTTTCTCACACTGATTAATCGGAACGTGAATTATTTCGAGAGATTGTTCGTTGAGCAATGCAAGTGATCATATAAAATAAAACCATTTCATTGAATGTAATGTAGGTGTGCAAATAATGTCTTAAGTCTAGCGAGAAAAGAAGAAGACTCTTTTATAGAAAATTGAAGACTAATTACAATGTCCGAGGAGGACTTGATTGAAAGATAAAAGTACTAGAACCTACGAAGGTTGACTGTGAGACTATTTTTCTTTTTTCTCTTTTTTTTTTTAAGGATAGGTAAACCCTAGTCTAGCTACTCTTCGCTGGTTGGACTGCCAGGGAGCTTGAGCTTTCCTTCGTAGATCAGCCACTGAATTTCTTTCTTCGAGTATCCACACACTTGTCTGTCACATGACCATAATGCTTGTGGTACTCACAGAACTTGGCCCTGTCAACTCTACTTGGGTTTCTTGGCTTATAATTCTCGAGAGGTGTGAGAAGGCCTCGTTTCACCAAATCGTTGAAAACTTTGCTCATGGGTATCCCAACATCATGCTGACGTTTCTGACCTTGCACTTCTTGAATTGACCTCTTATCATAACTTTCTGTCTTTGGTCCATGGAGGTTCTCGAGCTTCCCATCTTCTATCAACTTCTGGATCTCATACCTCAAAGAGGTGCAATTGTCAGTGTTGTGCCCATGGTATTGATGGAAAAGACAATGCTTGGACTCATCCAACCGAACATGGGGATTCCTGGGTTTCCAATTCTCCAGTGGCTTTATCAGCTTTTCTTTCATCGCCTTTTCCAAAGATCTTGCTTAAAGACATCTCCATGTTGTCAAAATGAAGGGAGCGGGTTTTCGGGAGACATTGTTGTTCTCAAAACTCGATTCCCATTGTCCAATTGGTTCCATTGTTGGATTTGGTCAAGGAAGCTACGACACTCTTTCCCGGTGCCGAGCAGTACGGTTTCTTGCTTGGTATTGGGTTATGCTCGGTGGAGTCATTTCCTTGCCTGGTTCGACATCTTGGGTCAAGGGAGTATTGATACTCATCATGAGGTCAAGCTTCTCTTGCATCTGTTTCACTTGCTCCATTGATATTGCCACATGGGGGTCAGTGGGGACTCTCGCAACAGACTTTTATTAGCGAGATGGAACCACAAAGAACAGATCGGTGACACCGACGGTGAATTCGCTAAATCCAGAGGTGACAAATGAGAACTTGAATCATCCAGATCCTCTTTTGGCAACTCATGATTGCATTCAGTAGGTATAGGGCTTCGAACATAGCCACATAGCTCGAACCGATCATGCGAAGCCGGAGCATAACCGGCGGTGTATTGCTGGAACTGAGAGACATGTAGGGTGAAGTTCAATCCGTTCTGAGGAGCTGAGGGTGATGGAGCCCGGATGAGCTGGGATGTTGGAAAGGACCAAGGAGAAGTGGTCCTTGACAAGGGATCATATGTGGATGGAGGAAGGTATTGGTTATAGGCTGGGGGGTCTTGGTTATAGGATGAAGAGACTGAAATCACTGTTTCCGAAGTCTCATCTTCGACTACCACCTGAGAACCGTTCGACTCAACTGTGACCTGAACTCCATGACGACGGAGTGCGTCAATAAGCATGGCTTGCTGTTCCTCATGAGCCTTATGGGCATTTTCCAAAGCCAGGGCTAACTCTTCCTTCCTAACCATCTGATTTTCTGTACCCTCACTATTTTCTGTCAAATCTGCCATTCTAAATTCCTGAGCTGATGAAACGGACGATTCTGACGAACTATCTGAGCCTGAAATTTCCGCACTGACAAGCCGCTGACCCGATATTCTCACCCACTTCTTTCTCGCTGCGGGAAAGGGATAGACAAGGTTTAGACTCGGGGGTAGGCAAGGTTTAGACTCGGAGGTAAGTGTTTAGGCCTGGAGGTAAGTGTTTAGGCTGAAGGCTCAAGTAACATGCACTTATCGCTTAAATTTTACTCAAAAAACATTTTCTCTTAATCCTAATTGATCGGAAAAGATGAGACCTTGAAAGGTCAAGATTGGAAATTGAAGATCGGACCGAGGAGGTCTCGATTAGGGATTTGACCAAGAAAGAGGGAGAGATGAAAAATCGAAGATCGGACCAAGGAGATCTCGATTAAGGATTTGACCATGAAAGGTCGGGAGATGGAAAATAGAAAAATCGGACCGAGGAGGTCTCGATTAGGGGTTTGACCATGAAAGGTCGGGAGATGGAAGATCGAAAATCGGACCGAGGAGGTCTCGATTAAGGGTTTGACCATGAAAGGTCGAGACAGGGAAATCGGAAATTGGGCCGAGGAGGTCTCGATTAGGGATATGACCATGAAAGGTCGGGACAGGAAAATCAGAAATCGGACTGAGGAGGTCCCGATTAAGATTTGACCATGAAAGGTCGAGATGGAAAATCGAAAATCGGACCGAGGAGGTCTTGATCAGAGATATCAGAGATAAGAAAATGCAATTATGATTACATTAATTATTCAAGTTTACTTAAAATCATGTCTTTTATTTATTCCTATTTGGTTGGAAAAGGGGGGTTTGCCCTTCTTTTTTCGCAACTACTCTAGATCCTGGATCAGTGGGTTCCGTCACTACGTCTATAAGCCCCTCGTATTCCACCTGTATTTCGACCTCCCAGGGTGGACAGCCCCGGGCGAGGGTCCTATAGGGCACGCGGATCCCACCGACCGAGAGTAAAGAACGCTCCTAACGGGTCTAGTGGGTCATAGGAACTTTCAACGCACGAGCGATGCGGATTATAGTCAAGGCAATACCGGGAAAGTCTCGTCTTTCTGCCTTGATAGGATTTTGGCAGAATTTCGCTTGAGCGAATGACGTTCTGACTTTCGGTAATGTCCGAGAAGATAATAGGCATGGGTCGGGCGGCAAAAGCCGAATGACACAGTGTCACATTGAACTTCGTTGCATACGCCGGGCGTGAGTCAGAATCGAAGTCAATGCCGGGTCAAGATCTTGCTATTTTTTCCTTGTCGGAATTTTAGCAGAGCTTCGCTTGAGCGAAAGATCTTTTGATTTGTTGGCAAAGACTCGGTCTTGACTCTTGCGCATTCCGTACAGGTCAAGGTCAATAGTTAATGTCGGAGTCGAGATCTCGCCAATTTTTCCTTGTCGGAATTTTGGCAGAATTCTTCTTCCGTTATGAACTAAGGTTTGACCTTTACGAGGGTATGCAACTGGGCTATATGACACGAACTAGACCAAAAACCAACCAAAAGTCACGATTTTTTGAAACGTGTGACACGGACTGTGCATTGGTCGACACTGGCTGCCATGGGGAGGTTGGGATGATTTCGTGCGCGCCCGGGAGCATCGTAAGGCTGTCCGTGACTGCAGCTAGAACCACCCTCGGGTTTGAAGGACGTGCGTGCAAAGTGTACAGGATATATCAGGTGCGCGTAGTGTGCGGTCTCCTAAAAATGTTCCTTTTGAGTTAAAATAGAGATTTTCAGAAATGTGTTTTAAAGGAATGATTTTCGGGACGGGGAGAATGCAACACATAAGCACGTAAATTTTCTGAGAGCTCCAGTCAGTCATGGAGCTGAGTAGCCCCAAGCTGCTAGGACTGCCAGATTAACCATGATTTTTCCTGGTGGAATTGCCACTGAGGTCGCCCGGTCAGAATCCAAGGAGGATTGAGCCGTACGACTGCATGGATCAATTTTCCAGGTTCCACTCCTTTTGCTATTTTTCGGGTTTTTTCCCGTTCAAAGTATGCACAGATTCCAAGATGCAAATGATGCAATGCATGGTAAAGAAAGCAAGCATGATTTAATGAAATTGGCGACGGGAGTCTAACCCGCTCAAAGGGAAAAGCTTTCTTTTATTTTTTTTCAAAATTTTTTTTCGAAAAGGGGATACTGGTACGTGGATTGTTAAACCACCGGTTATCCCAACTCTCACGTCAGGGAGTGTACAGGAAGGGTAAGTGGTTTCCACCTATATACCGAGTATCGATTTTTTGTTTTGAAAATAAAAGCTTTTCTCCTTTGGGTCTTTCCCCAGCGGAGTCGCCAAACTGTGAATGTGTGCCCAAATTTTTGTTTTTGTTGGATTCACGCGAGTTTGAAGACATCCGGTTTAATTTGAAAACGGAGTCGCCACGCCATTTTGATTACCTCAAAACTTTCAAAAAAAGGTTTTTTGGGTTCGGAGGTTAAGTTACCCCTTGGGAAGAACGTTTGGCGTTCACCCAAGGTGCCTTGCCGGAGCAAGTCTCCCATGATTTCATTAATCGTGCTTGCTTGCGTGCTTTCTTGTGTGCATGTGTTTGAAAATAAGGAGGGAATGTCCCAAGTCGTCTTCCGGACGTACAAACCATTTGTTGGTTGTCGCTCGAGATTCCTTGGTATTTATGTATTTGGGATTATGATCCCGCCCTCATCTTGTGACTTGTGATCATCACATTTTAACCTCGGGACCCTCGGGACTTGCGTGATCGAGAGAATGACTCTCTTTATGGTCAAAGATGAGGTTCTTTAGAAAAGGAAGGTCCTTAGCCCATCAATCCTACGCTTTAAGACGGTCGAGCTCGTGTAGATGCTTCATACTCTTTCTTAAGCAATAATTGGAGATATAGGGTTCAAGGTGTCCCTTTCTAAAGAAATATGGAACCTTTAATGGAAGGAACGATGTAAAGATAGGATCTTTTACACCGGTCCGTTCCTAGGTTGCTAATGGGGGAATGGGGGAAAAATGTATGTAAAAATGACACTTTAATGAAAAGATGACATTTTTGGGTTACAAATGATGCACTTAATTTAAAGAAATGATCTTTATTGCAAATGATGCATAAAGATTTGATTTTTATGCAAATGATGCATTTTTGTTGAAGAGATTTGATTTTTATATGCAAAGGATGCATAAAGATGACATTTTTATTTGAAAATGGGGGTTTTAGGTGCAAAGGATGCACCTTTATGGGAAAAGACTACATTTTTATGACAAATGTTGTCTAATGCATGCAAAAGGGGAAGGGGGAATATGAAGATATGCTCTTTAATCTACCAAGTCCCAAGCAATATAAAAGTAATGCAATGAGCAATTTATAAAGCAATTAGGATGCGAGGTTAGGGCGTGCGAGGTTACCAATGGCTTCCTTCTTCTTCGTCGGGCGGAGCTAGGAGGAGAGGTTGGTCTTGGATCTTCAAGGAGGAGGGAGGGAGCTTCTTGGCCTTCTTCTTCACCTTCTTGGATCTTCCAGCAGTGTTCTTCACGTCTTTGGAGTGTTTGTGGGTGATTTGTGTGTTGATTGTTGATGATTAAATGGGTAGAGGAGGGCTCTATTTATAGGCCGGATAAGGCTAATGAAGCCGTGCGGCTAAGGGCGACGAGCTAATGCGGCCGTGCGGCATTATCCACAATGACTCAGCATTCTAGAACCATGCAAGGTGGCAAATTCTAGAACCTTCCCTCCTAATTAAGAAAAACGTGTTTCTTAATTAGGAAGGATTCCCTTCAGCCCTTATTTAATTAAAAACAGTTCCGAAATGTTTCCGGAACACTAGGAAGGTCTGGGGAATTACCGGAAAACTTACCGAAATTGCCGGGAAATTTAACCGGAAGGCATGAGCCAGATTTGGGTACTTACACTCGCCGCCAAAGCACCAACAAGAACCTACTCCCTAGCAAGCAAAGTTCCCATCCTACCAGATCAGTGGCCCCAAAGAACCAACAAGAACCTACTCCCTAGCAAGCAAAGTTCCTGTCCTACCAGATCAGTGGCCCCAAAGCACCAACAAGAACCTGCTCCCTAGCAATGTGGTGCCCAAATTTTGTGTTGTATTCACGCGAGTTTGAAGACATCCGAGTTATTTGAAAAACGGAGTCGCCACGCCATTTTGATTACCTCAAAACTTTGAAAAAAAGGTTGTTTTATGGGTTCGGAGGTTAAGTTACCCCTTGGGAAGAACGTTTGGCGTTCACCCAAAGTGCCTTGCCGGAGCAAGTCTCCCAAGATTTCATCAATCGTGCTTGCTTGCGTGCTTTCTTTGTGTGCATGTGTTTGAGAGTAAAAGGGGGAAATGTCCCAAGTTATCTTCCGGACGTACAAACCATTTGTTGGTTGTCGCTCGGGATTCCTTGGAATTTATGTATTTGGGATTATGATCCCGTCCTCATCTTGTGACTTGTGATCATCGCATTTTAACCTCGGGACCCTCGGGACTTGCGTGATCGAGAGAATGACTCTCTTTGTGGTCAAAGATGAGGTTCTTTAGGAAGGAATGTCCTTAGCCCATCAATCCTATGCTTTAAGACGGTCGAGCTCGTATAGAGGATTCATACTCTTTCTTAAGCGATAATCGGAGATATAGGGTTCAAGGTGTCCCTTTCTAAAGAGATATGGAACCTTTAATGGAAGGAACGATGCAAAGATGAGAACTTTTACACCGGTCCGTTCCAAGGTTGCTAATGGGGACATGGGGGAATGCATGTAAAAATGATACTTTAGTGAAAAGATGGCATTTTTGGAGTGTAAAGAATGTCTTTTGGTTGCAAGGGATGCCTTTTGTGCAAAGAAAAGATTTTTATGTAAAGAATGTATTTTTATGTTGGAAAATAGCATTTAATGCACAAATGATGCATGAAAATGGCAAAGAATGATTTTTAATGCAAAGTATGCATTTTGAGTATGAAAATGAGTTTTTAAATGCAAAAGATGCATCTTTAATGTGAAAAGGGGGTTTTTGAGTGCAAAGGATGCACCATTAAAGCAAAGATGTCATTTTGGTGAAAAAGATATCCTTTTAATGCAAATGATGCCGCTTCCGTATGCAAATGTTTTAGTTTAAATGCGATTGATGCATTAGAAAAGGAAAACATCGATTGCAAATTAAAAGATAAGGAGTTCGCAACCGGCTATGTATGTCGCGCGACATAGGCCGCCTATGTCGCGTGACATAATAAGCCATTTTACGTAAGCCTAAACAACTGAGATTTGCAGAGGTAACAAGGCACCAAAATGGTCAAGTTACTTCACAAACAAATCTCAGAGAGCATGTTTATTGATAATGAACACTTCAAGAGGGTGTGGATATGAGGGATCCACACTCATCTTGAGTGTTCATGCAAAACCAAGTTAAACCGGAGCTTTTATATGAAATGCAATGAAATAAAATGTGGATCCTTGAAGATCCACAACTACTATATCAAGTTAGATATAGGAGCCTTCTAGCGTCCTCCTCCGGAGTTGGTGTCCAGCCTTGAGACCGTGAGAATTCCTTGATTCTTGATGTATATATGAAGTGTGTGTGTGTGGGAAGTGTGTGTAGAATTGATTTGAGAGGATTGGGGTGATTTGGGGGTATGTGAGGAAAGAGAAGGCTTCTGGGCGTATTCCCTATAGAGGGTGACTGAGGGGTGGAAGAGGTGTGTCCAAAATGAGAGGTGAAGGCCTCTATTTATAGGCTGCCTGCATGGGCTTGTTATGTCGCACGACATGATAAGCCATAACCGTTTTCCTTCTAGAAACATGCAAGGTGGCATGGTTCTAGAACTCTTCCTGGCTGGTTATGTCGCACGACATAAGTAGCCACTTTCGATTCTTCTAGAAACATGCAAGGTGGCATGGTTCTAGAACTCTTCCTGGCTGGTTATGTCGCACGACATAAGTAGCCAACTGATTTTTCTAGAAACATGCAAGGTGGCAGCCTTCTAGAAGGGTTTTGGGATTAAGGAAGACGTGTTTCTTAATCACCAAGCATTTCCTTCAGCCCTTAAAAGGCTTGGAACAGTTCCGGAATTGTTCCGGAACTTTAGGAAAATCCGGGGAATTACCGGAAAAATTACCGGAATTGCCGGGAAAATTAACCGGAAGGCATGAGCCAGATTTGGGTACTTACAGAAGCCCCTCGGCAACGTCACTTGCAGGGCGAGTGGGGTTGTCGATAGAAAAGGATCCAATCTGGCGAATGCCGAGACGGATTGGGTGACCAAGTTGGTCGAGTGGCTGGACCTTTCATGAAAGGCTACCTACGTATCCCGGAGGAATCAAGCCATAATCGTAGTTCAAGCATCACTAGATAGTTAGGAACGATGTCTAGGATCCTTGAGATTTTGACAATTACTGGAGGCTGTCACCTGATTGACAATTACTGGAGGTCACACCCCGAAGAAGCTAGAGCTTATGGCGCTATCTCTTTTATGACGGAGATAGAGGTAACTTAAGTTGGGAAACTTGAGCGTACGTCACTATTCGCGGATAGAGGTAGCACAAGTTGGAATGACTTGGGCATACGTCACTATTCGCGGATAGAGGTAGCACAAGTTGAAATGACTTGGGCATACGTCACTATTCGCGGATAGAGGTAGCACAAGTTGAAATGACTTGAGCATACGTCACTATTCGCGGATAGAGGTAGCACAAGTTGAAATGACTTGGGCATACGTCACTATTCGCGGATAGAGGTAGCACAAGTTGAAATGACTTGGACATACGTCACTATTCGCGGAGAGAGGTAGCACAAGTTGAAATGACTTGAGCATACGTCACTATTCAAAGTGATAGAGGTAGCACAAGTTGAAATGACTTGGGCATACGTCACTATTTGCGGATAGAGGTAGCACAAGTTGAAATGACTTGGGCATACGTCACTATTCGCGGATAGAGGTAGCACAAGTTGAAATGACTTGGGCATACGTCACTATTCGCGGATAGAGGTAGCACAAGTTGAAATGACTTGGGCATACGTCACTATTCGCGGATAGAGGTAGCACAAGTTGAAATGACTTGAGCATACGTCACTATTCGCGGATAGAGGTAGCACAAGTTGAAATGACTTGGGCATACGTCACTATTCGCGGATAGAGGTAGCACAAGTTGAAATGACTTGGGCATACGTCACTATTCGCGGATAGAGGTAGCACAAGTTGAAATGACTTGGGCATACGTCACTATTCGCGGATAGAGGTAGCACAAGTTGGAATGACTTGGGCATACGTCACTATTCGCGGATAGAGGTAGCACAAGTTGAAATGACTTGGGCATACGTCACTATTCGCGGATAGAGGTAGCACAAGTTGAAATGACTTGAGCATACGTCACTATTCGCGGATAGAGGTAGCACAAGTTGAAATGACTTGGGCATACGTCACTATTCGCGGATAGAGGTAGCACAAGTTGAAATGACTTGGGCATACGTCACTATTCGCGGATAGAGGTAGCACAAGTTGAAATGACTTGGGCATACGTCACTATTCGCGGATAGAGGTAGCACAAGTTGGAATGACTTGGGCATACGTCACTATTCGCGGATAGAGGTAGCACAAGTTTAGAGTTTTGACAATTCGGAGGTTGTCACCTAATTGAAACTAGAGCTTACGTCACTATCGAGGGGATAGAGGTAGCTAGAGTTTGGTGAACTTGAGCATACGTCTCAATCTCTTTCGAATCAGAGATATGGGTTGCCAAAGTTTGGAATGATTTAAGCATACGTCACTATTCGGGATAGAGGTAGCTTAAGTTGATAGAAACTTAGCATACGTCACTATTCGGGATAGAGGTAGCTTAAGTTGAGAGAAACTTAGCATACGTCACTATTCTGGATAGAGGTAGCTTAAGTTGATAGAAACTTAGCATACGTCACTATTCTGGATAGAGGTAGCTTAGTTTAGAGTTTTGACAATTCGGAGGTTGTCACCTAGTGTTATCCCGTTATAACGGAACTAACGGAGGCAACTGGGAAGAAAGCTTAATTGCTTAACAGATGAGAGATATTTTCTGAAAAGGAGGTTATCTTTGTTAAAAAAATAACTAAAATTGGAGGCCCAAGTGAAAAGTCCAGGGGCAAAATTGTAAAATGGAGCCTACAGGGGCAAAAATGGTAAAAATCAGCCACAGGGGCTTAGTATGTCGCACGACATAACAGGCCCTGTGGACAGATTTATTAAAAATACGCACAGTCGCCATTTGAAATTTAATTAGGCTTGAAATTGAGAGGGAGGCGACAGTGAGAAGAGAGAGGGCGAACATCAGAGAGGGGGATTCGAAGGAAATCGAGAGAAATCCAACACTTCTTAGTCCGATTCAATTGAAGAATGCCTCCTAGGCTCTATCCGACCAAGAGGGCTTCTCAACATGCCAACTTAGCTACTCGAAGAAAGGGGGTGCAAAGGAATCAACGGCCGTTTCTTCCGGAAGCACCAAGAGGAGATTTCTACCCACAGCTCGATGAGCATACTTCGGATGTTCGGAAGAAGGAAGAGGTAAGAAACCTAGGGTTTCTTGAAAATTTCTTTCAATTTGGGCGAAATTGATTTGAACCGAATGCCTTCGTAGTGGGCTTATCATGAACTCGGCATGAAATCATAGATTGATCTCGGGAGGTGTAATGCATGCCATTCATTGATCTGTTTTTGACCCATTTTTGCTTGAGATGATTTTCGAAATAGCACGAAATATTAATACTTGTGCCATGTTTTCTTGCAGAAATTACGCACCCGTGGCTCTCAGAGGCGATTGGCGTGCTATGGCGAGCTTGCCGGGTAGCGAGGACCGTATAGATTCGGCTAAGGGCAGGATTTATGCTGTTGGACTAGGACGATTTTTCGAGATGGCGAAAGCCATTGGAGACACTCTGAGGAGTGTAGATCCGGTGAGAGCTTTCGAGAGTATTGGTGGGAGACTACACATTCGTTTCACTTCTCTTGGGGTGAAACGACGGTCACTCCGCCTTTGGATTTTGCGATCATTATAGGATCGCCTTTACGGATGAGCCGCTCTACCTAGAGGAGCCCGCAGTGGAGTTGAGGCCCACCGATTGCCGATGCCGATTTTATGGGCTTACTTGGCTTCGTTCCCGAACAAGAAGGGGAATGGATATGAGCCGGGCGAGCCGCATGGCCCGATTGAGGGGCGAGCGGTGGACTACACCGTGGTAGATGATCCCGTTGAGAGCCGGCCGAGAGCCGAGAGATTGGCTAGAGCTTTTGTATGGATGGGCTTTTCCGACATCTTTGTTCATTAATGCGCATCTACCGCCTTGGTTTCACTATTGGAGCTTTTGAGAGCCCGGGATACCGTCGGGAATCTGTCCCCGGGGGAGGCGAGCTTAGCCGAGATGTATTTGGCCCTAGATGATGTCGCCCGAGGGAAGGCAAAGTACTTCACCGCTTTCATCCGGCTTTCGAGGTATTCTCTCACCTTGATCTCTTTTCTTTTGCGCATTTCATTATATCCCTTGTTTTCCTGTTTTGACTTCTTCTTCTCCTTTTCGTGCTTGGGCCTTTGAGTACTTTGGCCGTTATGAGTGGCAGATACGGGATGAGTTTCCTGCCACCACTTTTCCCGCTCTTCGTCGGTGGACAAAGAATGCCAGAAATGTACCGGACACCGGAGGGTTCGAGGTGCGTGATCACGGCCTCGTATCATGATACGCTAACATGCCCGAGAGGGACTTCCACGTAGGCCGAGCTTGTTCCCCCGGACCGGCCGTTACGATGACTGGATTTGGATCATGCCGCGCACTTGACGAGTGTCGCAAGTCGCTAGTGGGCTTGTCTCGGGAGACGCCTTGTATCTAGGAGAGAGAGTGTATAGACAGCATGGGCCGAATAGGCACGCTCGGATCCCTAATGATCCTCCCGGCTAGGATGTAGGCCGCCTCGCCACCGTTGGCGAATGTAGATGCTCGATTGTAGGCATGGCAAAGCACATCTCTACACACGGGAGGGGGACTATACTTTGTACGTGGCTAGACATCTTCACCCCACTGCACTGGGGGTTGGTTATGGCGCTCATAGCGCGGGGCCTTCGACGCTACGTGGCTAGACCTCCCTTGCCCCCGACTTTCATTGATTATCGGGGTGGCGGCCGCATGAGGCGAGCTCACATTGATATGTCCCAGACTCATCCTCATCCGTGCTCCCGCGAGGTTCTAGATCCGTAAGTACTGTTCCTTACGCCTCTTTGGATTGCTTGCATCTCTTTTTTGTTATCAAGAACCGCATTCGACGCTTTTTATGTCTCGCTTGTAACAGTTTACGCTCGTGCTTACGAGACATTTGACCGGGGGCATATACCGGCGCCGTGGGCATGATTGGCAAGCTCCCGAGAAAGGCATGAGTTTCGGAAGAATCGGTGCCGGTCACGGGGTTCGATTGATATCTCTCCACCTCGGCCAACCGAGAAGGAAGAAGAGCCGCTACGATGACGTGGGCACCAGCTGGGAGCACTAGAGGACCGACGCCTCGGACAAAGACTGCAAATGTGCCTCTTCTACTGCACTCCATTGAGATTGACGATGATGATGAGGATGAGGATGAGGATGATGGAGCTGAGACGGCCACAGATTACGAGCTTGACTCTGTCGTCATCACGGAGCTTGACGACTACTATCGCACGGGGACCATAGCTTATGAGGCACCTTCGGACGATCCTGACGATGAGCCAGAGGAGGCTGAGGATGACAACGAGGATGGAGATGATTCAGAGTAGCCCCTTTTTCCCTAGACATTTGTGGCTTTTGGTTATTGTACCCCCTTTGGGGAAAACACAACTTTTGGACTTGATCTACTTTGTATGTACAAATGGTTTGAATGGATGACTTGGATGGATTTTTAACTTGTAAATGAATGCATGGGTGTATACGGGGTAAATGAACCCTCCCCTATGCATTTCAGAAGTGTATGAATGGTATTTGCAGCTTTTGACATGTCGGGGATTGCCCTGGGAAAAACAGGATGCTTTGGCGATGTCGATGTCTGATGTGGCTTGTTATGTCGCACGACATGGCTTGTTATGTCGCGCGACATAGTAAGCCTAAACTGTGCTTTTCATTGCCTTTGGAACTGGAATGGAATCGTAGACACAGGTTGGAATTGGGTGACCAAAAGAGGTCACCTACCTGGCCTCCTTGGGACAATGGCAAAGAGATATTAGTCCCTCCCTATAAGGATGGAAACGGGGTGACCTAGGAGGTCAAACAACCAATCCTTCATAGGAATGTTCCAAATCAAAGGGGGTGACCAATATGGTCATAAAATTGGACTTTTATGAAAAGCTTACGCACCATTGGAGAATGGAGAAGGGAAAAGGTGACCAATGTGGTCGGATGACTGAACCTTTATGAAAGGCTACCTACGTATCCCGGAGGAATCAAGCCTTGATCGTAGTTCAAGCTTTACCTAGACAGTTAGGAACGATGTCTAGGATTTTCGACGTTTTGACAATTAGGAAACTGTCGCCTAGAGTTATCTCGTTATAACGGAAGTAACGAAGGCGCTTTTGGGAGAAAACGTTATCATTAGCAATTGGTACGTTACTTGAGCCTAGGGATGATTTTTCTCTTGGAAACATGGTAGGGGTAGTCTGGATGTACATATGGAATGTATTTGGGAATTGTTTAAGATGGGTTTCAAACAAGTGGGGTTGTATCTCTTGGGTGCGGACTGAACTGCTGTTTTTCCTGAGATGTTGTCTACGTGGACTAGCATTCCCTCTTGAGCTGAGACTGGGTTTGAACCTCGGGTCTCGGTGAATGTTCTTTTCTCACACTCTAGCATTTGAAGCTGATGCTAACAGATGTCGAAGTGACCAATCCTCTCTTCTAGGGATGGATGCAACTTATCGAAGCCCCGGTCTAAGGAAATACTCTCTGCAAAAGCCCCATATCTTGTTGAAGTAAGGAAAAATCCTTTCATTTGGCAAAGCCCCGGTTGAATGAACTGAGTAGGCGAAGTGACTTGGCGAAGCCCCAGTCTGGTGACCTAGCAAAAATCCCAATCTGATTGGTACTGTCAACGTGATCCTGGGGTTAATCTGACCAAGACTGAATCCATCTAGGGACCTAGTGAAGAACTCGATGAGAACCCCAAAAATGGCTAAAGAAGCCCCAGTTTAAAGGAATGACTTGGCAAAGACCCAACTTTGAAGAGTTCCAAGGCAGCCCTAATGCGAATTGTAGCAGAAGAGGGAAAACCTATCCGTCTTAAACTTTTTTTTTTTTTTTAGTCAATCAGTCAACCTTAAGAAGATGTGAAAGAAAAGATTTTAGAAATGTATACATGCAGGGGCATATCTTTTCGAAAGGTGGGAATAAATCCCGATCTTGTGTTATTTTGATGGCCTTATTCGATGTAGGCACAAAAACTCGCTTTGGGTTTGACTCTTTTGAGAGAGTATAAGCGTAGAAAGGTTGGTAAAAGTGTATGGAAGCCTGGCGACGGGAAAATCAGTGTTTAGCACTATTTTTCCTAAGATGTAGAAAAGGAAGACTTGTCAAGACATCTGAAAACTTGTTTTATTTACAATGATCACAAGATTGCTTAAAAACCCTTTGTTAATGTTCGGGTTATTCAACCACTAATATCGATATGAAAAAACATTCTTATTAATCATGAGGAGAAAGTCAACCAATGTCGTGGATCAAGGTTGGCTGGTGTGAAAGAAAAGTTTGTGTATAGGGAGGTCATTGATGAGATCGGGTTTTCTGGAATCTGACTGTGTCTTATGGGAAAGGTCATTTGATGAGACCGGGTTTTCAGGAATTTGGATATGTTTATGACCGGACCATTGCTGGTTGCCTACGTTCTCCTCGTTGTGAGGAGCTCAGGTCGCCGTAGTTCGGCCTTGGCCGGCTGTCCGAACTTTGGGATTTGTGGTTCCTTTAGTGAAAAGGCTTAGGATAAGATGATAATGAGGCGTGGGCCTCGGGATGATTCCTTGACCAAGTCATTCTTGGACGGCTGCTTCTGATTGCTTCCTCTTTCATTGGGGAAGAAGAATTTACACGTGCCTACAGGCTTATGAAATGCTTCGGCTTTTGCTTCGACCGCCCCATTGTTGTCGACAACTTTCATTCTACGAGCTTTGATTTTTGCTTGTCCGTCGAGCTTTTGATTGGCGATCTTTGGGTCCTTGGCCTCATCATTTTTTTTTATTTTTTATTTTTTATATATGTGCAACCCTGTTTTTTGCCTAGACTGCCCCCTTTTTGGGATTTTCAGCCTAGCTGGGCATTACTCTTTTTGCACTAAGATTTTTTTCTTCTTCTTTTTTTTTTTTTATGTGCAACCCTGTTTTTTGCCTAGACTGCCCTTTTTTGGGATTTTCAGCCTAGCTGGGTATTACTCTTTTTGCACTGCATTTTTTTTTTTTTTTGAAGCACCCGAGGGCCAAGGCGAGCCCTGCTTTAATTTCTCTTGACATCTTTGAGGTCGAAGACAGGCTCCTAGATTGTTGTCGACACGGGGTCAATCTTTCGAAGCTGAGTGGCCTTTTGTTGTCCTTTGAAAATGCCGCCGTCGTTGACTTGGTCAAGGTGAAGGTGGGGGCATGATTGGGAAAGTGTATGGTTTAATGAAGGCCTTTTTATGAAGTAAGGAAAGTGTATGGGGAAGGCATTAGTTGATTTTCTCACACTGATTTAATCGGAACGTGAATTATTTCGAGAGATTATTCGTTGAGCAATGCAAATGATCATATAAAATAAAACCATTTCATTAAATGTAATGTAGGTGTGCAAATAATGTCTTAAGTCTAGTAAGAAAAGAAGAAGACTCTTAAATAGAAAATTAAAGATTGATTACAATGTCCGTAAAGGACTTGATTGAAAGAAGAAAGTACTAGAGCCTACGAAGGTTGACTGAGAGACTTTTTTTTTTTTTTTTTTTTTTTTTTTTATGCTTAAGGATAGGTAGACCCTAGTCTAGCTACTCTTCGCTGTCGGACTACATTTCTACCCTTCAGCATTGGAAGTAAATTCTTGATGCTCTTTGATCCGAACCTTGGTCATTGACTTGGTCACCATTCTGAACAGAGTCTGTCGGTTTTGGTCCATTGGGGCGCTCAAGCTTGCCTGCTTCGATTAACCCTTGGACCGCTCTCTTCAAGGCTATACAGTTGTCGGTTGTGTGGCCATAATGACTATGGAAGGTGCAATGCTCATTCATGTCGAGGAGTGTATTTGAGCTCTTTGGATGGTAGTCTCTAAGGGGCTCCAGGAGGCCTAGCTTTACTAAAGCCTTGAAGATTAAGCCCATGGGTATCCCAAAATCATCAAAATGTTCTCGTTGTCTTGGAGGACCACTATTTATTGGTACCTTCTTGATGTTGTCCATTGAACACAATGCCTTCTTTCCTTTAACAGATGTTGCAGCCATGTTGGAAGGGTAAGGTCTATAGCGGCGAGACATTTTCAGACCAGAAATGCTTTCCCGTGCACGAACCCTTTTTATGTAATCATCAATGTAAGCGTCAAGATTCGACTCCTTCAGGTCGGATGCGCGAGATTGGGTAGGGTGAGATGGCTTGAGTCGAGCGATTGTCGACACTTTCGTCAGCTAGGCTTTTCCCCGTATTTTCTTAATTGGCTCTACCAATATTCCTTCGAACGAGTCAATAGGAGCATTAGGACCACACGACCCCGCCACAAGATTGGCATCAAAGAAATGAAACCACGGTAGGAAGTACCCCGGTGGGAGAGATGACAGTCCGAGCATTCAAAGCGTGGACCGTGACCGTAACCTTCCTTGTAAGTCAAACTTGAAGCATAGGAATACGAACCAAAGGATCGGGAGTGGTGAGACTCATAAGGGGCCTCATAGTGGTCTCGAAATCAAAGACTGGGGATATATGGCTCGTAATAGTTGAATACTGTGGAGTACCGAGCGTTGATCCAAATGACCGCCGAAGATATGAGGTTCGAGGCACCATAAAAGTAGGACCGAACGTGTCTTGACCACACCGAGGAACGTGATCGGAAGAGCAATGTGTATACCGTACTTGGTGAGCAGGAGCAACTTGCATAACAAATGAGTGCAAAATTGGATGAGGAGCATTTGACCTTGTCTCGACTTCCTAACCGGAGGAGAGGGTGAGCTTGGAGCCCGAGGAGCGAACCGATCCAAATTGGTTTGCGGGGTCATGCCAAACTGTCGGGCTTGGGAAGCCGCAAACCGACCCATTCCAAGATGATGACCTAAACCTGACCGGGGGCGTGAAGCGGTAAACCGACCCATTCCAAGATGATGACCTAAACCCGACCGGGCCGAGAAATCGGGGTAGCCGTAGCATTTGCTCTCTGTTGGTGGTGAACAAAGCCGGGTCTTATCTCGAGGAGGTGAGGCATCGGGACCACGATGGCTTGGGACATTGGAAAGGACTGCAAAGGGGTAGTCCTTAGCAAGGGATCATACGTGGATGGAGGAGGGCATTGGTTATAGGATAGAGGAGCTGAAATTGCTGCATCTGGAGTTTCATCTTCTACCAGGGAACCATTGGCTTCGACCACTATCTGAACTCTATGGCTACGGAGCGCATCAATGATCATGGCTTGTTGTTCCTCATGGACCTTATGACTCTTTTTCAGGGCTAAGGCTAGCTCTTCTTCCCTAGTCATCCGATTACTCATCCCACTCGCTGTTTCACCAAATCGGCCATTCTCGACTCTCGAACCGACAAAACCGAGGATTCTCGCGAACCGTTCCGAGAATTTTGCGCTAACAAGTTGCTGACCCGGTATTCTCGTCCACTTCTTTCTCGCTGCGGGAAAGGGATAGGCAAGGTTTAGACTAGGGGGTAGGCAAGATTTAGACTCGGGGTAAGCAAGGTTTAGACTCAGAGATGGGTGAGGTTTAGACTCGAAGGTGGATAAGGTTTAGACTCGGGGTAAGCAAGGTTTAGACTCAGAGATGGGTGAGGTTTAGACTCGGGGGCAAGTATTTAGGCTGAAAGCTCAAGTAACATGCACTTATCGCTTAACTTTTGCTTAAAACACATTTTCTCCTAATCCTAATTGATCGGAAAAGATGAGACCTTGAAAAGACAAGATAGAAAATCGGAGATCGGACCGAAAAGGTCTCGATTAGGGATTTGACCCTGAAAGGTCGGGATAGGAAAATAGGAAATCGGACCGAGGAGGTCTCGATTAGGGATTTGACCATGAAAGGTCGGGATAGGAAAATAGGAAATCGGACCGAGGAGGTCTCGATTAGGGATTTGACCATGAAAGGTCAGGATAGGAAAATAGGAAATCGGACCGAGGAGGTCTCGATTAGGGGTTTGACCATGAAAGGTCAAGATGGAAAATCGGAAATCGGACCGAGGAGGTCTCGATTAGGGATATCATAGGTAGGACCATGCAATTATGATTACATTAATTGTTCAGGTTTACTTAAAATCATGTCTTTTATTAATTTCTATTTGGTTGGAAAAGGGGGGTTTGCCCTTCTTTTTTCGCAACTACTCTAGATCCTGGATCAGTGGGTTCCGTCACTACGTCTATAAGCCCCTCGTATTACACCTGTATTTCGACCTCCCGGGGTGGACGGCCCGGGCGAGGTCCTATAGAGCACGCGGATCCCACCGACCGAGAGTAAAGAACGCTCCTAATGGGTCTAGCGGGTCATAGGAACTTTCAACGCACGAGCGATGCGGATTATAATCAAGGCAATACCGGGAAAGTCTCGTCTTTCTGCCTTGATAGGATTTTGGCAGAATTTCGCTTGAGCGAATGACATTTTGACTTTCGGTAATGTCCGAGAATATAATAGGCATAGGTCGGGCGGCAAAAGCCGGATGACACAGTGTCACATTGAACTTCGTTGCATACGCCGGGCGTGAGTTAGAATCGAAGTCAATGCCGGGTCAAGATCTTGCCAATTTTTCCTTGTCGGAATTTTAGCAGAGCTTCGCTTGAGCGAAAGATCTTTTGATTTGTTGGCAAAGACTCGGTTTTGACTCTTACGCATTCCGTGCAGGTCAAGGTCAATAGTTAATGTCGGAGTCGAGATCTCGCCAATTTTTCCTTGTCGGAATTTTGGCAGAGTTCTTCTTCCGTTATGAACTAAGGTTTGACCTTTATGAGGGTATGCAACTGGGCTATATGACACGGACTAGACCAAAAACCAACCAAAAGTCACGGTTTTGAAACGTGTGACACGGACCGTGCATTGGTCGACACCGGCTGCCATGGGGAGGTTGGGATGATTCCGTGCGCGCCCGGGAGCATCGTAAGGCTGTCCGTGATCGGCACTGGAACCACCCTCGGGTTTGAAGGACGTGCGTGCAAAGTGTACGGGATATATCAGTGCGCGTAGTGTGCGGTCTCCTAAAATGTTCCTTTTTGAGTTAAAACATAGATTTTCAGAAATGTGTTTTAAAGGAATGATTTTCGGGACGGGGAAAATGCGGCACATAAGCACGTAAATTTTCTGGGAGCCCAGATCGCCATGGAGCCGAGTAGACCCAAGTTGCTAGGATCGCCGTATTAACCATGATTTTTCTGGTGGAATTGCCACCGAGGTCGTCCGGTCGTAATCCAATGAGGATTGAGCCGTACGACTGCATGGATCAATTTTCCAGGTTCCACTCCTTTTGCTATTTTTCGGGTTGTTTCCCGTTCAAAGTATGCACAGATTCCAAGATGCAAATGATGCAATGCATGGTAAAGAAAGCAAGCATGATTAATGAAATCGGCGATGGGAGTCTAACCCGCTCAAAGGGAAAAGCTTTCTTTTATTTTTTTCAAAATTGTTTTTTTTTTTCGAAAAGGGATAATGGTACGTGGATTGTTAAACCACCGGTTATCCCAACTCCCACGTCAGGGAGTGTACGGGGAAGGGCAAGTGGTTTCCACCTATATACCAAGTATCGATTTTAGTTTGTTTTGAAAATAGAAGCTTTTCTCCTTTGGGATATCCCCAGCGGAGTCGCCAAACTGTGAATGTGGTGCCCAAATTTTGTGTTGGATTCACGCGAGTTTGAAGACATCCGAGTTATTTGAAAAACGGAGTCGCCACGCCATTTTGATTACCTCAAAACTTTGAAAAAAGGTTGTTTTATGGGTTCGGAGGTTAAGTTACCCCTTGGGAAGAACGTTTGGCGTTCACCCAAAGTGCCTTGCCGGAGCAAGTCTCCCAAGATTTCATCAATCGTGCTTGCTTGCGTGCTTTCTTTGTGTGCATGTGTTTGAGAGTAAAAGGGGGAAATGTCCCAAGTTATCTTCCGGACGTACAAACCATTTGTTGGTTGTCGCTCGGGATTCCTTGGAATTTATGTATTTGGGATTATGATCCCGTCCTCATCTTGTGACTTGTGATCATCGCATTTTAACCTCGGGACCCTCGGGACTTGCGTGATCGAGAGAATGACTCTCTTTGTGGTCAAAGATGAGGTTCTTTAGGAAGGAATGTCCTTAGCCCATCAATCCTATGCTTTAAGACGGTCGAGCTCGTATAGAGGCTTCATACTCTTTCTTAAGCGATAATCGGAGATATAGGGTTCAAGGTGTCCCTTTCTAAAGAGATATGGAACCTTTAATGGAAGGAACGATGCAAAGATGAGAACTTTTACACCGGTCCGTTCCAAGGTTGCTAATGGGGACATGGGGAATGCATGTAAAAATGATACTTTAGTGAAAAGATGGCATTTTTGGAGTGTAAAGAATGTCTTTTGGTTGCAAGGGATGCCTTTTGTGCAAAGAAAAGATTTTTATGTAAAGAATGTATTTTTATGTTGGAAAATAGCATTTAATGCACAAATGATGCATGAAAATGGCAAAGAATGATTTTTTAATGCAAAGTATGCATTTTGAGTATGAAAATGAGTTTTTAAATGCAAAAGATGCATCTTTAATGTGAAAAGGGGGTTTTGAGTGCAAAGGATGCACCATTAAAGCAAAGATGTCATTTTGGTGAAAAAGATATCCTTTTAATGCAAATGATGCTGCTCTGTATGCAAATGTTTTAGTTTAAATGCAGATTGATGCATTAGAAAAGGAAAACATCAGATTGCAGCTGAAAAGATAAGGAGTCTGCAAACTGGCTATGTATGTCGCGCGACATAGGCTGCCTATGTCGCGTGACATAATAAGCCATTTTGCAGAAGCCTAAACAACTGAGATTTGCAGAGGTAACAAGGCACCAAAATGGTCAAGTTACTTCACAAACAAATCTCAGAGAGCATGTTTATTGATAATGAACACTTCAAGAGGGTGTGGATATGAGGGATCCACACTCATCTTGAGTGTTCATGCAAAACCAAGTTAAACCGGAGCTTTTATATGAAATGCAATGAAATAAAATGTGGATCCTTGAAGATCCACAACTACTATATCAAGTTAGATATAGGAGCCTTCTAGCGTCCTCCTCCGGAGTTGGTGTCCAGCCTTGAGACCGTGAGAATTCCTTGATTCTTGATGTATATATGAAGTGTGTGTGTGTGGGAAGTGTGTGTAGAATTGATTTGAGAGGATTGGGGTGATTTGGGGGGTATGTGAGGAAAGAGAAGGCTTCTGGGCGTATTCCCTATAGAGGGTGACTGAGGGGTGGAAGAGGTGTGTCCAAAATGAGAGGTGAAGGCCTCTATTTATAGGCTGCCTGCATGGGCTTGTTATGTCGCACGACATGATAAGCCATAACCGTTTCCTTCTAGAAACATGCAAGGTGGCATGGTTCTAGAACTCTTCCCGGGCCGGTTATGTCGCACGACCATAAGTAGCCACTTCTGGATTCTTCTAGAAACATGCAAGGTGGCATGGTTCTAGAACTCTTCCTGGCTGGTTATGTCGCACGACATAAGTAGCCAAATCTGGATTTTTCTAGAAACATGCAAGGTGGCAGTCTTCTAGAAGGGTTTTGGGATTAAGAAAAACGTGTTTCTTAATCACCAAGCATTTCCTTCAGCCCTTAAAAGGCTTGGAACAGTTCCGGAATTGTTCCGGAACTTTAGGAAAATCCGGGGAATTACCGGAAAAATTACCGGAATTGCCGGGAAAATTAACCGGAAGGCATGAGCCAGATTTGGGTACTTACACCTAGCAAGCAAAGTTTCCGTCCTACCAGATCAGTGGCCTCGCCGCCAAAGCACCAACAAGAGCCTGCTCCCTAGCAAGCAAAGTTCCCGTCCTACCAGATCAGTGGCCCCAAAGTACAAACAAAATCCCGCTCCCTAGCAAGGAAAGTCCTCGGCTTATCAAGCAAAGCTCAGGACACAAAAGTCAACCATCAAAAAAGACCGTCCAGCATTCGGCAAAACCAGTGAACTACCAATAAAAACAAGTAGCGTGAGTCCCCCGGCAGCTACACTTATCCCCAACAGAAGCAGGAGTATCGTGAGACCCTCCGGCAGTTACCCTGCACTAATACCCAGTGGTATGAGTCCCTCCGGCATCCACAAAGACCAGCAGCAGTAGCGTGAGACCCTCCGACAGCTACCCTGCACCAATACTCAGTGGTATGAGTCCCTCCGGCATCCACGAAGACCAGGAGCAGTAGCGTGAGACCCTTCGGTAGCTACCCTGCACCAACACCCAGTGGTATGAGTCCCTCCGGCATCCACGAAGACCAGCAGCAGTAGCGTGAGACCCTCCGACAGCTATCCTGCACCAACACCCAGTGGTATGAGTCCCTCCGGCATCCATGAAGACCAGCAGCAGTAGCATGAGACCCTCTGGCAGCTACCCTGCACCAACACCTAGTGGTATGAGTCCCTCCGGCATCCACGAAGACCAACAGCAGTAGCGTGAGACCCTCCGGCAGCTACCCTGCACCAATACCCAGTGGTATGAGTTAGGGGTGTAAATGGTTCGGTTTGGACAAATTTAGAGACCAAACCGCTAGTACTCGGTTTGGAAAAATCTCAAACCAAACCGAACCATGAAAATTTTCAAACCGAACCGAACCAAACCGCCTCGATTTGGTTCGGTTTGGTCTCAAACTGCGGTTCCATTAAACGGTTCAAACCGCGGTTTGAACTGCGGTCTAGACCACGGTTCGAACCACAAACCTGTCCAAACTCCAAATGTTACCTAGTTATGTAAAAGATATTAAAATTACAAAACCACTTTAAAGCTTAAATTGCAAAACCAAAGTACCAACATACATAATCAAAGTACCAACATTCATAAGGGTGTCAGTCAGCAGGCAGGTGTATCAAAGTAGTCCCTAGTAAAAGGGTTACAGCTTGACAAACATACAGCTTATCACGAATTAAACTAAACTTTTGAAACTTCAGAAGTTTTGAACAAGCAGCAACATTCTTCACATACCCCAATCTTTTGAAATAAACGAAACTGAACATACTGAACAAACCAAACTTTTGAAATAAACCAACAGAGACAGCAACATCAACATTTTGGAACTTTCTTCACATACCCCAATCTGCAGCAACAGCAACAACAGAGACAGAATCAGTATAAAATAACAGTTACAGCATGCCTAAATTGAAACTTCAGAAGTTGCAACACTACGCTTTTTGATGCACATATATTCTTCAATTATGAATAAAAATAACAACAGAGACAGCAACAGCAACATTTTGGAACTTTTTAAGTGATTGAATTTGTTTTTGTCTTAAAAGAGAGATGAGTGATATAAATCAAGGGTGAAATGCAGCAACAACAACAGAGACAGAGACAGCAACAGCAACTATATATAATCTTTTGCCTCCTTGAGTGCTTGTTTATATACTAAACTATATTAAAAGAGAGATGAGTGATATAAACAAGGGTGAAATACAACATTTTGGAACTTTTTAAGTGATTGAATTTTGAAAGAAAAACCTCAAGGGTGAAATGCAGCAACAACAACAAAGACAGCAACAGCAACAGCACTCAAGGAGGCAAAAGATTATATAATTTGTTTTAAGTCAAGGAAAACCTTTATCTTTGATGAGAAAATGTTCTGAATTCTCCATTAAATTCAGCTCTTATTTTATTCTACCAATTCATCTTCATTCAGATTCTTTCTCAGTTGATATGCGATGAAATGGCGTAGGCTTTTCGGGAGTTAAAAGTTGATGATTCCTAGGTTTTTATGGCTGCAGATCAACTAATATTGCAGGTTGTGATTATAATTCGATATACTCTGTACTACAGAGTATATAGATGCTAATCCAAAATAATCAGTGCATTCAGTTTGCCCATCAACAGCAACAACAGAGACAGAGAATTTGCAATTGCATTTACATTACACAAAAAATTAAAGTATCATTCTGAAGGTGAGCCTAGCAGCAGAATGGCGACGTTAAACATAGTAGAACATTTGTTAACTGTGGTAATTCTGAAGCATTTTCTTACAAACTGAACATAGAAAAACAGGCAGAACAGGTAGACTATAGTATTATCAAGTTCATGAGATACTTACATAGTAATTCAAGTATCATTCCCTTAAAGTCGAAGGACCCACAAGATCTGTATTTTCAGTTATAACTGCAAGATATAAAATTATAAAGTTATAAACATAAGAAAATAAATCAACTTAACATATACAAAATAAATGAATAAAGTTGTTGAAATTAATTGGGTTGTATATATAGTAAATTTACCGGATTCGGCATTGCTAAAGTCATCCAATCTCATTTCAACATCAATGGGAAGTGGTTCGGCACGCAACCAGTCTTGTGCACAAATCAAACTCTCCACAACCTTGGGACTCAAAGAGCTGCGAAATGGATCCAAGACGCGACCTCCGGTGCTAAAGGCTGATTCTGAAGCAACTGTGGTAACAGGAATTGCCAAAATGTTTTTTGCTATTAGGGAGAGAACATGATACCTATGAGCATTTCCTTTCCACCATAACAAAATATCGAAGTTCTTAGCTTTTTTCTCAACAGTTTCATCCAAGTATCTATCAATTTCTGACTTAGCACCATCGTCCACTTCCTCCAAGTGCCTAAGATATGCATCTTGCATGTCTTCAATATCATTATCACATGAAGAATCAATCATACTTTCCGCTTCATCATCAATTATTTCAACACTCTCATTTGCTTTAGAATTTTTATCAATCAACTCATAACAAGAATACATACGAAACAAAGTATCTTTCACCCTCTTTTCAACTTGAGTCACCTTATCGACATTATAAATGGTGCCATAACAAAACTTCAAGTAGTTCAACTTGAATCGAGGATCTAAGACAACGGCAAGTAAAAGATTCATATTAATCTTACTCATATCACCCCAATACTTGTCAAACTTTTTTTGCATTGACTTTGCCATGGCTTTCAAATCATCATCATTGTTATTATTTGCCCAACTAGTCAAACTCTTCTCAATCAAGAACACATCATGGAAATAAGAATTAGATGTCACATACAAGCAACCCGAGAGTCTCCTAGTGATATCATAAAATGCTTTCAAGAATTTGAAAAGAATGGATATGAAAAGGGTTTAGAAATGTATATTCTGTAATAAGTTTATTAGGTTAGGTTTTGAAAATCAAGGGTGGAGATTAAATCAAAAATAATTAAGGGTTAATATTACGGTTTGGGCGGTTCAGCTCGGTGGTTTGGTTTGACGGTTCAGCTCGGTGGTTCGGTTTGGCGGTTCAGCTTGGTGGTTCGGTTTGGCGGTTTAGCTCGGTGGTTCGGTTTGGCGGTTCAGCTCAAAATGGTTTGGTTTGGTTCGGTCTGGTTCGGTTTGGAGGAGTCAGACCGCAAACCAAACCGAACCGCATGGTTTATAGATTTTTGGAACCGAGCTGAACCGCGGAGGTATAAAAACCAAACCAAACCACATGGTTTGGTTCGGTTCGGTCTCAAACCGCGGTTTGAACCGAACCGCTGACACCCCTAGTATGAGTCCCTCCGACATCCACAAAGACCAGCAGCAGTAGCATGAGACCCTCCAGCAGCTACCCTGCACCAATACCTAGTAGTATGAGTCCCTCCGGCATCCACAAAAATCAGTTGTAGCATGAGACCCTCCGGCAGCTACAACCTTGCACCAACGGCAGTAGCATGAGACCCTCCGGCAGCTACTAGCCACCTGCAGAAGCACCAGCCCCGCAGGCAGCTACAGGTAAGCACAACAAAGGTATGAAGTCACATCTCTACTCTTTCTTGCTTATTGTCAGTTTTTGTTTCCGAACTACGATTTGGCTTGATTCCCTCCAGGGATACGTAGGAATCCTTTCTCCAAAGGTCCAGCCATCCGATTTTCCCAGATCACCGTTTAGCCCTCTGCCTTATCCCCTGCCGCTAATTGGGATTGGGTCTTATTTTATCAACAACCTCATTTTTTCCAAAAGTGACGTTGCCGAGGGGCTCTGTAAGTATGCCAATCCAATTCGCGACCCTTTTAGGTGCATTTCAATGTGATAAAATTGCATTAAGGGGCATTTTAGTAAATTCCTGGCCTATCCCGAGACTTCCGGAAACATTTCATAAGTTTCCCGCGAAGGAAGTACCTTTTGGTACTTTGCTCATGCCAAAGGACCTCCTGGGAATAAAACCTTTTTGGACCTTTTGGGTATTTTCCCTGAATGTTCCAGAAATTGGTTTTGGCGCCAAAAGCGGTTGTGACACCTTATGTCACGCGACAAGTCGAGGCATGGAAAGTGGTTACGTAAAGTCGTGCGACACAAGGTTACCACTAACTGCAGCCTATAAATAAGACCCTCCCCCTCCTATAAATGGAACCCAACTTGACATACTGTTACTCTGCAAAAATTGCAACATAACACACACACTGGAAACACATACCCCTCTCTCTCTCCTCCCAATTTACCTCTAATCCCTTCCAATTCAACCCAATTCTTTCTATCAAACCTTAGATCCCCCCTTAACTGATCCTCCCAAGCTCTCCAGGACCAGAAGCTGTTGTAGAAGGATTCTGTATCTAACTTGATACAGAATTCATGGAAGCAACAAGGGTAACATCCTTAAATCCCATTCTCTCTCTCTCTTCTACCTTATTTCTCTATAATTCTATTGTTTTCTCTCCCTTGGATTCAGTAATCGACTCATCCATCTAGATTACTGAATCCCAATCGCAATCTCTCTGTTTAACTTAGTTGTTTTGGATAATTGATTGTTCATTGCTTGATCATTGTGGGATTTGGTGTTTTAGACCCCAAGGGGGTGTGGATCTATCCATATCCACACTCCCTGGGTTGAATTGTTGTTGTTTGTGTATTTCGGAGCTTACCTAGTTGATCAATTAGATCTGTGTTGGTTATTGGTGCTGTTGAGTTCAAATCTGTAGGTATCTGCAGATGGACACTGTGTGTCACGTGACACACTGTGACTGGTTGGATCCTGTGTCACGCGACACATCTGACCAAGCACATCCTGTGTCACGCGACACTCTGTGACCATTTGCAGATATTATTTCCCCTTGTAATCTGTAGTAATCTGCTGTATAAGGGATGTGGCCTCCCTGAATAATTGGCTCACAATTTGTAAGTTTCCAAGTTCATATCAATAAAATGCACGTTTATTACATTTTTTCATTATCAATGCTTGCACACACTTATGTTTTAATTGGATGTTTAATTAGAAAGACTCGTTTACGGACGAGGCGTGTTGGGTGAACTCTCGGTTCTTCCCAACACGTAATCTGACCCCCGAACCCATTTTCTCTCTTAAAAGGTTTTTTAAAGTGCACCTCTAAAGCATGGCGTGGCGACTCCTTTTCTTTTTTCCTTTTTTCATTATTGGAAAACTAAAATTTTGCGGGCGAGCGCACATTCAGTTGCACACTAGCCTCTCAAGCAATTTCAAGACATTATTCAAAGCACTTCCCATTATCCATTTGGACTAATTCAAGTTCCACAATGTAGTACTAAAGTTGTACTAGAATCCTAGTTAAAGAGTGTACCAATACAAGGCCATTAAACTAGGTTCACAAGGCTTCAAACAATGTTCAAGGTCTGCAGGGTAGGGCACGACTCGTGCCCTTTCAACCCCCACCCGCATACAAACAGGCAGACGTAGTCATGACTTAGTGTATCTTCAAGGCACGACTGAGGCACGACTCGTGCCCTTGCCCAGAAATTGTTGTTCTTCAGCAACATCAGCAGCAACAACCTCCACAACACTTCAGTTCTCATTCAGCCCAAACAAGGACATCCCAAACCAGTAACAACATGTGTTTTAGACCCTTTTATACTCCCTTCATGCCCCATAACACCTATATAACAAGTTCCCACTCCAATTCAAACTCTATTATACCACCTTTTCACCTATACTTGAAACACTTGATTTCTTTTCATTCCAACCCCAAGGAACTGATCAAACCTTTATCAAAAGGGTTCACAACATCAACATAACATCCATAAACATGTTATGAACAAGTATAACAAGAAACCATAACAACTTACCAATTTTCACCAAGATAAAAAGAAGAGAAAGTTGGATATTCTTGCTCCCAACACCACCCTTAGCAACAATTTAAAGTTAGAATCGACAACCAAGCAACAAATGATTTTCTGGGATTTTTGGAAGTTTAGCTAGGGTTTGGAACCTTCAAGAACGTAAGGAGAAGGAGAGAATACTGAGGAGGTTAATAAGCTTCTTAAAGAAGCTAGAAAGGATATTTATATAAACCAATTTACAAACAAGCTCCTCCAAGATTGAATTTCAACAAGTAACTACCTTAAAGTTAATGTTACACCTAAGCACCTTAATACTTTAACAACACTTTCAATTCAAATTTCAAGGGTTATCAATTAACTTCACAAACTTTCCTTTACTTAGACATTATATGATTCAATCACTTTATAACATCTATATCACATAGTTCATCAACCATGACAAAAATGAACACGTAGCCATTTCAAATGACACCAAGCAAGGATGCTATGCAATGCAACCAAACTCCACGTGTAACCAAAATGTGCCTAGGATTAGGTTCGTGACATCATGCCTCTCATCATTTTCAATACGGGAGGAATTTTGTCCGAAGAAGTTATTAAATCGATAGTGCAGACCTGCCCTTTAGGCTTTTCGATCGTGAAACCACTGAGCATCAGACTCTCTTGGTCAAGCTTGATTTCCATTACCGGCATGGTGTTGGTGCTGGTCTCCCTAATAGTGACACTATCTCCGTAAATAGTTGTCAAAACTCCATCCTGTACAAACTTCAAACATTGGTGGAGGGTGGAGGCTACCGCTCCGATCTCATGTATCCATGGCCTACCTAATAACCCCGAGAACGTGACAGGAATATCGATGACCTAGAAGTCCACTGCCATTTCCTTGCCCCAAATAACAGATTCAAAGAGACAATCCCTAACACTGCTCTAGATGTCGAATCGTAGGCTTTTATGGTCTGGTTGGATGGATTAAGGCTCTGTGCATCAATCTCTAGCATAATCATCATCTTTGCAGGAAGCACATTCATAGCCGACCCGTTGTCCACCAACACATGGGGAATTCGATGCCCCTCCAAGGGCACGGTGATGTGTAGAGACTCGTTATGCTTTGAACCGTAAGAAGGCAGGTCTAGATCTGTAAAAGTGATAATGTTCCCATACTGTGCTGTTCCGATCAATTGGCAGGCCTCATCTGGAGTGGCATTTACGGATACCTTGGTTTTGGATAGAGCCTCTTCTAATTTTAGCTTGTGGGGATAAGAAGATGTGAGCAGGGACCATAAAGAGATATCAGCCTGGGTTCTTTTCAACTGCGTCAAAATCGGGTCCTCTTGGATTTCTTCATTTCCTGCTGATCTGTAAGGATCCCGAGAGGCCTGGGGGTTTGAAATCGCAACTCCTTTGCCCTTTCCAAGTGGATCAGCTCTATCTGCTCCCAACATCCTTCCTGAACCTTTCAACAAATTAACCTCTTGATTATTTTCAACCACAAAGTTTCTACTAGCCTCTTTAAGTTCTGCCAGCGTAAGTGGAGCGGAGCGAGTTCTATATGGCCACGCTGCTTGTCTTATCTCATTCATGGACAATGGTGCCTCCAATTTAGCTGCTATCCTGAGCTCTTCCAAAGAGATTGGGGACTCTTTGGGAACCACGAAAGAGATAGCGTTGATAACGAAACGTTCTTCATATTCATCGTAATCAGCAACATTATTTAAATCATACAAATCATCAATATACAAGACGTAGAAAAAGTTGTCTTTCATTTCATTGAAACAAGGATTTACATCAGTCATGACTTCATTACAATCACCACTAGCCTTTCCATTTACAGACTCTTCAAACTCTATTACATTCACGAAATAATCTTGACCAAAATCGATGAGGTTGTTGCTAGGCAGAGGGTTGTTGACGACGTTAGGACGAGGGGACTTTTCGATCTTTTTCTCATCAATAAGGCCTTGGATAATCTTCTTGAGTGTGAAGTAAGCATTGGTGGTGTGTCCTGGGTACTGATGGAACTGGCAATATTTGCTTTTGTCGAGATTGGGATTAGGGTTGACAGGACTGTAGTTATCCAAGGGCTTGATCATCCCAGTTCTGAGTAACCCATTGTAGACTTCTTCCGTGGTCATTCCCAAGTCATCAAACCTTCATTGTTGCTTCGACTGGAACTTTCCGCCATTATGCCCATTATTACCTCCTTGCAGATTATTGACAATGTTGTCCTTAACCACTTCTCTTCCTTTTGGCGTCATGGCAGAGATTGGGTTGGGTGCCCGATATCGGAATCCTCCACTTCTGCTATTACCGCTAGCAATCGCACTTGGGGTGAGGTTAAACAACCTGTTCTCGCTTTGAGCGCCCATACCAACTATTTCCCTTAAATCTGGATACCAACCCTTTCCAATGGCCTCCCTTAACACAGGCTTCACACATGACAGGAAAATATCTTTCTGATCTTGTAAGGGGATTAGCTCTGACAGCTCGTTGAGTTTGGCATTCCACCTCTTATAAAACTCCGTGATCGACTCATCATTTTTCTGAATGGTACCCACTAGATCGTCTCGGGTAGTACGCCACTCTAGGTTTCCTCTATATTTCTCCAAGAAAGTTTCGGTGATCTGGCTCCAGGTGGAGCGACATTCTTGCTTGATAGCCAAAAACCAAGTGAGCATCGGGCCTTTTAGAGTCAAATGAAAGTGAGAAGCCATAAACTCGGGTGTGCAACCCATCGCCCCCATCGTCATGACGTAGGTATCCACATGGGTCTTTGGGTAGGCTGTGCCATCAAAATCCATCTTTGGCATCTTGAACTTATGGGGAAGAGGTGTTACTTGAGCCGGGTCAACCACCTTGAGGCCACTGGAACCCACAGTCAATCTATCGATTTGCTGTTGCATTTGCCTTAATAAAGCTGTCACCTCCGACGTCAATCTTAGGATTTGGGGAATAGCAGGAGCTACAAATAAGACGACACTGGAAATTCTGGAGCAGATTTGATGGGCAAGGCAGTCGAGGGAAGACCGAAAGTACTAGGGATGCTGATATTGCAGTCCAATAGACAAACTGAACTGGGAATCGTATTCCCATACATGTCGTACCCATTAAACTGAACACTGGGATTCTGTGGACCAAACTGTGCCGATTGACATCCATACTGACCTTGGGTAGAAAATCCGATACTGATACAAGGAGCTGAATATGGGGTGGAACCATACAGGTGCTGGGTGAGAGGAGAACAAACTGCGGGCTGAGGGAAGTTACTCTGGAACTGTGACTGAGGATACTATGGAATACCGTCCCCGACAAATCTGATTTCGGCTGCACGATACTGACTACTCTGCTTCTGATTGGATTGACCATACTGATAACTGTCTGGATACATGCTGACCTGGGGTTGGGAATAGCTTCCTTGGAACTGGAATCCGTACTGAGCTTGCGGCATTGGGGCATTGGGAGTTGGTGAGGAAGTGAGATCAAAGAAGTTTGATGGTTGGCCACTGCTTTTGTTAAACCCATGCTGAGCAACTTGACTATATGTCTGAGAGATCGGGAGAGGAACCATTCCTTGGGTATTCACAGTCATTTCCGGGGACGACATCCGATCCGGGCGAGGAGCATAACTCACGGAGGGAGGCATAACATGGTAGCTAGCTAGGTTGAGCAGGTTGGACATGCCACAGAGCAAGATGCTGGAAGGGTTAATCAAGGAAGGTCTCCTTAAACCCGTTGCAAATTACAAACCCAAGAATCCCGTAGTCAACGCTGACAAGAGCAAGTACTGCGCCTTCCATCAATATCACGGCCATACCACAGACAACTGTGTGGGGTTATGATACGAAATCCAGAACTTGATAGAAGAAGGCAAATTGGAGCGCCCCCGTGGGCCCAATACAGTCGGAAACCCTTTTCCGAACAATAACAGTGTGAATTCCATTGAGTGGGTGCCTAAGAGGATTGCCGCAGAACCAGTTTCTCCGCCTCTTCCAGCCGGGTCCTCCTCTAATGTCCACATCAGCTACGATGTTTGTGACTGCTCCGCCTGCCCTGAGTACGAGTCCCAAGATATGGTCTGGAGCAATCCTCCGAGAAAACAGAAGAAGAAATCCTCTCAACAGATGCTGAGAGAAAGATATGAAGCTGGAGACACCAGTGTGGGTACACTCGGAGAGCCATCCGGGAGGTTCGACTACTACGTACTCTACTCCAGCCAGTCCTCCTTCCTCCGTGCCATGCGGCTTTTAGAGCGCATAAGGGTGGAAAAGCCGAAAAGTCCCGCTGAAACCGTAAATTCAGACCCTGTGGCTCCGGAATACCTCAGATCTTGGTAATCTTACTGCCAGTCAGAAGCCTAACCCCCCGTGGGATCAGCTAAGATTCAACTTGTCCAGCTTCCGAGCATGGACAGGCAAAGGAAGATCAAAGTCAGCTTGGCACTCGTACTCGATCAACGTGCTAACCAAGGGCGGCAACCGCCACAAACAGCCTCAACGCAATCCCGAGGCTCCAGCAAAGGCTTTACCTTGCAAGAGGAAGACAGGAAATTGATGGCTTGATGACTCTCCTTCTCCGGATAGAGACGAGATCTACGATTCCCGACTGTATGGCAGTATGATCACATTCTTTGACGAAGACCTACCGAGAGATGCCTCGGGGCACAACGAAGCTCTGTACATCACTCTCAATCTCAATACCATATCACTCCCCGGAGTATTGGTGGATAACGGGTCAGCCGTTAATGCCCTCCCTCTCAGCATGATGCGAGCCCTGCGCATCAACGAAAGCCATCTGATTCCGTCTACCCGGACTATCAAGGCCTATGACAGCACGTCTCGTCCCATCCTGGGGACGGTGACTTTGGAACTCTGGTTCGAAACCCAAATGGTGCCAGCAAAATTCCACGTGATGGACATTCCATCCGAGTTCACAGCTCTTTTGGGACGCCTCTTGGGCCGCATCACATGAAAGCCATAGCCTCCACTCTCCATCAATGCGTCAAGTTCATTAACCTGCCAGGGAGATCTTGAAGTCATGAGGGGACAAGTTTCCTCATAGGAAACGAAGCCGAGACAAGCAGAAACCAAGCGTGCCGGCGGTGCACCTGGCTACCTCCTTCAAACCGACCGTGGTGGACTATCGGGGCAAATCTCATCGAATCCTCGTAGTCCTGGAGGTGATAACTATGTCAACGTACTCGAGCAGGCAGACCCTGAAGCAGTCCGATACATCAAGTTCAACTGTCATTTCCAACATTTGGAGGCAGATTGGAAAAAAACACTGAGCATCGCCATGATGCGGGCACATAAACCCCCTGTCTTCAGTCGGAGATTCGTCAGCATTCTTTAAACCAACTCTTTGGCCCCACCAGGCGAAGAGATCTTCGTGATAAAGGTCAACAAGCACCGTCATACTCGTCTTGAATGTTGGACGTCGTATGGGATGTCCTCCACGAGGAACTACCCGTTGCACCCCTCTTCTCTAATGAAGGGCATGATGTTTTCCTGGCAGCTCCAGCAACGCCCCCGGACGCGATACGTCCCTACGTTTGGGTTGAGCCGTCTGACGACGACGAATCAGGACTCACCGGAGTCGAGGACGCGGCAGACCCGCAAGAAGACCTCTGCATTCACATGCTCAGTTTCGAGGACGGCACCCATTCCAATCAGGTCACCTATGACCAAGGCTCCAATACCATGGAAATTGTCAAGCTCAACGTCCAGTACATGCGGCTATCCGACAATTGGAAACAACTGGTTGACACGACGAAAAATCCCTCTGATCAAGTGACTGACGACGACTTCGTCAACATCATCTATTCCATATATCCCAATGATACCAAGGATCCGGTCCTTATCGTCAGATTCTGCAATGCCAAAGTCACCCTCGACGACTGCCTGCTCATGGTAAACGAGGCCCTGGCCAAGCGAGCTCAGAGCTCATCATTACTTCCGAGTACCAGCCCCAGTGGCAACCGACCCGTGCCATCAGTCAAGCTTATACCCTCAAGAGCCGCCAAGGCCAAGGGAAACAGCGAAGGAGACAAAGCTCCTCACCCTGCTACGAGTCAGATCAACCTCGGGAACGCTTCCGGCAGCCACCCCGAAAACATCTGTGAAGGTCTTCCCCGCAAGACAGAGTCAGCTTCTGACGTCGGAATTGACCACCTCAGCATCAACATGCTCCAGCCGATTCTCGCTCCCAAACCGCCATGGCCTCAGATTAAGACACCCCCACAGACCGTGCTAGCTACGATAGACTTGGCGATCGAGCGAGATCACGAGAATGTCAACATTGCAGAATTCAACACCCCCGTGGGGTCAATCAAGCAGATATGGGCAAATTTCTTGGTAATCGAGATCAAGGAAGGCCGCATGGAATGTCCCAGCCAGACTTCCTTCGTCAACATAATCCAGGTGTTTCCGCCATTCGGCAATTTGGATGTGATCACGGTTCTGGACACTAGTCAGACGGCGCGCACCTACGAAGACTGTTTAGCTCTCGCAAGGAAAGCCCTCATGGAACTAGCCGCTCAAGAAAGCCATCTTTGGGACGAAGACCAAGCTCAAAAGACCGACAGGGACCGAGCCCTTAAAGTGTCACAGGCAGCTTCAGACATAAAGCTAGAGGCCACTCTAGACCAGTTTGACCTCAGGGGTTTTGCTCACGGCAACTTCCTCGACTACCGTCTTTTCTCATCCAACCCCCTCTGCCACACGAGGGTGGTCAACGGTCCCGATGACCTAGGAGATGGAACGGCACAGCCGACCAAATCCCAGTGCTTACCTCCCCGAGGAAAGCAAGTTCTCTGTGAGGACGACGACGAAGACGATGAAACCATTCTCTTCCAAGCCGGACATGAGGTTAACAAAACCGGACTCCCAAGGGTCCTGGGAGGATGGGGATGGATCATTTCCGCACTCAAATTGAAAGGCCAACTTAGGGAGGAAGGTCTATTCAAAAGAAACAAAAGGAAGATGGAAATTCGTCTCGAGCAACTACTCAGGGAAATTCCACGCATCGCGACATTCGTTTTACGTAAACGATCAACTGGGGCGGCAACCGAGTCACATGGGCATGTTCGGGAAGCCGTGTACTCACCTTCTGACATACCCGCCACTCAGATAAAGCAGAAAAGAAAGCTCTCCCCGATGGAAGTTTATCTAGATTGCCGCACGCAGTTCAAAGAAGCACTGGCTATTATCATATGGGAGGAAACGCAGGCACTAACTCTCGACGCAGGCTCCGGTGTAAGAAAGTTGATTGGGGCCAAAAGCGGAGGAAAATTAGCAAACCATGAGTATCGCCAGACCCAACTCCAGAATGCCCTGAGTATGCCCAGCAAGAAGGAAAGGAGCGCGGTATATCGTGAGGAGATCAAGGAGACTGTTCGCTTGAGCCAGGAACTCTCCAAACACCCCTGGAGGGTCAGCAACGCACGCTTCGGTTCGAGGCAACCCATCACAGCAGTACTCAACGTTCGAACAACAAGTGCGGTAATCCGTAAACTACCTCCGCGGAGGCACCTAAGCCGATATCTTGGGACGTAATCCGTCAAGCCGCAGAAGCTCCCGGGGAATACATCTACAAGCCAACGAGCCGAGGGAAGACATATGGCCCTATGCTACGAGGAATCCTCCTCTAACTATGGCTCAACTCGTAGCGGCCTGTTCAGTAAGGAACCAAACCCGATGTCACGTTCTAACCCGATCGGGTCAAATCCATGACATTACCACCTAAGGCCACCAAAAACGACGAGCCGAGCGAATCGCAACCCAGCCGCCCGAAGACGCAAATTCCGTGAAAGAGGACCCGATGCTCACTCAGCTCATGTAGACCCAGGTGAACATTTCCCTTTGGTCCCTGCTCACCTCCTCATATCCTTACAAGCTCAAGCTAGAGGAAAGCCTGGCCCGTACCATGGTCCCCTGGACGCAACCCTGCACGAAGTCATTCAGATGAGCGACAACATCCACTACGGCAACATTAGCACCTTCACAGAGTGGGACCTTCCAAAATTTGGAGCTGATCACAATGAGCCGCTCTACATCACAGTCCAGTTGGACGAGCGTCGCCTTCCCCGCGTGTTGGTAGACGGAGGTTCCGGAATGAATGTCTTGCCCGCCAAGATGATGGACCTGCTTGACATCAAGCCCACAGATCTGAAGCCTTCAGTCCACACTGTGAAGGCCTATGACTCTACTTCCCGTACAGTTCTCGGGGTTACTACTCTTAATATATGGTTCGGCAAGCGGGTGATCCCCACCGAATTTCAAGTGTTGGACATTCCAATCACTTTTACAGCCATCCTGGGGCATCCCTGGCTGCATCAAATCAATGGCGTGGCATCCACCCTTCATTAGTGCCTCAAGTTCATGCAAGGCAACGAGCTAACCACAGTCTACGGCGACAGTGTCACCACCGAGGGGACTAGCACCAACGACATTCCAGTGTTAGAAATCAAGCATAGTGACGACATGGCATTAACTGGATTCACTCTGGAGACCTCCAAGATCCAAATATGCAATGTGGACCTTCCACTGTCTCACGACAAGATCCCTCCTGCAATGAAGAGGATGAAACGCATGAACTTCATCCCAGGACTGGGGCTCGGCAAAAGGTTATAGGGCCAACACCAAGTCACCGAAGTCAAGGACCACACCACGGTCTAGGGGCTTGGTTATGTGCCAACACCGGCTGATTCCGTTTGTACGTCTTTGAAAGGAGAGCAATCAGTCCTTTAGGAACTTGCTTATAATACATCAAGGAAAACAAAAGGCTCGCCCGCACCAAGGCAGCAGCCCACAAAAGGGGAACCTCCGACGGCACACCCAACCTCCAACTTTACAGTTTCGACCTCGCTCATTACTTCACCAAGGGAATCAACGGAACTAGGGACCGACAAGGGAACCAACAGCAGTAACCGAGGGGACCGACAGTGAACCGACAAAGCAGAACCGAGGGGACCGAGAGTGCAACCGATGAAGATGAGAAAGAAGCGAGGATAGTCGGCACCGAGACTACGTAAAGGATGGAACAGCTAGCACGGGACCTCAAGCGTTTCGAGAGGACTCAAGGCTAATCCGATTAGGCGAGCGTTCCTCGACATCACCGCTCTACCTGGACCAACCGCCACCACAGTCCAAAGCATGAGTACACATTCAAGGGAATCCTGCACTTGGAGGAGCAACTCAAGGTACTCTCCACGGGAAACATTGTTCGGATCAGCCGTCGAGGCCACATTCGAGACAAGTAACCCCAAAGCAGAAGGAACCAAAATTCATAGAAGACGCTCTTAGTGGACCCGCTCTACAGAGTCTTTTTGAAGAAGTCATGGAGGTGCCAAACCTGATTGACCTGGGCTCCGAAAATAGCATGATTGCCATGATTGGGACAGCAGAAGCCAAGCCTCTCGACCCCCGAACCCTCATCAAGCATCCAACAATGCCACTGAAAAACTGGGTAACTTTCACCGGACCAAGGGCAAGCCAGACAGAAATGGAAGACAAGCTGGGCCTGCACCCACATCTCCCTAAACCCGGTCTCAAACCCTCTGAGTCAGTCCTTGTAAAAGTCCAGTCCTCTGAGTCATCCAACGGCCTTACGCCGGAAGACTATGATAATGTAGCCAACCATGTATTTCCGTTCTCGTTTAATGAAAAGTCTGACCTTTCGGAGTATCCTCTCATTGCCACTTTAACAACTGATAAGTTAACAAACAACTTAAAAGACGTTAATAACTCAATTGATAAAGAAGCAGACACATTAAATGAACAATACATTAGAGAAGTTCTCGAGCGTGTAGTTGACCAAGAGGACAACCGGGCCCAAGCTACCGAAGAGGTTATGACCAAAATGAACCTGGGGTCAGTGCAAGAGCCTAAAGAGACACAGGTGGGCAGTTTCTTCGCCGATGCAGAAAAAGAAACCCTGATAAGCCTCCTCCGGGAGTATGTTGACGTGTTCGCCTGGTCATACCAGGACATGCCAGGACTCGATCCCTCGATCGTGGAGCACAGAATTCCCCTGGATCCCGAATCCAAGCCTGTCAAACAGAAGCTGCGCAAGATCAAGCCAGAGTGGTCTTTGCAAGTAAAAGAAGAGATTGAGAAAATGCTCCGAGTTGGTTTCATCAGAGTGATTGAGTACCCGACTTGGCTCTCCAACATCGTGACGGTCACCAAGGCCAATGGAAAGGTCAGATGCTGTGTGGATTTTCGGGATCTCAACAAGGCCAGCCCTAAAGATGATTTCCCACTGCCTAACATCGACATGCTGGTCGACACCACGGCAAATTTCGAAGTGAAGTCCTTCGTGGACGGGTTCGCTGGATACAACCAGATCAAGATGTCCGAGGAGGATCAAGCCAAAACTGCTTTCACCACTCCGTGGGGGACATACTGTTACACGGTCATGCCGTTCGGTCTGAAGAACGCTGGGGCTACTTACCAGCGGTGGCCGCAATGTGCCCTCTTCCATGACATGATTCACAAGGAAATCGAAGTATATGTCGACGACATGATCATCCACTCCAGGGGATCAGACATGCAGCACATGACAGATCTGAGGAAGTTCTTCAACAGACTCAGAAAACACTCCATGAGATTGAACCCTGCGAAGTGCACCTTCGGCATCAAGCGCGGCAAGGTACTGGGGTACATGGTTACAGAAGGGGGTATCGAAGCCGATCCCAAGAAAATCAAGGACATCATCGACATGAAGCCGCCTCAGACTCTGACAGAAGTGAAAAGCTTCATGGGAAGACTTCAGTACATCAGTCGCTTCATCAACTAGTTGACATCTCTCTGTGAGCCCATGTTCAAACTGATGAAAAAGAATGCCGACATCAACTAGGACTCCGAGTGCCAGACAATTTCGAGAAAATCAAGACCTACTTGGTGAATCCCCCAATTCTGTGCCCGCCACATGAAGACAAGCCACTACTCCTGTATCTGACAGTAACAGACACGTCAATCGGAGCAATGCTAGCACAAGAACAGAAAGATTCCAAGGTTGAGCATGCAATCTACTTCGTAAGTCGGAAGCTTCAAGGAAGTGAACTCAGCTACTCAGCGTTAGAGAAAACTTGTACCACCTTGGTATGGGTAGTCGGGAAACTGAAACACTACATGCAGTCGCATTCAGTGCTCCTGGTCTCCAAAATGGACCCCGTCCGATATCTCTTTGACAAGCCATCCCTGTCAATGCGACTAGCCAAGTGGTCATTCTTCCTGGCTGAGTTCGACATCAAGTACATGGTCAGAAAATCAACAAAGGGCAGAGTCATGGCAGATCAGCTGGCCGACTTCCCAAGCAGTGAACCTAAGGGTCCTGATCCGCAGTTTTCGGACGACGGAATCTTTTCACTCGACAGCGCAAACCGCTGGCAACTCTTCTTCGATGGGGCAGCCAACAAGAAGGGGAATGGTATTGGAATGCTCCTTGTCGATCCCAAGGACGAGCATACTCCCATAGCCATCAAGTTGAATTTTGAAACAACCAACAATGCAGCAGAATACGAAGCCTGTGCAGCAGGTCTGGAAGCCGCCCTCGAGCGCAACATCTCAGAACTGGATGTATATGGAGACTCAGCATTGATCATCAATCAAGTGTCCAACAAGTGGAAAACGGTAGATTCTGGCCTTCAGAAGTACCACGCGTACATGGAGGAGCTCATTGCTCAGTTCAAGGACATCTCTTTTCACTATTTGCCAAGAGACAGGAACCGCTTCGCAGATGCCCTGGCAACCCTCGCCTCTCTTGTCGAAATTCCCGATGGAAAAGCAGTAAAACCCCTCAGAATAGGCAGATGGGAAACACCCGCTTATTGCTGTGAGATCGAAATAAAAAAGGAAACGATCGACGAACCCTGGTACAATCAAATTTACCAGTACCTCCAAAACGGAGAAGCTTCCTTCACCAATGAAGATGGAAAATACAAAGAAGGGATCAAAGCCAAAAACATGATGGCATTAAAATGCCTGGCATCCCATTTCGTCATTCTGGGGGGTATATTGTACAAGAAGCACCACCAAGGGCCACTCCTTCGGTGTGTAAACAAAGAAAAAGCCAGCGAGCTAATGAACGAAGTTCACAACGGAACCTGCGGTCCGCACATGAACGCCCGAGCATTGACACAGATCATTCTCCGTATGGGATACTATTGGATATCGATGGAAACAGACTGCATCCAGTTCGTCCGAAGCTGCGACAAATGTCAACGGTTCTCCAACCTCAATCACATCCCTCCTCATGAACTCTATTGCATGGCTACGCCATGGCCTTTCGCCACATGTGGAATCGACGTCATCGGCAAGATCACTCCACCAGGGAGCAATGGTCACGAGTTCATTCTAGTCGCAGTCGACTGCTTCACCAAATGGGTAGAAGCCATATCATACAAGGTGCTAAATTCTAAGAAGGTGGCCGAGTTCATCCGAGAGAACATCATGTGCCGATATGGAGTGCCCAACGAGATCATCTCCGACAATGGGACCCACTTCGAAGGAGATTGTGACCAACTGCTGACCGAATTCAGAGTCACGCGTCACAAGTCTTCTCCTTACATACCACAAACCAATGGTGCAGTAGAGGCAGCCAACAAGACTCTCGCCATGATAATCAGGAAGATGACCACCAGGGGTCGGGACTGGCCCGAAAAGCTACATCTAGCCCTCTGGGGATACAGAACATCAGTCAGAACCGCCACAGGGGAGACTCCGTTCGCACTCACCTATGGAATGGAAGCGATGTTACCCGTGGAATTGGAAATTCCATCCCTTCGAGTCCTCTTGGAAAACGGGATCAATGAAGTCCAATGGCTACAAAGCCGTCACGACGAACTTGCTCTACTCGACGAGCGCAGATTGAAAGCCATGGAGCACACTCGAGCCTACCAAAGCAGAATGGCCCGAGCATTCGACAAGAAAGTTAAGATCCGAGACATCAGAGAAGGCGACTTGGTGCTAAAGGAAAAGCCTCCTACGCAGACCAATCCCCTCGAAAAGTGGGAGCCTACCTGGATAGGACCGTTCGTGGTACAAAGAATCTTCTCCGGAGGAGCCATGAAGTTAGCAGATTTGGATGGGAACCCTTTCGTTAACCCCGTGAACGGAAGCAAGCTCCACAGATACTTCATTTGAGGAAGAGCACGAGTCAACTCTCCTTCCCCATACACCACCCCTCAGTAAAATATAAAGTGCTAAAAGAGTAATACCCAACTGGATACATTCCCGCTAATGATCCAGGTAAAAAACAGGGTCGCACTTCTTTTGTCTTTGTTTTTCTCAAAATCACCTAAAAGTGTCGAACTACGGTGACCTGAGCCCCTTAGTCCAATTGTAAAAGGGGAACGTAGGCAGCCATCATTGGTTCGGTCTAAAAAAAATACAATAAGCATCAATTGCTTGTGTTTCGAAAAACTCTTTTCAATTAACCTACAAATTCATTACGGTTAAAACAATCTTTGATGAGTTCAAGCACGGTCAACTCTTGACTCGCTACACGCTAGCAAAACTACAATAAAAGATTAATCAGTTAATGTGTCTGCAATGACAATGGGTGGATACTCTGGACAGCAAGGTCAACCTAGTTTCCCGTACTTGGTCCTTCATCCTTCTTCCCCTTCCCCTTCCCACGACGAGTGTTCTTCACCTTCACAGGAAATATTCCGGTAGTCCTTCTACCTGGCTCAGGGACCCTTCCCGACGCCTCCATCAACCCTGTGGCTGTCAACGCAGCCCTTTCTCTAGCTCTGTCTCGAGCTGCCTCGCTTCGAGCCATCATGACAGTGCTTTGATTGGCCTCCCGATCAGCATTGGCCTCATAGTCAGCCATGGCATTCCCAGTCTGATTCCGAGGGTTAGCCCCCGCTTCAGTCCTCCTCAAGGTCGAGCTGTCCAGGTGATCAGCACCCAACAGCTCACTCCGTCTCCACAAGATAGACATCTGTGTCTCCCCTATACACTCTTCGTACCAGTTCAGATACTGCATCGACAGAACAGTGCCCCTCTTCGGTAAAGGAGAACCCTGGCAGGAAAGGACGTGTATTGCCACCACCGTGTGAGCAGCAATAGCGTCGAAGGATCTTCCATCAGTAGAAATCCCACCTCGAAGGTAGCAGCTTAACTCAAACCCATCAATGGCACCTGCTCCAGCCCGTACTGTCGCAGAACCAACGATGGAATGTAGAAAGACGTCTGAGACAGCCCCGGCACTCTGACAACCAACAGACCCTCCTGAGTGGTTCGACAAGTCTGTAACTTCCAGTGGGGAACCCACCATCGCAAGTGATGCGTGCAAAGTCTGGCCATCCAGAGCTCCAGCTCAGCCTGATTGCCCCCTATCACCAGAGGACATCGAGAGAAGGACCAAGCGTCACAAGACATTGGCACCTCAGGCATCATCTGCAGTCTCTCCCTCAACCACATGGTAAGCATAGCGGGACTCCCTCCCCACATGTATAGGCTACCGGTTGCCATCTGGCCTATGCCCAGGAACGTCTCGCCCAAGACTAATGGCACGATGTCTCCCCCGCTTCGGCACTGCCTCACCAGGTCCAGTACACTGTGATGGCACACACCCAGAGACGTGAATGTGAACAAAGTAGCAATCGCGCACAGAGCAAATGCGTCCCACGCAAAGACGCTCCCCTCAGCTCCGGCAAATCTTTCGGGCAGCCCCGAAATGTCAACATAATCAGTATCCAGTATCAGCATCCCGTATGCTTCTCCAGCCGAGATACCAAGCAGAGACACTAGCTTCTCAACAGTGGCCATGCCACCAGCATACGGAAGAACTAGCTGTTCCGTCTCAGGTCCTCCCAGAATGGCCCGGAAATCTTCGAACGTAGGAGTGATTTCGTTGTACGAAAAGCTGTACACGTTCCTCCGTACGTCCCAGAAGCGAGACGCGGCTCTCAAAAGATCCCAATCTGGCATGAGCTCCTTCAAAGCCCAAACAGATTTCATCCCGTAACAGCCTTCGAAAAACCCCTTGTTCTGCCTCGTGTGGTTCCGTACCCACGACTGAAAATTGTCCAAGTATCGCTCTTGCATCCGAGACGATAGCTTAGGAAAGGGAGCCATGACAGAAAGTGAAGGAAACCTAAGAAATTTGAGAGAATTCAGCTAACTGATCAAAAGCAATGCGCAGTTTCTTACAAATTGCAAAGCTGAAACTGCAATTTAAAGAATCTGGAAATTCACTTTTAGTCCGACGGACTCCCTCTGCAGTTGACTTGGTCAACTCTGCAGCCAGCTGCTCCTGAATTGGAAACAATTCCAAACAACTCCCTATTCATGCCTTTATAAAACCTGCGTGCTCCCCTGGTTTTAATTAACCAAAGCCAACACCTTTTCCGCCCCCGGGCTCGTGCAACAGTGCAAATAATTAATAATCAGTGCATATAGGCTTAATTTTTAACCCGTTCAATTTTTAATGCATGTTTCATTTTGTTTATTTTTGATCAACCTACTTGCTTATTTGTCGAAAATAAAAAGAAGGTAATCATTAAATAGATGCGCGAAATACAGGTTCCGCCCCACGGGCGCCTTTTTCAAATACAGTTCAAATCAAATCGTTCCAGACGATACATAAAAAAAGAGAGAAAGAAAGCAGTAAAGGAAGGACTACTCCGAGTCCTGCTCGTCATCCGAGCACTCGATACACTGCTCCGCCGCTGCCGAATCCATCGCAAACAAGAACTCGCCAAATTCCTCAATGCGGGAATACGCAAAAGGCCTCCTCGTCGTCTGCGAACTCGAAGACTCTCCCCTCTCGTGCCCCGAGTGCGAAGGAGGATAAGCTCCAAACCCAGTCGTTCCGCCTATGAATTGGCCAAATCCCTGTGCAATGTCCTCCCCACCAGCCGTGGGAGCAAGCGAACCTCTCGGCCTAGACGGCCTCGGCTCACGACATCCACGCTCCTCCGGGAACTGCACCGCATGAACGCCACGAGCCTCCTAGCGTAGGCGGACCACCCGTCCACCAGCCTCATAGCGTCGTTGTACGTACGGCCAAACACCTGCGAACCAGGAAGGTCATTAGAAGACAAGCAGAAAGTACAGATGCAACATTTGCAGAATGCTACTATCAAATGCAGGAAATCAAATCAAGGCACTCACCGAAGTGTTGGGGTCAACCCTGTACCGTGGTCTCGACTCATCCGGAATCGGGAACACCAGCCGCATGCGTGAACCATCCAGCCCCTCGTACGCCAGCCTAGCGCGTGGGAGCGGGAGATCTCGGGGATATCCAGGGCCATCGCCCTCCCTATGCTGCACCTGTGGGCTCCTCAGCCTCATCCTCAAGAAAGTCTCATAGTCGGCCCCCGCTATGATGTACTCGGTATAGAACACGCCCTGTCTATACCTCTCCAACTCCTCCATCGGCATCTCCAGAGGATGCTGCATGTGCATAGGAGGATCCACCGGCACCAACGGAATGGACCCCGGGCCGTGCTGACGGGTCACCCGCTCCCCCAGATACATAGCGTCGCAATGAAGTCCCACCAGGAGCTTCCTCCGCCCCGTCACCTCGCTAGCAATCTGAACCGCGACAGTGTGGAACCGACTCCACCAGGTCAGCTGGATCCTCTCAGAGAACTCCCGGTCCAGGGCCTGGGACACCTCCTCGTATGACACCCGAGTACCCACTCTCGACGAGACCGGCTTCTTCGCTCTCTTCTGCCAAACCAGCATGGCAGGGAACAGGGGTCGATACGCCTCCCTAATGTCCCACTCCTGCGGACTGAACACCTCATAGCACCAGACCTGCCAAGCAAATGGAATGTTATGTCAGCTACAGAGCAGATACATACGAGTACATAAAAGAGACAAGGAAGAGAAAAAGACGTGAACTTACATCCAAGACAGGTGTGAAGCAGCTCAGGGAGTTCTCCTCTCCCCGCGAGAACCTGTCCAAGGCATGATAGAGCTTGGCCGCCCGGCCTCCCCATGCGAACCCTCACTCGCCCAAGTTCGTCGGCGACTCCGAGTAGAGGGAAGTGACAGGATGTGTCGGAAGTCAGGAACAAGGTCGCTGACAACGCTCATCTCAATCCCCAGTCGACGTTTGACATTCAAACGCTCACTTCCTTCTCAAGTTGACGTTTGACATTCAAACGCTCACTTCCATCTCAAGTCGACGTTTGACATTCAAACGCTCACTTCCATCTCAAGTCGACATTTTACATTCAAACGTTCACTTCCATCCTAAGTCGACGTTTGACATTCAAACGCTCATTTACATCCCAAGTTGACGTTTCACATTCAAACGCTCATTTCTGCCCCAAACCGACGTTTGACATTCAAACGCTCAGTCCTGTCTCCGGACATCAAATCTCAATCTTGTCTCCAGACGTTAAATTCCCAGTTAGTTTTCACTAACGCTCGTCTCCAGACGTTAAATTCCCAGTTAGTTTTCACTAACGGTCGTCTCCAGACGTTAAATTCCCAGATAGTTTTCACTAACGCTCGTCTCCAGACGTTAAATTCCCAGTTAGACATTTCTAACGCTCGTCTTCAGACGTTAAATTCCCAGTTAGACATTTCTAACGCTCGTCTCCAGACGTTAAATTCCCAGTTAGTTTTCACTAATGCTCGTCTCCAGACGTTAAATTCTCAGTTAGACATTTCTAACACCCTATCCCCCGAGGATAAATTCTCAGTTAGTTTTCACTAACGCTCGTCTCCAGACGTTAAATTCTCAGTTAGTTTTCACTAACGCTCGTCTCCAGACGTTAAATTCTCAGTTAGTTTTCACTAACGCTCGTCTCCAGACGTTAAATTCCCAGTTAGTTTTCACTAACGCCCGTCTCCAGACGTTAAATTCAATCCCCAGTTGACGTTTGACATTCAAACGCTCAATCCTGTCTCCGGACATTCCAGGTACAATTCCGTCTCCCGACGTTAAAATTTCTAATGGTTTTCACCATCGTTCATTTCCCCGGCAGCTGCAATAAGCCCGAACCCCAAGGCACGAACGCCTTGCAACAATCCCTCTTCGGCCATCAAGGTAAGCCCGAATGCTCATCCCCAGCAGGATTCTAAGGAAGAAACGTCAATCCGTCCGTGTTGTTAATAACGCCAGTTTAACACAACCGTTCCCATCATTGCCGCCCTATCCCAGCAGGATAAACCTGGCAGTCATCGTAAGCCCAGCACCCAAGGCACGAACGCCTTCATCTCAGGATAAGCTTATCCTCTCGGAGAACTTTGGTTTGAGGCGCCACATGCCCTCGTGTGATGCAGCAGCTCCGGTTTGAGGAACCACACGCCCTCGAAGGTTTCAGAAGTCTCAGGTTCAGACGCCTCACAATAGTCTCCATTCAGGTCCGGGTACCTCGCAATGGTCTCATTCAGGTTTAGACGCCTCCCAACAGTCTCGCTCAGGTCAAGGTCCCAACGTGCGGCCCTTGCACCTACGAACTACAATCGGCTTGATTCCCGCTCGGGATACGTAGGAATCCTTTCGCTAAGGGTCCAGCCAGCTGACCGCCCAGGTCTTTCAAAGTAAGGCATCCCGATTTGGATCCTTATCTTTTTTCAATGACCCCACCTCCTTCGGAGGAGACGTCGCTGTGGGGCTAACTGTAAGTACCCAAATCCGGATCGTCAAAATCCGTCAGAAAGTTAACCAAAATTCGTTAACTGGCCCGCTCCATGTTAAACGGAACTCGTTAAATTCCCCGTTGCCAAGCCAACGAGACGTCCCGGGACTGCCCCGTGCATCCCGATGTCGAAGCGTACTTAACACGTGTCATCGCACGTAAAAGTACGGCTTTCCCTGAAAAATGCACTTTCCGGCACTTTCCAGGGGCGTTTCGGATATTTTCCGGACTGTTATTTTAAATACGGACAAAACCGGGACCCGGGAACGAACTCCCACACATTTGGTGAGTCATGGGACACGTGGCAGCCATGCCATAGCCCTCCCATCACCCTTCAATCAGAAATCAAAGGGAAAAGACTAAAATACCCCTGGTAAATAGTCTAAGTCCGGCCGGACTCCCTGTGCAGACTTTCTGAAATTGCCAGCAAGCCCCTCAAAGTTCCAAAATACCACAAAACCCTGGAAATCAGTCTAAGTCCATCCGGACTCTTACTGCATTTTTCACCTTATAAATAGGAGGGCTATCAAAGCCAAAACAACATTTTTCACTCCAAAAATCACTTCACCCACGGCCCAAACTGAGTTTCACCCCTCCCGAGCTCCCGTTTTATCTCGATTCGCGTGAAACTTCCATATTTCGATCAAATACGCCCCTCACTACTCCGAAACACCTTTCCATACTACTTTTCGTGTCCCGTACACACCCCCGAGCCAAAGGAGTTGACCCTAGCCTAGCCATAAGTATAACTCCCTCTCTCTGATCTCTCATTTCGTCTCGGTTTATGCGCCAGTCGCTACAACCGTTTCGAACCACGTTATTGAAATGTAGACGCCTCCGTCTAACGGGGTACGATAAGTTTTAGCCCCTCGATCCTCTTCTCTTCCCGTAAGAGAAGTAATCACGGGTTAAAACGGTGTTCCGACCCCGTTCCGTTTACTTTTTATGTCATTTAACATTCTGGATCGATCGATCCGTCGATCGTCATTTACTTTCTGTCATTTACAATTCCGAGCCATTTTGACTCGTTGATCGTCATTTACAATTCGAGCCGTTTTGGCTCGTTGATCGTCATTTATGATTCTGGATCATTTGATTCCGTTGATACTGCTTTAAATATTGTCATTTACAATGTCCAACCCGTTTGGATCGTGATAGTATTTACTTTTCAAAGTCCGAGTCGCAACCCGATTCGTTGATTGCATACCATTTAATATGCTTTTTCCCGTAAAAATCGTTAACAATGTAATGACTGGTTCAAAACCGGAGTTCGTCCATCGAACTCTCTTTCAAAAATGCGCGAAATGACGTTTGGCATCCGAACGCTCATCTTCAAACTAAAAGCCGCCATTTGACACTCAAAATCATTTAATACGCTTTTTTCCGTAAAAATCGTTATCAATGACTCGCCCTTTTCAAAATCGGAGTTCGTCCTTCGAACTCTCTTTCAAAAAGCTCAAAATCGACGTTTGCCACGCGAACGCTCATTTCAAACGCAAAACCGATGTTTGTCATTCAAACGCTCGTCTTTTCAAACAAAGTCACCTAATCAACGTTTGACATTCAAACCAAGATTAAGCTTGTCATTCAAGCCCCCCATTTCAAAATGCAAACACACACACACACACACACACATTTTCGAGAAAGGTAGAAAGACTCGTCATACGAGGCATTTCGGGTGATCTCGTAATACTATTCCCGAAACGTAACATGACCTCCGAACCTAACAATCTCTGGTACTCAAAGCTTTTAACTCATTTTTGCTACGAATAAAAATGACCCCCGTTTTCAAAGCCTTTTCCTAAGTTTTTGCTACCAATAAAAACCACACCATTTTCACTAAAGCTGTTTCTCAACGTTTTGGGCTCAAAATACAAAAACTGCGTGGCGACTCCTCATTTTCCTTCCCATGAAGCGAGGTCTCAGACACCAACCCTCCGCGAAAGACAACCGCCATTCCGCGTCCGCGCGCGAAAATCCGGGTAATTTCAAGGGGTAGGGTCTTATTTATAGGCTGCAGTTGATGGTCACCTTGTTTCGCACGACCTTCTGTAACCATTTTCCATGCCTCGATGTGTCGCGTGACACAAGGTGACACCAACTGTATTTGGCGTCAAAACCAGTTTCTGGAATATTCAGGTATAAATACCCACAAGGTCCAAAAAGGTTTATTCCCAGGAGGTCCTTTAGCACGAGCAAAGTACCAAAAGGTACTTCCTTCACAAGAAACTTATGAAATGTTTTCGAAAGTCTCAGAATAGACCGGGAATTTACCAAAATGCCCCTTAATGCAATTTTATCACATTAAAATGCATCGAAAAGGGAGCAAATTGGATTGGCGTACTTACACACTCTACCGAGGTATGATAGGTTCTCTGCTTTACCTGATTGCTAGTAGACTGGATATCATGTTTGCCATATGTGTATGTTCTAGGTTTTAAGTTGATCCTAGGGAATCACACCTTAAAGCTGTTAAAAGAATAATTATATATCTTGTGGGAACCATTCACTTAGGTTTATGGTACCCTAGAGATTCATCATTTACACTAATTAGCTATTCAGATGCTAATTTTGCAGCTTGTAGGGTCACAAGGAAAAGTACTACTGGGACTTGTCAATTTCGGGGCAACCGATTAGTTTCCTGGTCTTGTAAGAAGCAATCTTCAATTTCCACTTCTACAACAGAGGCTGAGTACATAGCTGCTGGAAATTGCTGCTCACAAATCCTTTGGATGAAGCAACAACTGGTGGACTATGAAGTTCCTAATTAAGTATGTCCCATATATTGTGACAACACCTCAATTATCTCAGTCTCCAACAATCCTGTGATGCATTCCAAGACAAAGCACATAGACATCAAATACCACTTCATCAAGGATCACGTTGAAAAGGGTAGTATTGTTCTTTTAAAAGTTCATACTGATTATCAGTTAGCTGATATTTTGACAAAACCCTTAGATATTAAAAGATTTGAATTCCTTAGAGGTGAACTAGGCATGATTGATATTCATGGATAAACTGTGCTAACTTTGTTACTTGTGTAAGCTATCAACTGATCAAAAGGTGAAATCCCCATTTTACCCCTCAACATACCATTGCTGATTCAACCTAACCGATGGTTTCCAACCGACGGAAAAGCAGCTCTCAATCGGTCATTGCACCTCTGACCGATCATATCTCTTAACCGATTATAAGCTGTAACCGATCAAGCCTTCATTCAAGCAATTGCGTTCAATCGGTCAGCTAGCCCAACCGATCAATCAAATTGCTCAACCGACGAACTGCAGTCGGATCCAACTTCCCAATCCGTTTTGACCAGCTCGTCTGACTCCTGCTGTCCTTTCACTGTCTTGTCAGCCGTTCACAGTACCAATAGAGAGCTGTCTCCAACCTTTCCTTTCCTAGGTAGATCAAAATTTTAATTTTGATCAAAAACGTAATCTCTGTATCATTCTTATTTATCCAAAAGGTTATTCTTTTTGTTCATTATTGTGTTTAAACATAACTGTTGCATACACGAACCTATTTTTAAGCTTCCATATTTAAAATCGTATTTAAATTATCCCTATTTTCATGCAACCCAGTTAAAACGTTTGAACTCATTTTGTTTCTCCCAACATAACCCCTTCGTCTTCTATTCTCTCTCTCTCTCTCCCTATAAAAGGATTTTCAAAAGCAACTTTCAAAACTTTCGAACCCAAGAATTCTCAAACTCTCTGCAAGATTCATACTTCCAATCGGTTAAGGATCCTAGTGCACTCAAAGTTCTTCAAGTTCATCTGTGTTCTTCAAATCTTCATCTGTTCTTCATTTTTCTTCATCAACCTTCAAACTTTTCTAGTAATAATTTTTAAAACATTCAAAAGTTTTCTAAAGTTATGAATATTAATGTTAGAACACTCAAAACTTTCTAAGTTTTGAACTTATCTTTACTTGTCTATCATTTAAAATGTTCTAACTTAAAATGTTGTTTTGATATTTGATTTCTACAGATGGCTCCCAAATCTTCAACCCCCAAGAAAGACATTTATGGAGGTTACATTCTCCCAAGCTTCATCGAATCTGAAGAAGGAAAGTTGCTTCAAGCCATTCTTATGGGTGCTGGTGTTCTTCCATTTCTGATGCTAGAAGGGAATGAAGATATTCTATATGAGATGGTGAATGAGTTGTTTGATAATGGTATTTTGGATGAAGATGTCAAGAATGGAGAGATGCCTTCTATTGCTTCAACTGTTGTTGGCGTACCGATCACCTTTAATCCATCCTCCATTGCCGGTGCTTTCCCATCCTTGTCCTCAACCGGTCCCTCAATCGTTCCAATGAAAAACATGGAAATTTCCTGGTCTCAAGTGAGGAGAACCGATCCGTTCGTTACTGGTAAAGGTAACAAGAAGGCTGACCTGGATGCTTTGAATTATGCCTTAGCTGAAGTGGTTGACCGTTGCATCATTTGCCGGTTAGGCTCTATCCACAGCATTACAATGATTCAGTGGGAAGCAATGGCAGCAATAATCCTTTAGAAGGATTTCAACTGGTGCTTTTTCATTTACAAAATTATTTTGGTGGCATTCAAGAAGTTTTAGTAGGAGAAGCCACTTGTAAGAGCCAACAAAACCAGGCCTTGTCATTATTTGCTTATCAGTAGGGTATTGAGAAGAATACCTGCTGTGCTTGCTGCCTCCATCGGTAAGCCCAGTTATCCCTAATCCTTCTGCAAATCTTTTGACAAGTCTGATCAAACCAGAATTGTTAAAGAAGCCAAGCCATCAACCGGTGTTGCTGCTGCAACTGGTAAGCCCTCAACCAGTGCTCAACCGGTGGTTGAAAAGAAGAAGAAGGCATATAAGCCTAAGGTGAAGAAAACCGATCTGCTTGAATCCTCCCAACCGGCTACCACCCTACGTGCTAAGAGGAAGCAAACCGATGATCCTAAACCGGTCTCTGCCCCAGCTAAACCTATTACCTCATCTACCTCTGCTCAATCGGCTAAACCCTCAAGCTCACCTCCTATAAGGCCAAGAAAAACTGCCAGAAAAGCAGCCCCTCAACCTCCTGTTCAAAAATCCCAAACACAAACCTCAACCAAACCTATCTAGAAAACCCCCTCTCAGTTGGCCAAAGAAAATGCTGAGAGAAGAAAAGAAATTGAAACCGATCTAACCACATTCGTCCCTTTCATTCCATAACAGTTGTTCAAGCATGACTTCTTGACTGATGAGGTACCCATCACCGGTCATGCCTCAAACTCATCAGTCAGGAGGTACCAACCGATTCGAAACCCAATCTTCCATATCTTTCACTATAACCCATGGGCAGTCAATGCTACATTTGCCCCTTCTCTAAAATGGGTTTATCCCATTGATCATCTTCCTCCATTCATCAGGAGATTAATTTAATTTAATGAAATCAACAAAAATTCTATCCCAACTGGTGACGTATGTGATTATGTTGATTTTGATAACACTCATGAAGACAAAGGAATTTACTTCAGCAAGCCTTATCTTTTGAGTGAGTATGATATCTCTCTGACCAAGCCAAGCCTTATCAATCTATACAACCAATACTTTGACCATCTTCTACATTTCTGGAATGCTATCTACCTGGCTCAGGATCGAATGAGGAAAGACATGATGGTGCATGCAGTGTGGGCTGACTTTGCTTTGTTATATGATGCCTAAGACAGTCTCATGGAATCTGACCCTTACCAGATGGGCAGATATGAGCAACCAGATGATATGCTACCAACGTTTGATTCTGAGCCAATTTCTCTCGGTCCAAGAAGAAGTCAACTGATTTGAAATGTTATGGATCTGGTCCAGAATATGGTGGAGATAGATAGAGAGATACAAGCTATGGGTGATATTTCTTTATCAGATATATTTTCATCGGTTCACTCAAATAAGAACAATTGGACTTCCGTGACCGATGAGGAGATTGATGATTTGTTTAAGGAATATGGGTCTGATGAAGTTGAAGGTGATGGTGATGATGTTGACAAGAAAAATGATCGGTCGAGCTCAAGCTCTAGTTCTTCTTCTGATTCAGACAGTGGTGATCAATTGAGACATGTTTTTGTTACTCCAAAACCGATGCCAACGGTTAGGAGTTTGGGAGGAGGCATAACTGGCACTTCACCGGTTATGACCTTAGGAGGAGGAGAAGCTGTTGCAACCGATCCCTCACCAGTTATTCAACCGGTTGAGATGCCCTTAACCGATGGATATTCTAAAGCGGTTAAGGAGGAGAAGCCAGTTAGTGTTGTTGATGATGATGTTAAGATGCAGAAAGCCATGGCAGCCAGTTTATTTGAATCTAAATTGGACCTGCAAAGGTCATCAGCTGATGAGTTGGCCACTCAAGCAGCCTCCAAGCTTTACTTTTGGTCATTCAGGCCAGTGACCTGTTGAAGGGAAAATCAGTTGAGGAGGAGACAGAGCCAATTTATGAGAGGGAATCATCAGTTTTTGATTTCTTTGAAGATGAAGATGTAGTTGAGTTTAAGGCCCCTGAGCCATTTGATTACAACCCATTTGATGCTGCACATCCTCCAGCTTCATTTGATTTCTTTGCTGATTAGAAGGATCTTATGTCTACCCAACACTATTACACTTCCAAAGCTTCTATTCCCCGGTTATAAAATGGGAAGTTTCTCTTTGACTTGCATGAGAATATCAGTAGCAGTTGCAGCCTCAAACTGATTCCCATGCCTCCTTCATTAGCCGATGAACTTCAGAGACATAGGAGAGTAGATAGACTGGATATATTTTTGGATACTATTGAAGTTGCAAAGGTAGGAGCCCGTCCATCCGATACTCCTCCCCACTTGACCAAAACTGATTGTCCTGGCAAAACAAGCCAGAGATTTCAAAATCCCAAAATCATGCGATTGAGGAAAAGGCCAGCTGCTGAAAAAATGTAAAAGTATTGCCTGATAAAGCTGAGCAACAACTCATTATGGATTTTCCAACCAAGTCTAAACCGGTCTACAAACATCGTCGGTCAAGGCCTCTTCATATTGGTGGTAGACATGTCAGTCGGTTACCCTGATCGGTTGAATGCTCACTTTTAACAGCCAACCTATTCATCAGATATCTTTCACTCAACAACCGAATGACCCAAGTTTTAGAGTGGCAAATATTTAACTTGTCATTTGAGGTAACTAAAATGGTGGGCTTAATGCCTCAAGTGCCTAGGTTTCCAGTTAGAAGAGATGGTAGTTTGCATCCACAAAGCAACATAAGACATGCCTCTCTTCTGCTAAATGTTTTGAAGATGAATCATCTGATAAGGTTAAGGCAGAATGCCATACATTTAGCTTCTATTTCTGCTGAACTATTGGAGTTAGCATTTGCTGTGGAGATGAGTTTTGAAGATAATGGGATATTGCCTCCAACCGATCTTGACTATGATGTCTCCTCTATCGGTCAAATTGTCTCTACCGATCATCCTCTCCTAGCCTATCAAGCTCCAACCGATCTGCCTCCCTCTGGTCCATTCTCTACATCAACCAACTCTTCTTCGACCAAGTCTTCTTCTCCAACCGATGCTCCTATTTGTAATGCTCGTTTAACCGATGCAATCCATAGTTCTTTTGTCCAACCGATTGCTGCCTCATAAAATGATGATAATTCAGCTAGGCCAACCGTTGTGAATAATTTTATTGAGCTTCATGATTGTTTGCTGGAAAACCTTCTTAAGTCCAATCAGGAGGAGGAAGAAAGGAGATTATCTAAAGTTGAGACTCGAGTTGCTCAAGCTGTAGGAAGAGTTGAAGCTGGAGTTACTCAAGCTATTAGCAACTTTCTGAATGAGCTAGACTCAAAAGATGCCACCAATTTGGGACCGTCACGTCGGGACGTCCCGTCCCGCATTACAAATGGGACGAGATGGGATAATATATTATAATCTTGTATAAAAGCGGGCCTATTTGGGACATCCTTTTGTGAAGCGAGACAATACGGGATGGGACGGGATGTCCTGCATTTTTTTAATTTTAATTTTAACTTTAATTTTTTAACCCCAAAGGCATTTTGGCACTTAATTCTTAGTTTGTTTTTTAACTATCCATTTTCTTTTGGTGTTGATTAAGTTATTTTATGAATTTAAAATTTTTTTATCTTGTTGGATCGTAAGAATTAATCCTATATTGTTAATTAAATATTTTGGCATCTTCTCAGTTGGATTTTAGTTTTATAATATTAGCATTTTCTCGTACCGCAATAGCCCGTATTGCCCCGCTTCCCGAGGTGCGATGGGACGGAACAAAGAATTTTAGGCCCGCGAGAAATTCGGTATGTCTCGTCCTGTCCCGCAAAGATGCGGGATTTCATAGGCCCGTCTCGTCCTTTTATACGAAATTGATAGGTCTATCAATTCTCTCTGTTAATTTTCCTTAAATCTTGTGCAATATGCTTATAATTTACATATTCTATCTAAAAGAGATCAAAATTGTTTCAGGAATAAAAAAAGTAAATGATATTGTGCAATATGTCTAAATAAAAAAATATCTATATATTTAAATTACATTTTAGCAAGATACTTTTTAAATAGAAAAATCATTTATTTTACGAAAAAAAATTGCGCTTACAAATAATTAATATTATAACTAAAGATACATATAAATTAATTTTTAAATTATAATTTTTAAATATTAAATCACGTTAGAATATAATGGTTAAGCAAATAAATTAATTTGTTTGTTCAAAATATGTCCTCACGTCAAAATATTCAATATAATATTACTAATTAGCAATGAAAATAATATTATATCTTAATAATAAACTATACAAACTAAACCAAAATCTAATGACATATTATGGAGGCGTGTTTGATAAAGATCAATTTTGATCGTGTATTTAAAATTTAGATTCATGATTACCTCAAAACCTGTGAAAAAATATGGTGTACATCATATAGGTCGTTGTAATGGTATGCATGATAATCATTTTAAAATAAGAATTTTAAGTTCTTTCTTGCCGGTGAATTTTAAGATTGTCACATACCATATCAGACATAGCCAAGAGAAACTAATTTCGTTGAAAATTTTATTGATATAGGTATTTAATGTCAATATTTTATAAAATAAGAGTTTTGTGTAGAATTCGTTAAATCCTTAGTTAAGTCTTAGTAATTTACACGTAATGGACAAATTTGTTTGTTATAAATTGTTATTGATATGCCTCGTCGACTAATTTTCTTTTTTATCTATCTCACTTCACTTGAGACGGTTATAAATAACAAATTTTTTACAATTCCTATCACATATTCTCTCTCCTATATTACTTTGTATACTTACAACATATTATTCCAGTAGTTCTCTATCTTACTTTTTCTTAAATCTTGTGCCCAATTTTTTATCTTAAATAAAGTGGGATGGGGGGAAATATAATTAATATTTGAATTCATGTGAATTTTCTTATCTAATTTAAATAATGTTTTTTTAATATTATTATCTTATTAATTTAGCAAACCTACTGATTTTTACATATGTCCTGTTGAAGACCGAAAAAAGTTGCTCTCAATGTTCTAATAAAATATAGTCAAAGTGTTATTTCTGATCTATTCAACTAAACTTTCACCAATACTTTTAAAATTTTAATTATCTTTATTAAATTTTTAAAAGAATATTTTGATACATGATGAAATATACTATCATTAGCAATTTTTAAAATTTTCGTGAGGAAATTTTTAGTCAATATTAATTAAGGTGATAACTAAATTTAAAGTTGGACTATTTTTTAGCTTATGTACCGGGTATATGCATTCATCCAATTTTTTTTAAAAAAATAGTGAAATTATTGTTGTTATTTTGATTGAATCAGGAAATTTTATATCGTATTCTTATACATGACTTAAAACTGGAAAAGTTTATTTAGTGCCCCCATTTTAACTCATCAAGCTTGTTTCGTGAGTAATTTCATATCATAATTACATTTAAGGATACATATCTTTATAAATTTAAACTATAACCTCAGAAGAGTTGATCACATTATAATAATTGACTTGATAAATACAACCATGAAGCGTATGAATTGAAAGAGTTAGTTTGTTCGAACTATATATATATATATATATATATATATATATATATATTATTATTATTATTAAAACAACTAAAATCCTCAAATTTACATCTTATCTACATTGATTTTTTCTATGTAGTTATTTTTAAATGCCCTTTATTTATTTTTCACAAAATGAATGACCTTTTAAAACTTTACATTCAAATAACTTTGTCCCTAAATTTTTATTTTTATTTTTTTCTTAGTTTATTATATTTTTGCAAAACTAAATTTTTGAAAATAAATATTGAGAATGGTTATGATTTTTTTCTATTGAAAATCAATCTTTTCAAAATGATTTTGATTTCAAATGAACATTCATTTTGAAATGGAAGAAGTAAAAGATAATGTGATTCAAAATATATTTCAAATAAGCATTCATTTAGGAATGGGAGTGGTTCAAAATATCCAAATCAAATGGGACGGGGTGCGAAAAAAATATTGTGGTTCAAAATATCCGAACCAAAGATACTATATGTACACCTCGCATACAGTTTTACATATTGGAATTAAACACAATCACCACTATGAAAAACTTTCACATTTCAAAATTTAAACCATAAGTGTATCTCATTTGAATATCCGATATTTTATTTAAATGTTATTAGAATTAGATTAGTTATATTTTGAGCCATCTTAACCCCTTAACCCCTCTTAACTCTTATGTAAGATCTTCAGTTTAAATTTTCATTAAATTTATTGCATAAATCTATTGAATGAGGGCACGTGGAACTCCACGTGGCTTTAAAATAGAATAGGGGTGGCAATTTCTGTTTTATGCGTATACTCATTAAATTTTTATCATGCTTTGAAATATTGTACATTGTAATAGTAACATGTATAATAATTTAAAATATGATTTTTTTTAAAGAATTATACCCATTGGGATAATATCTCTAACAATTAAAACCCCTGGAATAGATGCGAAGCCTATTGGACGATAATATACATCTCCCACCCCTCCTGTTGTTGGATACATCTAGGGTATACTCACTTGTTAGAATAGAATAGGGGTGGGTGGTCACTAAGTCATACCAACATCTCCCACATACTCGGTGCCCACCAACTTACAATGGGTAGCTGCATTTCCTGATACATGATCACAGTTTGAAATAAATCAAAATCATGAGAATCAGTTTTATAATTGTTAAAGAAGTATAACAATGAAATGCATTTTATCCCTATCATAGAAAATTTATTGGAGTTTGATAATAGATCACATAAATTTAACTAACAAATCCCATTAATAGATTCAAATAATACAAGTCATAATCAAATCCAACAAAAAAGTAAAAAAATGATCATTACAAAAACATTCAAGAAAAATTGAATATGAAAACAACAATCATATATAAATAAGTACTTGAGAAAATGAAAGGCATGCAAATTGTAAATTGAAACATAAGAGAGAAATAAATATCAATATTGTCATTTCATTTTCTTTTCTTTCATACCAAAAGTTTCTTCCGTATTCCATCAATCTGTCTGAAAATAAATGTTGCATTTGGTCAACTAAGTTGAATTTTTATCAACATTTAATGATAAATAATTTATCTTTATGTAAATTTAAAAATAACTATGAATAATATTTAAGCCGGTGTATCAATAACCATTTTCAAAATGGTATTAGGATAGTCAAATTTTCATAATTAACTTTTTTTTTCCAAAGTTCAATTTAGTTGATCAAATGAAACATTTATCATGGGCTGAAGAGATTATAATGCAAGGGGGTATTGCTAACACATTAATATATACTATGATGCATCTTTTGTTATCACTATCTTCGACAATCCCATTTCAATAGAATATAATTTGAACAAAATCAGATTGGAGAAAAAAGTATGAACTTGGAACTACCTCAGATATCTTGAATTAATTGACGTGTTAGCAAAACGAAGCAAAACGAAGCAAAACAAAATGGGAAGTAGAGGTGGCTACGAGAAAAAAAAATGAAATATGATGAGTGAAAAATAAATAATATATTATAAACTAACGTGATATATAAAGATAAGATAATATAGTTAGAAGTCAATGAAGTTTACTTTGGTTAATTGAGAAAAAGAACTTTAGATACTTCATGATAAACTCAAATGAAGATAAATAAATAAATAAGAATATATTTGGATTGGTTATTGAGATTTGAATTATTAAACATCTTAGGTAGAACGCATTTAGGGTTAGATATAGAGATTTAAAATTTTAAACATTTTAGATAACCCATATGATAAATATATAAAATTGATTTTGATACCATGAATTTGATACCAATATGATTTTGACTTGTCCCAAAAAGTATGTCCAATTTTTAAACTTAGGCATGAATGTTAGTGCAAATTTACTAAGATACAAGAAGGTGAAGCTCTTTCTTAATAATTGCAAAATGTACAATAGGACAATCTTTTAGGGACGGGGAAGTATAAAAATAAATTTTGATACCATGAATTTGATACCAATGGTTGGAGATGAAATTTTTGATACTATGAATAGTGATAAGTAGGGATCAAATTTTGAATTTGATCCCTATTTAACTAATATCATTGTTGGAGTTGCCCTTACCTTTCTCACCGTTCTATCTCAAGTCTCACATGTGCTTTGTTCGTGTGTGTGTGTGTGTATTTTATGTGGGATTTTGAGTACATTTGTAAGGATAATAGTTTGGGATTCCTTTCGGTTATGATTCGTTTAAGATTTGATTGGCTATTTTGTTAACAAAAACATTTTATTGAATTAATAAAAAAAAAAAAAAAAACGTTATAGGGAGAACTAAAAGATATCATGTCATTTTCTTAATCTTTTTAGGTGGATAAAATATTTAAGTTAAATGACTCTGGACATTGTGCGTTTCTATAGCATTATCCTATGATTGCGGGATTCTTACGTAAGAATCAACATGTTCATAAAAAATAAAAATAAGTACGAATCTACATTATAGTTTCTTGAAAGCAACAAATTTCATAGTTTTTTTTTTTTTCATAATTTCATAGTTAGAATGTTGGAGTAGTAGTTAATTTATTACCCTTCATTTCATATTAAATATTGCATCTTAGTTTTTTTTATTAATGTAACTGAATTTTTATCTAAAATTTATTAAAATTTGAATTTTGATAATATTTATAATGAAAAATAATAATATTTTGAATTTAGCTATTCATTTTTTTTAATTTTACTCACATTAATCAAAAATTAAAATACTAAATTTGTTAAGAGACCAAATGAGTAAATGATTTCTTTTAAATGTATATATTTTACAATATACACCATCTCTTCTAATTTACAGGCACTAAAATTTTGTATACAAAATTTTAAAAAATAATTGTAGAGAGTATTAGTGTGAGAAGGTGTCGGGAGTATAAAAAACAAAATAAAAGAGAGAATGAATGAAAATAATAATAAGTTGATTGATATTAATAGTATAAAAGTAGAGTAGAAAAGAGAAGAAACGAAAAATAATACTCCCTCCGTCCCGGCCGAAACGTCACTTTTTACCCAAAAGGGTGTCCCGTTTAAAGCGTCACCCTTTCCTAAAAAGGAAATATTTTATAATATTCTATTACCCTATCCACTATTCCCTCCACTAATTCTCTCTCCTCTACACTCACAACACTTTTTAAATTCACTATTTCCTCCACTAATTCTCTCTCCTATTTTCAAATTACACTCACAACATTTTTTCTTCCCACACTTTTCCTTAATTTGCGCGCCACCCCTAAAAGGGTGACGCTTCTACCGGGACGGGGGGAGTATAAAAAGATTGTCATTTTGGAGGAAGTAATGAATAAAATACTCTCTACTATAGAAAATAGTTGTCATTTTTAAATTTTACATGAATGACAATAAATAGTAATACCTCCGTCTCAGTCGAAGTGTCCCAACTTTCTATTTTGGGTGTCTCATTTAAAATGTCTCATACCCAAAAAATGAAAGTTTTTTCACTATTCCACTCACTCATTCTCTCCTACTTTACTTTTACACTCACAACATTCACTCTCCTAACTATTTCCCCACTCATTCTCTCTCATATTTAATTTTTCATACTCACAACATTTAAACTTTTCTCTTTCTTACATCACTTTTCTTAATTCTCGTGTAATTGTTTTTTTCGGACACTTCGATCGGGACGGAGAGAGTAAAATTTAATTATGACGGTACAAGTCTACCATTATTTATTGTTATTCTCTTGTACAATACTTCACTCATAAATCATGTAAGAAAGTGACGGTAAAGTTGGAATAGGAATTTATGCATAGTTACAATTAGTGACGGTAAAGTTGGAATTGACTTTTTCAGTCAAAATATTTGGACAAGCTTAAACGAATGCAACTAAATTTATCCTTTTTATAAAATTTTAGCCTCATCGTTAAGTACTACTCCCTCCTTCCCCCTTCAAATGAGCCAAGAGATCATTTTACGATTTTTAAAAAAAAAATTACAAAATAAATAAAGAATTGAAAGTTGGTAAAAGATTAGAGGAGAGAGAATATAAAAGTTAAAAATATTTAATAGGAGAGAGAATGAGTGGGAGGAATAGTAAGTTAATGATTGATTTTTTTGTAAATATGTTAAAATTATAAGGGTATAATGAATAGTTTTTTTGTAAATATATACTCCCTCCGTCCCGCTAATATCCGCACACTTTCCTTTTTGGGCGTCCCGCTAATATCCGCACACTCCCAAAAAGGAAACTTTATATTAATAAAATATTCACCCAACCCCACTCATTCTCTCTCCTACATTATTTTAATACTCACAACACCATTATAATTTATTACACCCTCCACTCATTCTCTCTCATACTTTACTTTTACACTCACAACATTTTATTAAAATATTATATTCCTTAATTCCCGCGCAAACAGTGTTAGTGCAGATATTAGCGGGACGGAGGGAGTAAACATTATGAGGGTATAAATATCCGAAACAATGTTCACATATTTTCATTTATGGAATGGCTCATTTGAAGTGGGACGGACAAAAAAGGAAAGTGGCTCACTTGAAGTGGGACGGAGGGAGTATTATATTAGTTAGTGGGATTCGTGAAAACTTTTTAAGAGCATGTGCAATGGTGAGCGAAAATTCTTTTGAGTTTTTGATTATGGATAACTACTGAAACAATTTCGGATATAATTCTAATCAAGCTTGGCTCAAAGAAATATTGGTTACTGATTCAAATTTCACAAGCAATTACCATAAAAACAAGTTCCAAAACTACTCCCAATGCTCAAATCCTATCAACTTCTTCCAAAACTCACCCCATGATTTTAATTCTCCACTAAACACTCAAACATCTTATGGCTCGATGCCATTTCAAAGCTTCACTCCTGAGTTGCAGAATACTGAAATTGTTCCAGAGACACAAGAGGAAGATGAAGGAGGTGAAGAAGAAGAGGTTGTACTAGAAAGGCGAAAAGGAGCTCCAAAAAAGAAAAAAGAAACCATTGACTGGAAATTCGCAGAAGATGAGGTTGTCGTCAGTGCTTACATGAATACAAGCACTGATGCAATAATAGGTACCAACCAAAAATTTGAGAAGTTGTGGGGTACTGTAAAGGCAGGGTATGATACGGCGCAACAATAATAGCCATCAGAAATTGGTAAAAGGACTTGATCTATGCTTTGAGCTCGATGGGGTAGGATGGCGAAATCAGTAAACTTGTTTGTTGCAATGTACGATGAAGCAACTAAACGAAAGGGGAGTGGATACAACGAACAAGACGTTCGATGCGAGGCTAAACAACTGTATGAAAATCATGAAAGAAAACCTTTTAAAGATGAGCATGTGTGGTTTATGCTGAAGAACTATCCCAAATGGGAGCAGCGGATTCAAACTACCACCGTGGGTAGTAGAAAGAAAAACGCTGAGGCATCTCGTCCCATTCGTCTGGAGATAGTGATAATGACAATGCAGGTAGCGACAAAAGGTTCAAGCTTAACGAGATGGGAGGTTACGCGACAACGGGAAGTGATGATGCAGACACCGTTCAATTAAGAGAGCGACAACCGGGGAAAAAAGCAGCAAAGGCAGCGACATCAGCTGGAAAGAAGGGGTATTCAAGTATAGGGTCTTCAACTGCTGAAGTAGTAGAGGGTTTTACTACTCGACTCCAACTACTCTCTGACCAACACCCAGCAGTTATTGAACTGGAACAAGAGAAATTGGAGCATTTAAAAAACAAATGCTTTATGAAGAAAATGTTGACCAAATCAGCTTTACTTGGAAAGCTACTTGAAAATGCGATATTGTCCCCAGAAGAGGAGGAGATGAAGGCACGTTTGATGAGCGAGTTGAAGGATTCTTAGTCGATTTAAGTTTGCTTTCTTTAATTATCGTAGTGTGAAGTTTCTTAATTCAGTATTGTTTTTAAATTTATTGTATTGTTGTTTTTAAATTTCTGTGTTGTGAAGTGGTTTGTTATGAATAAATGTGTGTTCTTTGTTACATATTGTGCTTTATCAAATCAAATGAATGGCATTTGTAGTCTAGTTGGTCAATAAATGAATGGCATCAAGAAGCTGGTTATTATCATGGAATCTGGTTCTTTTGTTCATACACATATTGTACAGTCTAATCAATTTTTTTTAAAAAAAATTGGATACTAGTATACCAATAAATGGAAAAACTCTGAGCAAGTTCACATGCGTAGTGTATGATTTGTCACGGTCAGCTTTAATTTCAACTCATCTCCATTATTTGTCAAGAGTCAGAAATCCAATAAATTATAGCTGTTAAAGTTGATTTGTCATATCCAACTTGTTGTTTATTTATCAGTGTTTTATATAAAAAATGCAATTATAATAAAATATAATTTTTAAAAAAAGATTATTTTGTAATGTGAACGAATAAAAAAATTAATTTATATCACTAATTTATAAATAAAATAAATATTTTATTTATTAATTATAAAAATGTTTTGAGCGAAAATTTCGCTCACCACTGCAGGATATCAGTTTCTGTGAGCGAAAATTCGCTCAAACACCGGTTTCGCTCATCCGGTGAGCGAAAACCATTGTGCATGCTCTAAATGAATGTAAAAGAAAATTCAATTAGGAACAGAAGAAACAGAGGCAGTTGGTATTATAAAAAACGCGTTTTTTCTAAAATTAATTAAAAACCATTTTCACACTGACACTTAATAATAAATAAATTGTTACTATTCACACTATCACTTTTTTATACTCACACTGGTATTTTTTTTACCATACACTGACAATCTTTTATACTTGCAATTAATAATGCATGCATTGTCACTATTAACACTAGCATTTGTTTACACTAACACTAACACTTTTTAACACTAAGGCTCTGTTTGTTTCGACATGAAACGTTTTTTCGTAACAAAATAATTTGTTTTCCGGTGTTTGGTTGTTTTCCGAAAAACGTTTTCCCCATTTTCCGGTGTTTGGTTCTTTTTCCCATTTTCCGGTGTTTGGTTGTTTTCCGAAAAATGGAGAAAACGTTTTCCGAAAAACATTTTACGCCCTTTCTAAGTAAAATGACTTACGGATTTTTCCTAAGTAAAACATTTTTTGAAAAATGGTGCCCTTCATGTACAACTCATATTTCACAAGGTACAACATTCTACTTCCTCATTCTTTTCTCTTCCATTTTTGCATTATTCACGAATTGATTAACACATTATATAATATATATTGAACATACCAAAAGTGTCGGGTTAGGCTCAGCGAGTAAAGCCCAATCATTCATCCACTATTGCCACCATGTTCTCTGCGGGATAGGCCCAGACATCACTAGGCCCAAGGCCCATCTTCAGGATCAGTCGACCTAAGCTCATTGTCCGACCTACGAGGTCCCGACCTAGCTTGGTCCGACTCTACGATCCGAACTCCCATTCGGGTACGATCCAGCTCTACCCATCAGTCAGGTTGACCTATACCAATGGACGACCTCGACCTATCAATTAAACGTCGATCTAACAAGCGTTGACCTAACATTAAAAGGCCTACGTGCTTGGACCTTTTTGTAACGGGTCCCCTATAATTCCGGAGCCATTACTGGACACGTTCTCACAATCTGTAACTGTCCCATAAATCTCAGAGCTCATGCAGCCTCTCCTAATATACATCACTCATCAACTATAAATACATTACCACTACAACGGTGAAAAGGTAACTGCAATTTTGTTATCTGAATCCCTTTATTCAATACATATTTTGCTCTCCAATCTTCAAACACTTACTCTCACGCCCGAGGGTCTAAGCCGGAGACACATCCGGCTAGTCGTGGGTTCTGTTTTCAGGTCAAGGAGCCAGGTGATCAGTCCTGCCACGTGGAGGAAGATTGATAAGCACTTTTCTTGCTACATCAGTTTAGTTCCATTGCCGGGAAGTCGTGCATAAGCTTGACCTCGAAAGTTTTCTCAACCTGTAACAATGGTGACTTCAGATGGACATGTATCTGAGGCCTCACTCGGGCATGAAGAAAGAAACAATAACACCAATGCAAACGCTAGAAATCTCAACACCAACGCTGGAAACGCGAATTTGCCTCCACCCCCTCCGACGCGTCAGCACGCTAGAGCCACGCGATCTAACAGTGTGGCTGATGGCAGGGGATTGCCAGACGAAAGGAGAGAGAAGCGACCTATGGAGGGACAAGGAGCTCCACCTCCCCCAAAGTGTCCAACTGGACAGATGAATGTTGGAAATAGGGCAGGTCCCTCATCCAACCCACTGAGTAGAAAGGAAATGCTGATGGAGCGAGCTCAGATTCTGGCTGAGTTATTGGCAATGGAGGAGGCGGAGCAAGTGGATAGAAGGTCTGAGAGAGTGGCCCCATCTCAAGTTTCTAATAGTGAGCGTGCCAGGAGTACTAGACCAAACGAAACTGTGGGTCAGAATGTTGATCAAAGGATGGTGCTGCGACCTCAATCACCTATTCATGTTCCGAGTGACGACCTAAGGGCTAGTCTCACTAGGAACAGGGAGAAAGAGGCACAGTCAGACTTGAGGACGCAGTTAGAGGCCAACAGAAATCGACGTGGATCGCCTGCCAGGACGTAAAGGTCGCAGTCTCACAGGGACAGGAATGGGCGCAGGTCGCCTATAAGAGAGGGAAGGCACAGGTCGCCACCCAGAGATGGTAGGCGCAAGTTGCCACCCAGGGATGAAAGGCGCAAGTCACCACTAAGAGATGACAGGCACAGGTCACCAATTCGCTTTGTGAGGTCACCTTCTCACAGAGATAGGAGAAGCAGGCAAGTAACTCCCCCCCAGGAGTGAGGGTCAAAGGTCGAATGCTGTCCCCCCTGCTGGAGAAGACATACCTGATGCTAGGGAGTGGCTGCTATGGAAAAGGAAGTTTGAGCAATGGAAGGCTGAAAAGAAAAATGATACTGGAAAGGTAGAACGAATTGACTTTGCCCTTCGACCCTTATCCAAGGATTTGATTGACAGTCGACCTCCTGCTGGTTTCAGATTGCCCCTCCTAGAGAAGTACTCAGGGGAAACCAATGCAAAAAGCCATGTGCAGCACCTGGAAGCCACGATGTGCTTTGTCTCCAACGAGGATGACACTATGTGCAAAGCCCTCATAAGCACACTCACAGGGGCAGCTCTGACATGGTTCAATGGTTTGGCAGCCAGTAGCATCTCGACCTGGATGAGTATGAGAACAAAATTTTTAGATCGCTTCTCGACGGCTGGAGCTCGAAAAATGACTGTCACCGATCTAAACAACTTGGTGCAAGGAAAAAATGAAAGCTCAATGAGCTATTACACCAAGTTCAAAGAGATGGTCGACAAGATTGAGGAAGATCTCACTAACAGGGAGGTGATCAATTGCTTTCGAAATGGCATTTCCTCGGTAGGCATAGATTACGAGCTGACAGTTCGTACAGTCACTACTCGACAGGAGTTGTTCGAGAAGGTCTACAATGTGGCACTTGCCGAAGAAAGAAAAGAAAAGAAGAATGGGAAAGGCCCCAAGACTGAGGTCGCTGATGACAAAAAGGACTCAGCCAAGAATGGGGGAAATAACAAGAATGGTAAGAACAGGACCAGGGCGACAGAGAAGGTGCCTGAGGCTTTCACTCCCCTAACGGTGAGTCAAACAGAAATAATGAATGCGTTCGATCTGGCCCCACCTGCCCCAATGAACCCGGCCAATAAGTTCAGGAGGGACAACACCAAATTCGGTGAATATCACAAGGATACGGGTCATCTCACAGAGGATTGCTTAGGCTTGAAGCGTATCATCCAGAGAATGGTCGACCAGGGAAAACTCGACGCATATGTGAAACGGCCCCAAGCTGGTGGAGGCGAGCAGCCAGCAGGTGGAGCTCAAGGACCAAGGCAACCCAGATTGAACTTGGGGGTCATCACAGAGCAAGCCAGCAACACAGCCATCAAACATAAAATCTTTCAGCTCAACAAAGCCCCACATGTGCCCCGAAGGAGAGATGTCAGGGATGAGGTGATCAACTTTTACCCCCACGAGCTAGCAACTAATATGGCGGCTAGGGAGCAAGTTCTTGTCATCCCAGGACTCATTGATGGATGTACGACGACCAGACTCTTAGTCGACACGGGGGCCTGCAAGGATATTCTGTTCTACAAGACATTCCAAGAGATGGGACTCTCGAATGAGCAGCTTGAAAGATATGATGGCAGATTGGAGGGCTTCACAAACCACAGAGTTGATGCCAAGGGGCAGATTGAGCTAGATGTCGACCTGGGCCAGCATCCCTACAGAGTTGTTTCCAAGGTACAATTTATTGTCATAGATGTCAATAGTGATTATGTTGCTATTCTTGGAATCCCTGGCCAGGTCGCACTTGGAATGGTGGCCTCAATCCCCCATCAGCGAGTTAAATTCCCCGCACCTGCTGGAGTCGGCTGTGTACAAGGCACAGCTCGAGCATACCTTGATCATGTCCTTCGAGAAAGAAAGAAGAGGGAGCTAGAGATTGAGACTGCAGAAGGATACTTCAAGCTGTCCCAGTCAGTCACCAAAACTACTCGTCTGTCTACCATCACCAATGTGGAAGAGTCGACCTATCGCTCAAATGACAAAGTCATGGTTGAGTCGACACGTCACTCTGAAGTCACATCGGTCGATCCAGACACAGTTATGGTCGACCAGGTATCCATAGGCAACCTATGCCTCCAGGTCGACAATAACTCGGGGGCCACTACCGATGAGATCGCTAACAAGTTAGATGACATGATAGCTGAGGAAGCTCCACACTTGGGGGCCGAAGAGAGATAAAGGGTTAGGGAGATCATCATTGAGACCCTATAGTTCAGGGATGGCCCGGAGCTAGAAGATGTGGACGAGTTGGAATCAATAATCACCAATCCTTCCTATCCCGAGCAGAAAATTCAAATTGGAAAGCAATTGTCTAATGAAGAAAGGTCGGAAATCGTCGAGCTGCTCAAAGAAAGCAGCGACGTCTTTGCATGGCGAGTAGAAGATATGATAGGAATAAAGGAGGAGGTCGCTATTCATAGGTTGGAAGTCAACCCGACCATAAAGCCCAAGCCTCAGAGACTGAGAAGCCTTGCTCAAGACAAGGAGGAAGCCATAAAAACTGAGGTACAAAAACTTTTGTCTGCAGGAATAATCAAGGAGGCCACACATACAACCTGGCTAGCCAATGTGGTCATGGTAAAGAAGTCAAATGGCAAATGGAGAATGTACGTCGACTTCACCAATCTTAACCTTGCCTACCCAAAGGACAGCTACCCTCTCCCTAGAATTGAGAAGCTCGTGGATTCCATTGCTGGCCACTCAACCCTCAGCTTCCTAGATGACTATTCCAGCTATCATCAGATAAAGATGCATGATGACGACATAGTGAAGACGGCTTTCCAAGCAGTTGGAGGCATCTATTGCTACACTATGATGCCATTCGAATTGAAGAATACAGGGGCGACCTATCAACATATGGTTAACAAGATCTTTGCTTCACAGATTGGCAGAAACATGGAGGCCTACGTCGACGATATGGTCATTAAAACAAAGACCGGACGTCACGTGGTCGACCTTAAGGAAACGTTCGCCAATTTGAGAGCAAACGACATAAAACTTAACCCCAGCAAATGTGTTTTTGGTGTAGCAGCTGGCAAGTTCCTTGGATTTATGGTGTCTCAGCGAGGTATAGAAGCTAACCCGGAGAAGATTAAGGCTCTAGTCGACATGAAAGAGCCTACCAGTGTCATAGAGATGCAGCGACTTAATGGAAGAGTAGAAGCTCTAGGTCGCTTCATATCCAAATCAGCAGAAAGGTCTCTCCTTTTTTTCAAGGCTTTGAAGGGGACGAAGAATTTTGAATGGATGACTGAATGTCATTCGTCGTTCCAACATCTTAAGGATTATCTCACTACTCCTCCTCTTTTGAGTAGCCCGATCACTGGAGAAACTTTGTTCGTGTACTTATCTGTGGGAGACAAAGCAGTTGCGGCAGTACTGGTTCGAGAAGAGGAGAGGCTTCAAAAGCCTGTGTACTATATTAGCAAGGCCCTATCAGATGTGGAGGGCAGATATTACAATGCTGAGAAGGTAGCATATGCCTTAGTCGTGGCTTCAAGGAAGCTGCGAGCATACTTCCTGGCTCACCCTATCGTGGTGCTCACGAATGCACCCTTGAGGAAAATTTTGCATAAGCCCGAGAGTTCAGGTTGCTTACTCAATTGGTCAATTGCCCTCACGGAATTCGACATCGAGTATCGACCTCGAAAGGCATTGAAGGCTCAAGCCCTAGCAGACTTCTTGGTCGAGCTGACGTTCACCAAGGAAGATGGCAAGGTGCGAGCTCAGAAGGAGAAGGTCAAAGGGAAAGAGCCAGAGTCCCAAGTCGTCACTCACCTGCCTGACGATTGTTGGAAAGTCTACTCAGATGGGTCAGCAACCAAAAGTGTTAGTGGGGCTGGGATAGTCCTGATCGAGCCAGAATCTGGGACAGTATATGAGGAGTCATTGAGATTCAAGTTTGATGCTTCTAACAATCAAGCAGAATACGAGGCATTGGTCGCAGCCATCGAGTACGCAAAGTGTTTTGGAGCGACCAAGATCATGGCATATTGTGACTCACAGTTGATAGTCAACCAAGTTTGAGGAGAATACGAGGTGCTGAACTCGACTTTGGTCAAATACCACGACCTAGTGAAGGAATTGACAAAATATTTGGAGTATTGGGGAATTCAGAGGATTGGTCGAGAAGACAACGAGCTAGCTGACCTACTCTCAAAACTGGCCACTTCAGACGAGCCACATGAAGAGCCCATCTCCTACCTCGAGAATCCAGCTTATGAGAGGGTTATAATTCAATATGTGGAGGACACTTCAAGGAATTGGGTTTACAACAAATGCTGGATCGAGGAAATGAAAGCATACTTGGAGACTGGCGAGCTACCAGAGGACGAGAAGAAAGCCCAAGCTATCAAGAAGAAAGCTCCGAGATATGTCATCTAAGGGGGCATGCTCTTCAGAAGATCATACACTAGGCCTTTGTTGAAGTGCATCCACCCCCAAGAGATCACACAGTTAATGCATGAGGTGCACAGTGGAATTTTTGGTGGACACCCGGGGGCCAGGACTCTAGCTGACAAGTTAATCACTTTGGGGTATTACTGGCCGCACATGAGAGCTGACACGCATGACTTTGTTCAGCAATGTGATCAATGCCAAAGGTTTGCCAACCTACCTCATATGCCTACAACGGAGCAGACTCCTGTGATGGCTGCTTGGCCATTTGATATGTGGGGCATTGACTTGATTGGACCCTTCCCACCCGCCCGTGGGAATTGCAAGTATGCAATCGTTGCAATTGATTATTTCACCAAGTGGGTCGAGGCAAAGCCTTTAGCTCGCATCACAGAGGAAAACGCAATCAACTTCATACATGACTTCATCTGGTGTCGATTTGGGATCCCTCGAGCTATAGTTTCAAACAACGGGCTACAGTTCTCCAGAGCCTTTGAAGAAGAAATGAATAGAGTAGGGGTCAGGCATTGGCAATCATCTGTAGCCTATCCTCATGGAAATGGGCAAGCTGAGGCAGCGAACAAGCTAATACTATCCTCACGTAAGACAGGCTTGATAGGTCGACGCAGTAACTGGTTGGACGAACTCCCCCTTGCTCTTTGGGCAGTTCGCACAACCACTCGGGGGCCTACGGGGGAAACCCCATTCGCTCTTACATACGGGTCAGAGGCCATGGCTCCAGCTGAGTTGAGGTTTCCTACTGCTAGAGTGACCTTCTTCGATCAAGAGCAGAACGACACCAACAGACTGATCGACCTAGACTTAGTCGATGAGAAGCGAGACACAGCCTACCTTCGAATGGTCAACTATATGCAGCGGACCAAGAGTTACCATGACAAGAGGGTAAAGACGAGGTCATTTCAAGTGGGTGATCACGTGCTAAGGAAGATCGAGGCAACAGGAAGAAGAACCCAGCAGAATAAGCTATCCCCTAACTGGGAAGGTCCCTACATCGTTACTCGAGTCATCAAAGAAGGGACCTACATGATAGCTCACCCAGATGGGGAAGAGTTGAAACATCCATGGCATGCCACTCACCTCATCAAGTATTACTTCTAGTTCGACTCCTTAGTTCAGTTCGAAAGTTAATGCAATCTCCAAAGTTTGAAATTTGTCATAGTTCTAGCTTTCCATTGATGTGAACATTTTCCTACTTCAATAAAAATCGCAGTTCTGTTCGACCAAACATTGTGTTACCTTAACTTCAACAAGCTCGAATCTTAGTCAGCTTCGTTTTAACAAGCTCGATTCTTAATCAGCTTCGTTCCTTTAACAAGTCCGACTCTTAGTCGACTTTGTTCAACAAGCTCGACTCCTAGTCAGCTTTGTTTTAACAAGCTCGATTCTTAATCAGCTTCGTTCCATTAACAAGTCCAACTCTTAGTCGACTTTGTTCAACAAGCTCGACTCTTAGTCAGCTTCATTTTAACAAAGCTCGACTCCTAGTCAGTTTTGTTCCTTTAACAAGTCCGACTCTTAGTCGACTTTGTTCAATGAGCTCGACTCTTAGTTAGCTCCGTTTTAATAAACTCGATTCATAATCAGTTTTGTTCTAAAGAGCTCGACTCTATGTCAGCTTCGTTCTCAGAAAACATATACAAGTATATGGTCGGTTGTTTCAATCATAAAACCAGCCCGACCAAAAGGGCTCAAGGCAACTTACTTGTCTTAGCAACATCTAGCTCGACCTACCTTCGTGCTAAAAATCAAAAGCATAAGGACGCAAGGTATAAAAGATCAGCTACGATTAAATAAAAGCCCAGTCCCCCCAAAACAGGGCCAGGACTAGAGCAAGCAAAAATTATCAGTTAAAGCTGCCTCCCAAAAAGATAGGCCAAGGCATCAACATCTACAAAGTAAAATTAAAATTGTTTTGGAACTTGTTTTCATTACATCAAAAGAAAAAGCTTAATATCTGGCCCGTCGTTAGTTTGATCGGATTGGTCTTTGGCAGCTTCCTCTTCTTCACCTTCATCCATCTCTTCAGCCTCTTGGATCTCTTTGGAAAGGACATCAAAGTTTCTCGAATCTAGAGGAGGGACAACCCATGGCTCACTTCCGTCTTCTCGATCTAAATGGGCAATAAAGGCAAGATCATTATCAGTGTACGGCACGACTGAATGACCACCGCGGGCAATGGAGTCATACTGAGGTTCATTCGCCCATCGAGCTAGCTGCTCCATAGAAACATTAGCCGTTGGATCAGTGAGAGCTCGACGTGCCATGTGACGCCGACCTGTATCAAAAAAGGCCCCAGCCTTGGCAATGATAGCATTATAACATTCATCACTTTCCTTGAAAGCTTTAACGGCGGCCTCCTCCCAAGACTTTCGGGCTAATAGATGCTGATTGGTCATCGTCAAAACTCGCTCGTTGGCTTCCTTAAGTTTCTTGGTCAGCTCCACATTGTCATTCTCCAGGGTAGATTTGTCGGCCTTTACAGCATCGATCTCCCCCTTCAATGAAGCCACTTTCTTCTCAGACTCCTTGAGATCGGCCAGGGCGCTATCCCTATCAGTATTGGCCTTATCCCTTGACGATTTCATGGCGTCATAAGCAGAATCCAGGTCGTTGTATTTTTCCTTCCAAGTATCTATCTCCTTCACCTTACGAGCATAAGCACCAGTGGCAATTTTCTCCTTCTCGATGGCTGCCCTCCACCCACTCTTGGCCTGCTCAACAAGAGTTAAGGACTGCAGCCAAAAATGATAATAAGTTAGCTTGATAAAGGGGTACATAAGAAGGAAAGCAACAAACATAACGACCGAAGTTAATGAGGAAAATTCAGATCATCTTATACCTCGCAGTGAGATAGGCCGGACCTATCTGCAAATTCTTCTGGGGTCAATCCCTCCATGTCAAAATGAGCCTGCATATGAGGATCCACATCACGACGAAGGACAGCTTGCCCATAACCCAACTCGGGATAACGGCGGCTAGTGCAATCGATCCCAGTAAGGGCTAACACATCACTGAGTCTCTCCACCTCAGCCCGGACAAAGCCTTGAGTAATCTCCGGAGGAGGTTGAGGAGGATCATTCGAAGTCCCAATATTTTTGCCGAGCCTCAACCTCTTCCTTGTTGATTCCAGAGGGATATCATCCTCAGTCTTCTCGTCATCTCCCAACTCCAGATTGATCAAATTGGTGGGATTGGTGACGGATAGGTCACGTGGGGGACTAGCTTTCGAAGTCTTCTCAGAAGATAAATCTATCTCAGCGCCCCCTGTATGCTCGGTGTCGGGTTCGTCAATTGGCTGAAAAGGCCCTGTTCCATCTACATGGATCGTCCCAGAGCCGACCTTGGGCAGTAATTTATGGCGATCAGCAGTTTCTTTCTCTCTTGCGGCCTTAGCATTGGCCTTACCATGCGCTTTCTTACTCGACCTTCGATCAGCTAAGCCTGCAATTCGATTCATATTTGCTTGTTGCTCGGGAGTGAGAACTGCAGAAAAATAAGAAATCAAAATGTTAAGTCTGACGCATCGAAGTTTCGCTTATGAACTAAACATGTACGAGCAAAGATTCTACATGTAAGCTAAATATGTACGAGCTAAGTTTCTACATGCATGCTATCAGTTCAGTCGCGAGCTAGAGGATATGGATAAACCAACACTTACCACCAACGTGCTCCCCCTAATCTTTACAATAGTTGGGGACCTTCTGACAAAACTGGCACTTATTCCCGAATCTGCCCAAGTGGTGGGTCACCCAATCCGGATATGTAGGACCTCTCACGACTAAAGTCAGGGGAACAGCGTCATCATTCCCTCCTTGCATTATGCCGGCCTGGATGTAATAGTCCTTGCTCGTCTGAAGGGCAGTCCAGTTCACTGTGCCCCTCTGAGCCACCAACCTCAACTTCTTAATCAAATCCTTACTCCAGGAAGGAACCCAGTAATCTTCTTCATTCATTTGAACAGAATTTTCCTCGGGAAAAGGAAACTCCCACCCTTTTCTGCTCTCTACCAGTATCACGTGGGAGTTCCACCCCGTTACTTTATCGGGTAAATTGATGAAAAGTTTGGGGGCATTCTTTTTTGCCGGGGTGCTGAATCCATGAGTTCGCTTGTCGTAGGACACCTTAAAGAACTCCCTAAAGACATGGACACAAGGCTCATATCCCAGAAATCGGCATACCATTGCAAAGCATACTATCACTCTACAAGTATTGGCCCCTAACTGCATTGGAACGGCTCCCAGACACTCTAAAAACTCACAGACAAATGGATCCAAGGGAAGACGCAAACCTGCCTCAAACTGAACATAAAAGAAAGCCACCCTAGTGGGGTCTCTAACCTTGTCCCCCCAGCTCAATTTATCAAACTCCTTGGCCGTCAGATGTGATAGGCCAAATTCTTCCTCATCAACCCCATAATACTGATATAGTATCCTGAGACGATCCTCTGAGCCTTTCTTCCCAATTTTTGGTTTGGGGATAACATAACCCCTTTCATTGCGACCTGGGACTGCAGTGGAACAGAAGGCATCCACAATGTTGGTAGAGGGAGAGCTCGTCCCAGCAGAGGTTGTCGCCCCTTCCTGAGTCGACATATCTGAAGAACAACAAGAGGAAACAGGGGAATCAGGCCTATATGCAGATTCAAGGGACCTAGTGGACCTATTAAGGGATGACCTAGATTCCCCCGGAAATCCTTTTCTATCCCTAAGGAAAAAAGGTTTATTGGGACCCCTAAGGTAAAATAACACAAGGTGGTCAAGTAAGTCGTGGAAAAGATGAAAGGACACAATTCTTGGGTCGTTAGTTCTCAAATCTCCTATGCTCTCTCCTACGGGAAGGTCTAACTAGCCGAAGCATAGGCCCCACCTAGTCAAGACAGAAGCGCATTCGTCAACAGGAATCTCCTTCCATACTCCACTTAAATGTTTGTACACCCTACGATTTACGGAGCAGCAGCCATAGCCGGCCCCAGGCTCACAACTAAAGGTCCTAGACATGGCAAGAATTCAACAGGGAAAGAAAAATTAAACCCTGATGTCGAGAATTAGAGAGGTACCTTTCTCAGAATTTCGAAGACGAAAGCTGGAAGGAAATCGAAAAAGCCCAAGTACGTCGGAGCGGCTGAAGAATATATTCGTTCTTTTCTTCAAAGAATTTCTCAAAAAATTTTGGGAATTTGTAAAAAGCCCAAAAGGAAAAGGATTTTCCTTATTTACCTCTGCTTAATCCTTTCCTGAATTGGGAAGGTTTTTTGGATTCAAACGGTTAAAAAATTGTCATTAATGCTGAAACGGTTCTCAAGGTAGTTTCCCAAGCGTCAAAATCATAATGATTACGGAAAAACGGCGCTTCTTCAGATCTGACCGTTCGTCGCCAACGTCCAGGATTGTGCCACGTCACCATTGGTCGACTAAACGTCAAGAGCGAGCAACGACCTACGAGTTACAGCAATCTTTGTTGAAAATTTTCTTAACTTCCAAGTCGACAAAGTCCACTCGAAAGTTGGGGGCCACTGAACATACCAAAAGTGTCGGGTTAGGCTCAGCGAGTAAAGCCCAATCATTCATCCACTATTGCCACCATGTTCTCTGCGGGATAGGCCCAAGGCCCATATTCAGGATCAGTCGACCTAAGCTCATTGTCCGACCTACGAGGTCCCGACCTAGCGTGGTCCGACTCTACGATCCGAACTCCCATTCGGGTACGATCCAGCTCTACCCATCAGTCAGGTTGACCTATACCAATGGACGACCTCGACCTACCAAGTAAACGTCGATCTAACAAGCGTCGACCTAACATTAAAAGGCGCACGTGCTTGGAACTTTTTGTAACGGGTCCCCTATAATTCCGGAGCCATTACTAGACACGTTCTCACAATCTGTAACTGTCCCATAAATCTCGGAGCTCATGCAGCCTCTCCTAATATACATCACTCATCAACTATAAATATATTACCACTACAACGGTGAAAAGGTAACTGCAATTTTGTTATCTGAATCCCATTATTCAATACATATTTTGCTCTCCAATCTTCAAACACTTACTCTCACGCCCGAGGGTCTAAGCCGGAGACACATCCGGCTAGTCGTGGGTTCTGTTTTCAGGTCAAGGAGCCAGGTGATCAGTCCTGCCACGTGGAGGAAGATTGATAAGCACTTTTCTTGCGGCATCATACATACATATATATATATATATATATATATATATATATATATATATATATATATATATATATATATATTATATGTAATGATTTTAACAACCCCCCACCCCCACCCCCGGTTGGGTAAAAATAAAATTAATCATTTTAAATTTATTTTTAGCAACTCTCCACCCACCCCACCCCGTTGGGTAAAAAAAGAAATTAATAATTTAAAAAAAAATAATCATTTTAAATTTATTTTTTACAACTTCCCACCCTATCTCTTTCAATTATCTCAAATTGTGTTTTTATCGAAAAATATATTCATTAAACACATGAAAATATTTTTCGAAAAATATTTTCCTTACCAAACAGGGAAAACATGTTTATCTCATTTTTCGAAAAACGTATTCATTTTCGGGAAAACATTTTACAGAAAATCATTTTTCGAAAAATATTTTAAGTTGAAACAAACGGAGCCTAACACTGACACTTTTTTACAATGTCACTTAATAATAAATGCACTGTTACTATTTACACAGGCATGTCACAATTTACACTGACATTTTTTTACACTAATACTGTCACTTTTTTATACTAACAATGACACTTAATAATACATGCATTGACACTTTTTACATTGGCACTTTGTTACACTAACATTAACTATTTTTTATACTAACACTTAATAATATATACACTGACATTCTTTAAACTGGTACTTATTACATTAACTCTGACATTAGCGGGAGAAACAAAACACGTTTTTTCTAATTTTAAAGAAAAACGTGTTTTCTAATTTTAAAGAAAAACTTGTTTTTTGTAAAATTTTGTCAAAAAAGGAGTAGTAGTAACTTTTATACATTTTTATTACCAAAATATACAAGTGCCCTTATTGACTTCCTTGTATTGGAGTAATTATATCATTGCAAACAACATGCATACTAGAAATTATGTATATATATACTCCCTCCCTTCGTCCTATAATTTCAAGTGTTATTATTTTATTTTATTTTGTCTCATAACAAATTAACTAATGCTATTATCTCAAAACATCAATGAGATTCATTTTTCACATTTACAACAACAATCAACTTACTATTTTATATCCTATTTTATGTTTTCTACTTTATTTATAATTCTCACAACACTTATTTCACTATCAATATAATATTTTTTTTAAAAAAAATTGCATATTTAATTTTAGTAATTTGTGTTGGAATAACTATTACAAAATGAAATGGAAAATACAGAAAACTAATTTAAAACAGAAATATAAAAGAAAAGAGAAGAAAATGGATTTGTTGTTGAAGTTCGAGTCGTGTGAAATCACACTCTCCTTAAGACAAATTTCGCTCCTTCACCACGTTGTGCTTGAGATTGAATGGAACGATTGCCTCACAGGATGAAACGGATTGACCAGACAGTGGTTGCACAATAATACCTCCGATGAACTGAAGTAATGCTTGGACGTTATCACCACAAATGCAATATGCAGGAGGCCAAGGGAAAGATTTTCTATATGCAACGAAATCTGATGGTAGAGAGAGTTTGGAAATCTGTGTTGTGTGTATTCCAATTGTGTTGTGTTCTTTTCAATTTGTAATCTCCCAATGGATCAAAACTGCCCGAAAATTAAACAAGGTTTTAATTTTCGTAATCAATTTATTGAATTAAATTGCAATTAATCGGCAGTTACATAGTCTTTTGAAATCATCAGGAACGCACCTGCTGGTGCCCAGGCACCCGCCTCGGACTCAGCCAGGCGCCTGCCTCGGAGTGGCTCAAACGGGCCAGGTCCTACTGACCTCCAGGCGGCCGCTTCAGACAGTCCAGGCGCCCGCCTCGCTTTGGTTCAACCGAGCAGCCTTGGTCTGCATTCCAGGCGTCTACATGGGTCAGATCCAGGCGTCCGCCTCACTGGCAGCCTTGTGGGTCTGTCAAGTTTGGGAAAAAAAATGCAAAAAGTGGGCTCGCATGGACAGGCAATTTTTAAGCTACATTCGTGTCCACAGGACGCGCATGCACATGAGTTCGGTAGTCCGAAGCCTATTTCGGTCCATGATTTGCACCCCCCCTGCGCACCTGTGCGCGAGAGAGAGCCTCTATGTACCACAATCTTACTCCCTACTAAAGTGTAGGAGTATATAAACTAAGCCACTTTTCCATCTTTTTTCAATGTGGGATAACCACATTTTCCCTTTTCCAACCCACTTACTTTGAGCCTTAATATCTCATTCATCCCTCAACCATTTTGGACAAATGAATATATGATTTCAATGTACTCATGGAGTAGAACACAATCCAACAATCCATTTGATCATTTAACAAACAACCCATTTAGGAAATAATACATTATTTCCTTCAAAACACAAATTTTTCCAACAATCCCCCACATGAAGGAAATAATGAGGAAAAGGTGATAAAGTCCAGCAGACGAAAACTTGCATACAAAGATGTGGGAATGCCCATTGAATCATCGCTCGTACAAGAATATTTACTCTACTCGCAAATTGATAGACGCGATGTCCTTGAATAATTATGCTTTTTGTGTAGCCGATCATATGCTTGACACAAGTATCGTCCTAACATACTTCAATTCTCATAGCTATGTTCGATCATGGCCCTGAACATACGCCTGGTTCTGCGAGAGGGTCTAAGTATTGAGCCTCACATAATTCTCCTCGAATCGGCCCCACTTCTCTCTCACATAGGTGATTTCTTAAAGGTAACGCGTATTACCCCGCTCGAATTTTAGACGCATAAGAATCATTAAAAGCCATAGGCTTATCCTTGTCCTTTCGGGATGTCACTAATAGGAATGGACTTGGGGTTGATTCCCCCACAGTGACGCTACAAGTCTTTTAACAGTTAGGTGGTCCCATTGAATCTAGTTCTTGGGATCTCCAGTCATCTAGATTGGGTTTTTTGCTGTGTTTAACTTTTAAGAGGCTTAAGTCCCATTCCCCTCTTCGAGCTTTCAACTAACTCTCTATTTAATCCTTCGGTTAACAGATCCGCTAAATTTTCCTTTGACTTAACATAGTCAATGGATATTGTGCCAGTTGAGAGTAGTTGTCTAATGGTATTATGTCTTCGACGAATGTGTCTAGACTTACCATTATACATATGATTGTGTGCCCTTCCAATCGCTGATTGGCTATCACAATGTATACATATTGATGGCACGGGCTTTGTCCATCTTGGAATATCTTCTATAAATTGGAGTAGCCATTCGGCTTCTTTACCACATTTATCTAACGCTATAAACTCATATTCCATCGTGGATCTAGCTATAACCTTTTGTTTAGAAGATTTCCATGATATAGCAGCTCCTGCTAATGTAAACACAAATCCGCTTGTAGACCTTGAGTCTTTTATATCGGATATCCAATTAGCATTGCTATATCCTTCAATTACCGCTGGATGTCTAGTATAGTGTAAAGCATAATCTCGAGTATATCTTAAGTACCTTAGTACTCTCACTATACCATTCCAATATTCCGCTCCAGGATTACTTGTATACCGACTCAGTTTGCTAACCGTGCAAGTAATATCTGGTCTAGTACAACTCATCAAGTACATTAGACTTCCAATGATTCTCGAGTATTCAACTTGAAAAAATGCGTCACCTCTATTCTTTGATAGATGTTGACTCATGTCTATTGGGGTTCTAGCAATAGCTAAGTCACCCTTGCTGAATTTCTCAAGAATCTTATCCACATAATGTGACTGGCTTAAAGCAAGTCCATTTGATATTCTTGAAATTTTCACGCCAAGGATTACATCGGCTAACCCCATATCTTTCATGTCAAACTTTGAGTTCAACATATCTTTAGTGGACTTTATCATTTTATCATAGCTTCCTATGATAAGCATGTCATCTACATAAAGACACAAAATGACGTAGCCATTTCCCGTGTCTCTAACATAGATACATTTGTCACATTCATTTATTTTAAATCCACTTTCCATCATGGCTTGATCAAACCTTTGATGCCATTTTAAATCCCCATTTAGAAAGGCTGTTTTAACATCCATTTGATGTACTTCAAGATTTCGCAATGCGGCTATCGCAAGTACAATTCTTATGGATGTTATTCTCGTAACCGGAGAATATGTTTCAAAGTAATCAAGGCCTTCCTTTTGCTTGTAACCTTTAATTACAAGTCTTGCCTTATACTTGTCAATTGTTCCATTCGTCTTCATTTTCCTTTTAATAATCCACCTATATCCTAGTGGTTTGCTTCCCGAAGGAAGATCCACTAATTCCCAAGTGTGATTTTGTAAAATGGAATCAATCTCACTTTTAATGGCCTCTTTCCACAAAGGTCCTTTACAAGAGCTCACGGCCTCTTTATAACTTTGTGGTTCACTTTTAAGCATATAGGTTAGGAAATCTGGGCCAAAAGATTTTTCTACCCTACCTCGTTTGCTCCGTCGAGGTTCTACCTCCGCTTCATCATTTTCATCATGATGATTTCTTCCTTCTACTTCTTCTTCTTCTATTGAATCATGTTTCCTTTTAGATGAACTTGCCTCATCTCTTTTGCACGGAAACACATTCTCAAAGAAAGAAGCATTTCTTGACTCCATTATAGTATTCTTGTGTATATCTTGAATTTTCGATTCATACACAAGAAACCTATAAGCACTACTATTGTGAGCATACCCAATAAATATGCAATCAATAGTTTTTGGTCCAATTTTCACCTTTTTGGGAGGTGGTATTAAAACCTTTGCAAGACACCCCCACACTCGCATGTATTGGTATGATGGCACTCTTCCATACCACATTTCATAGGGGCTCTTATTTATTTTCTTTCGGGGCATTTTATTTAACACATAGTTTGCCGACAACACGGCCTCTCCCCACATGTTATCCGATTACCCCGAACTTATTAACATGGCATTCATCATGTCTTTTAAAGTCCGATTTTTGCGCTCGGCAACTCCATTGGATTGTGGTGTGTATGGTGGTGTTGTTACATGTTTTATTCCATGTTGAGCACAAATACCTTCAAACGGGAATTCATACTCACCACCATGATCACTTCTTATGACTTTTATTTTCTGGTTGAGTTGATTTTCAACTTCATTTTTATAGAGAACGAATTTCTCTATAGCCTCATCTTTACTTTTGAAAAGATACATATAGCAATATTTTGTGCTATCATCAACAAACGTCATAAAGTACTTATTGCCCCCTCGTGTTTGTGTTGACTTGAAGTCACATAAATCCGTATAAACCAAGTCAAGTGGTTCATTATTTCTAACTACAGAATGTAACGGAGGTTTTGTAAACTTTGCCTCTACACATGTTTCACATTTATGTTTGTAGTCTATTTTACATTTTGGTGTGCAATTCATGTTAATTAATCTACGTATAGTATCATAATTAACATGTCCTAGTCTACCATGCCACAAATTGGAAGACTCAAGCAAGTAAACGGAAGAATTATTCATTTCATTCATCTTAGTCTTAGTAGCCATTACATTGCCTTTTACAACCATAGCACTAAGCTTGAACATACCATCACAAACATATCCCTTGCCTACAAACATTACACTTTTAGACAAAGTAACCATATCGGATTCAAACACAACACGAAAACCATGCTTAATCAAAAGCGATTCAAATACCAAATTTTTCCGAATTTCGGGCACATAGAGCACATTGTTGAGAATCAACTCTTTCCCGAAAGTCAACTTCATCACCACCTTTCCTTGACCATTCACATCGAATGTGGCAGAATTTCCCATGAACAATTTCTCACCATTTTCAAGGGCTTCAAAACTACTAAACATTTCCTTGTTGGAACAAACATGCCTAGTAGCACCGGTGTCAATCCACCACTGATTTGGGTTTGAACCCACCAAATTCACCTCAGAAATTACCGCCGTCAAATGCATATCGAAAACTTCATTCGAGATGACATCCACCATGTTTGCTTGCTTCTTTGGCTTCCTACCCTCGGAAGACTTGTGGCCCCCAAAACCACAGTTGTAACAAGTTCCACCGAACTTCTTCTTAGAGATTCCTCCCTTTGGTTTTAAACTAGAACCTTTTATGGGCACAAACTTGCCTTTGGCCTTGCCATTGGACTTGGAGCTATCTGTTGGTATAATGCCCTAGGCTTTAGTTATGTTTAACTTAAACCCATTATGTATCGTCTTTATCGTTTAAGTTTATTATTTGATTATTATATATTTTGCATATTTATTGTAATAATCTCCATCCCTAATTATTAAGTGAATAATTAGTATAAATGTTAATGGATAATCATATGATGATTATATGCATAGAGATGCACATTAAATTTATGGGTACTTGTTAGAGAACAAGTGACTGGACTTGACCCGTATGAGATTTAAGTCATGGTCAAATGTCATAATTAAATCTCATATGGTCACTTCATTTAGTCCCTAGACCTGAGATTATCATGACCTTACATATGATGAAAGTTATGTTTGATTTCAGCCAAACAATATCTTAACACGATATTTATAAAGGCTATCTTTGGCATGATCGGATTCATGATGGGAAGGATGATAAGTCAAGATGGAATTTGTCCCTCGAAAGAGAGATGTTTTGCTTAGGCCCCTCGATGAGTGATAATGATGAAAGTGTGTGGCCACACCCCAATGCGATTGGATTATCATTATACTCAAGATCGAGAAAGCATTGAACAGATACAAGTTGACGTGGACCATGACTTGTGTTCAATATAACATCGTGAGACAAAGGGAGAAATGGGAGTGTACCATTGGAAACGTGAACTCTTACGTTATATTATTTGGGTAGACATAATGGCTTGCTGGAGTCCGCTTATGTCTTATGAGGATCGATATGATCGAGCTCATTGCCAACATAATATAATCCTATTGGGTCACACACAACTAGAATGAATTGGTTAAACCAAAGGAAGAATGATTGAGAGTTCCTGATATGGCTTGTGTAGCAGCGCAACAGAACTTGTCCAAAGGACACGTCGGGTCGCGCGACATAACTAGGCCAAGGCGATTTTGCAGACTAGTTTCCTAATTTGATTAGGAAACAAATAGCAATACTAAAGTAGTATAAATATTGAGTCTGTAAACCCTAGCAGCTAGCCGAATTTTTCAATAAGAAATTCACAACAAAAGGTTTCTCAATATTCTCTCTAAGGTTTAAGAATCTAGCAATTCTCAAGAACTGTTCTTGGTTCATTCTAACATGTGGATACTACTAGAGGGTCTTCGCTCGTACAACGATCAAGGCCTAGAGTTCAAATTGTCCAAAGCAATCTGAAGATTCAAGTCTTGAAGATCGAAGTTTGTGATTCAAAATCACATTGATAACTGTTCGATAGCTCAAGAACGGAAAGCATTAAAGGTTGGTAAATTCTATCTCATATAGGAATTCAATTTAATTGTATAGAACGGATCCTAGGGCTCTTGGGTTTTGTGTTATTAGATGCTTAATTCCGCTGCGCATGGACCCATAAAACCCAACAGTGGTATTAGAGCCCCGTTCGTATGTTTAAGTTTGAATTGGCATGCTAGAATTAAGATATAAATTGTTTATATGCTTATTGCATGTTTTTGTATGCGATAGAATTTTGATTGTTTATGTGAAACAATGTGAAAAATTGTTTTCTATTCATGCTGAATTAAATCTATAAAAGTTGTTTATTTGATTTAATTGCTTTAAGATTGGAATTGATTGAAATTCAGAAAAACTGGCTGCTCGAGTCGTGCGATAGAGTAGGCCACAATTGTTAATCTGTTAGTTGGGCTTGGTATGTCACGCGACAGTACTTGGCCATGGTCAGTGTCTGGTCGCGCGACAGATCTGTTCTTCAGGAATCTTCTGTCACGCGACAGAACTTGCCAAATCTGGGCAGATCAATTTGTTGAATTTTTCAGTCAATCTGTGATTATGTTTATAATCTGATATGTTTCTGTCTTAATCTGGATGCTATAAATTTTTGAAAATTAAATTTATAGGGCTATGCTAGATTATTTCATTGTTTATGCATGCTTAATTAATTTAAATGTAAAATTTATTAATTGTTGCGATGCATGAATTATGTGTTCTTATGTTTTAAGAGCTTATGTTAGATGTTTAGTTGAAAAATTTAATTATAAATGTTTATTTGAAACATTAAATTTTGATTTTCGGATTGTTTATGAGAAACAAGTCAGTTTACGCAAAATTTGAAGAAATCTGATTGTTTATGAGAAACAAATCAGTTTATGATTCTGATTGTTTATGAGAAACAAGTCAGTATACAAAGTATTGATTATGTTGCATTCAAATTGGTATAGTAATTGTGCATGACTAGGAGAGTTCTGTCGAAGGAAGATTTGGTGTACACTATGATTATATTTGTTGATATGCTTATAATCTGCTTATAATCACCTTCATTTAACTTTTAAGTTCTTTATGCCAATCCATGAATAAAACACTTGAGACCACTCGGATAGTTTTGGGTGGGCTTGCAATAGCAAGGTGCTTTGATTCTATTTTGTTTGCGAGCAAGATGAGGAAATGGTGGTTCCTATACATTTAAAGTGGATGAACTTAATTGGGTTATCAAAATGGTTTTGGACCCAAGGCATAAGATGAGATTAAAATATGCATAGACATATGATGTCTTAAATAAATCTCATAAAAGATCAAAGAGTCATATACGATATGATTTATGTTTTCTACCTAATTAATTTAATCTTGAGCGGTGCACCATAGCGTACTTGAGATTAAATTATAGTTGGATCATAGCCCATTAAATGCATATTATGCTTATTTGCATTGGAAGGTGTATGATTTAGTGGGAGTATTTGTAAAATACATTATTTGCTCTTAGATGATAAATGTGTTGATATTAATAAGTGTTCATATAGTTTGTATATCTTGTTGTAGAAGTAGCATTACACAATAAATTGCGATTCGTCCTTATGAAGGACAAAGTTCGGAAGGAACGATACAGATAATTCTGATTGGATCAGATGCCTAAAGAATGATTTTAGGCAAATGTGTACGTTCTTGACGAATCCATTCTTGTTGAACCCACTGCAAATGTTGCAAAGGGCAGATAAGGAGCAACAATGGAAACATGTTGATGATTCTAATAATATTGCTTGCCTTATGCTTGCCACCATGTTTAAAGGCTCTTATGAAGAACCTTGAACACATGAAAGTTACTTTTGTTCTAGCACAACGCAAAAAGGAAATGTTCCTAATGCGAACTAGGCAAAAGATGTATGTTGTGGTTGTGAATGTGGTGCCCAAGATAAGCGGCTCTCTTTTTGTTTATTTATTTTTTTGGAACCACTTTCTGTAAGTGCTCCAATTCGAGCTTGTTAGTATTTTCGTTAGAAAATTAACGAAAGTTATAACATTTCTAACAATTCCTAACATTCCTAACTTTTCTAACCAAGCAAGGGCAAAGTGGGCATTGTTATTTAAGGTTAAACCTACAAAAGAATCTAAAAAAGCAAAAGAAATTGAAAAAACCCAATCTGGTAAGTTGAAAAACATAACCAGTTTGAATTTTCAAAAGATTATTCTTCCTGTCCAAAGCCTGGAGCTGCATTTAATGAACAGTGCACGTTTACAATCCTATCCGCGCGGACATGTTTGTCAATTTCAGAGGGCTATAAATTGAACCCTCCTCTCTCAGTTTACACAACACATTTTACACACAGAAGCTGCATTTTGGCGAAAAATAGAGAGAAAACAGTGGGAATCCTTAGATTGCCACCATTTTCTCTTGAACCTTTCCCAATTTCACTTCAAACATTCTCATATCACTCTTAAACACACCAAGCTCAAGCTTAGAACACTACTCAAGAGGAAGATTAGGGAGAAAACATAGAGGACTTAAGTGTTATTTACTTGTTTTCTCTTTGATCAACTCTATCATCAAACCCTAAACACATTCAAGCCTTGAATCCACCCAAACACAACTCCAAAACACCAAATCTTGATACTCCTCAAGTCAAACACCAAATCTTGATACTCCTCAAGTCAAATTCCAAGCCTAGGAAGATAGGGTGTCACCATTGGTAAAGCCCTCCTTCTCTAAACCCTAAAATTCCCTTTTAACCTCTTGTTCATCTTGTTCTTCTTATTTTGATTTGCTTTATGTCTAATTTAACTTAAGTCTTGACCTAAGATGGTCATCTTGAAGTTCATCTTCATGAATGACTATCTCAAATGGTCCAAATTTTAAATCTCTAGTTGATTTGTCTCTTTAATTTCATCTCTACAAAATATCCCATTTCCCTTTGCAAAGGACATGTTTAAACCCCATAAATTTCCCCAAGGATGACTTGAATATGATAACCACTTAACACAAAGTAGTGGAATCAAGTCTAGGGATGAAAATGGGGTGAACATAGATGCAAATCCCCCAAAAATCACATTTTCCCTCAAGAACATCTTGCTGTCCAGTAGCATTGTTCTGATATCTCAGTCCATTTTCCTATTTTTTGGACATACAGAAACTTGGAATTTGGTGTTGACTACAAAACACTTTTTGTAGCCAACATCCAGATCTTTCCATACATATTTTTACTTTATTTTTTGTGTGAGTAAAACTCCTTTTTTCAAATTTTCTTTTAAAGGTCAGTTCATCAGTTTCTGGAAATCCAGATTTCATATCTGAGATTTCCAGAAGGTTTTGACCCCTCAAATCATCTCCAAAATGAAAAGTTATTTTACTGAAACCTTTTTTAATGTGTTTTGAACATTTTTCATTCTCGGACTTTTCCCAGATTCTGGAGTTTTCAAGCCCTAAAGTCCATTTCAAAATTAAGTGTCCACTGCCTTTTTCATTCTGGCAGAAATGGTTTCCAACTTCCAAAAATCTTTTGAGTACCAAAATTCAACCCAAAAATCACACCAAAAATCATGGGATCTGTCCAAAGTCTAATAAAGAATTCTCAATTTTTACTTTCTTCAGTTTCAACTTGTTTTGGCCAAAGTAACACACACACACACACACAACAAAAGGATTTCAAATGTTTGGAAGACTCGTTTTTCGAGGCGCGCCGGGTGCACACTAACGTCCTTCCCGGCGCGTAACGTGACCTCCGAACCCAAATTTCTGATCTCGGGCATTTTTCAAAGTTTTGGCCCTTAAAACAAAAATGGCGTGGCGACTCCGTTTGATTTCAAAAAAAAATCGGGTACATCACAGTGGCGACTCCGCTGGGGAAAAACAAGTTTTATCTTTTCAAAAAAAAAAAAGAAAAACTTTTGAGGGTCAAGCTTCCGTCCCGACATTTGAAATCCTTTGTTTTGTGTGTGTTGATTTTTGCACATTTTCGTGTTTGTTTTGGCCGCCTCGGAAAAAGTCAAAATTTTGACTGTCGGAAATCATGTCCCTAACTGTTGGAATTTTTGTGATTATGTGCTTACGAGTTCATTAATTTTCAAAAAAAAAAAAATTTCAAAAAAAAATTTTAAAAAAAAAATTTTCAAAAAAAAAAAAAAAAGAAGGATTTTCAAAAAAAAAAAATTTCAAAAAAGAATCATGCATCATGCCTTTTAAGACACATAAAAAATCTCTATTTTACTCAGAAAAAGAAGATAGACTGCTTGCACACTACGCGCACGTGGCCTTACACTGCACACTACGTCCCTAACCCGGGGAAATCCTTGTCGCGGTCCGTTTGGTCTTATTACGCCTCTCGGACGAGCACAGGACTACCCAAACATCCCATGGAGCCTCGTGTCGACCATGCACTTGTCCGTGACACACTTTGTCCGAGACCCGGTTGGTTTTTAGTCTGGTCTGTGTCATGCCCTGTCTGTGTATAGACCTTTCCTTTCAAGCCTTTGTCGGCACACCGACTCGATATCTTTCGGGGACCCTAATCAGTCGAAGCTCTGCCGGTTTTCCGCCGCAGACTTTGACCAAGATATTGACCGGGGCCTTGACTTCGGCTCTGACTGGCACAAATTATACACAGACTCCCAGTATGACACTGAGTCATCAAGGATTAACGGTTATTCCATGCTAATTACGGCCTAACTGACGACAATTCAAGATCAATTGTGGACGCTTATCAGTCCAAATCATGCCGACTTTTCGTCGAGCCCTCGGACATGATCTTGACTTTTGACGTCAGTTTTGTCCGTAATTTACATCGAATGCTCGTTAAGACTCGATTACCCGCCAGACTTTTAGGATCGTTTTTCTATCGGTCGGTGGGACCCGCTTGCCCTATAGGACCCTCGCCCGGGGCTGTCCCCCCTGGGAGGTCGAAATACAGGTGGAATACGAGGGGCTTATAGACGTAGTGACGGGGCCCACTGATCCAGGAATCAGAGTAGTTTGCGAAAAAGAAGAGCAATCTTTTCCAACCGATTAGGTTAATAAAGCGTGTTTTAAGTAAACTGAACAAATAACTGCATGTTGCGTGAGCCTTAAGCCCAAACACCTACCTTCCTTCAAATCCCACCATCTGAACCCTCGTGTCTTTCCCCCAGCCTCCGCACAAAGCTTGGTTTCGGGCACCGGTCACCGTTTGATCGGTTGGGAAGAGTCAAGCGCATCGTCGCCTTCACCGTTTGTTTCAACTCCGGGTTTCGAATGTCCGCATCACTGGTAACGAGGGGGACAACGTCACTCCGCCTCCCGGACTCCTCGAGACGTAACCGCGGTGGAATCGGTTAGCGTAACGTATGAGAGTGCGACAGAAGCACACTGAATAGCCTTATGGAGGCTATTAAGAGCCATGGTCCGGCCGCTAGCCTTAACCCCGATGGCACCTTCACCGTGGAAGAAGAGGAAGACTCCAATCCTAATCTTTGTCGCCCGACCGCTCCAAAGATGCCACTACCAACCTCCTTCGGTGCTACCAGAACCCATGCTCCTCGATCTCTCGGGTCGACCACTGGATCCCCTGCGGCTGATGGGGCGAATCGGTTCACGGCTCCTCGGTGGGGACAAAGTCGATCACGGAATGTCCTCTCACGGTTGGGGATACCTCGGAATGCCACGTTGGAATCCCACCGCAGCTTGGAACCGATCAATCCGGACCTTCACAACCACGGTTTGGAATGCCGCCACGATGCAGTTACGGGCCGATCAGGAGCCCCTCCTCGTAATGATGCTTGGTTCAGTTGCTCCTCACACAACTTTCACAAATCCATTTATCACTCAGGGTTCGATGGGTTACCAAACCTCCATCCCGGTTTCATCAGAATCACCAGGACCACAGTATCCTCTCGGTTATGCATCCTCGCCACAACCAGCCATGCAATTCAACAACCAGGGACAGCAGCCCGCACTTAAGCCTACTTATGGGCCTCACTCCGGAAATCCAATCCATCTGGCTACCTCAGATCTGCCTCCATCTTCTCTGCCGATTGGAAGCCAACAGCAAGTCGCTGGGTTCTATCCCTTTGCCCAAGCTCCTACCTACACTCCCCAGGGTAATTTGGGCCAAGGACAGGTTTTCACCTATGCTTTGGGATATGGTATTCCTTCCACCAATGCACCACCAACAGCTAGTCCTCTTCCTGGCTCAAATATCGGCTCAGGCATTCCCGCTCCACCTTTGGATCCCCAATTGGCTTGGTTTATGGAGCAACACAAGGAAATGAAAGCGCAGATCGCTGAATTGACCGTCAAAAAGAACACTACTCTTCGGCCTACAGATCCCGACTCGATTGTACCCCTGCCTCACAAGTTCGTGATGCCCAATCTCGAACTGTTTGATGGAAGTGCGTGCCCTAAAACTCACTTGGACACCTACACTTTGGCAATGAAAGCTAAGGGATGCACAAACCGGGTTGGCCGACTACTTGATCTCTCTTTGAAGTCGGGGGCTTTGAAATGGTTTTTCCGATTGCGGCTGAAGCTAGGGCTACATGGGACCAGATTACCGGTACTTTCACGTATAAGTATAAAGCCAACTTGGAATGGGAAACAAACGAGTTGACACTGCAGACAACGGTGCGGCGCCACATGAGAATATTGGGGATTTCTATAGAAGGTGGAACCTGAAGCTTAGTGAAATGGCCATTCCTCCCTCTCGACGAGGAGCGCTTAGACATCTTTCGGTCATGCTTGAAGCCGCATTTGAGAGCTTCCCTCGGCCACTTCCCTACGCCGACTTGCGTGCAATGGTTAATTCCGGGGCTAAGTTCGAAAAGGCTTACAATCGCGGCCAACCGCTTGCACACCTTCTGAGATACCGGGTTTCTTCCACCTCCAACACAGCTCCTGCCCAACCAAAAGGTAAAGAAGTGATCAGCTATGCAGGATAGGACTGTAACAATGCCACTTCCTTTGTTCCCAAGAAACCTGATGCATCCAGATCCCGGCTCCAAGATTTGAGAAACTTTGAGATGCCTTTGAGTGATATCTTTAGAGGTTTGGTGAGAGAAGGTTTGCTCCGGCCTTTGGATAATTATCTGCCAAGAAACCCCAATGCTCCTTTGGATACCTCCAAGCATTGTGCCTTTCATCAGTACCATGGGCACTTGACGGATGATTGCGTCCCCCTGAGAAAGGCCATTCAAGGGTTGATTGAGCAAGGGAGGTTAGAGATGCCTGAAGGGCCTAATACTATCAATAACCCGCTCCCTAACAACATGAGTGTCAACATGATCGAGTTTGGTGGTTCAAGCCTTGTGGGCATAATGGAATTTGACTCGCCCCCTTGTGAGGTCGGTGAATCAGCCATCGCAGGCGATGAAAGTGTTTGGATTAAGAAAGAGATTGCCAAGGAAATCCTGATGGAAAGATCTGCAATAGCTCCCATCTCCAGCGTCGAAGAATAGATGCATGGTTCAACAGCAAAGAACGGCTAGACTGGGGGCTACCTATCTTTAAAATAGTCTTTTGAGTCAACCTTCGTAGGGTCTAGTACTTTTCTTTCACCTAAGTCCTTCCTGGACATTTGTCGTTGTAGTCCATTTTGGACATAGTGGTTAAATGCCTAACTTTTAATATAAGTCTTTTTTCTCTTCTTGCTAGACTCGAGACATCACTTGCGTACCCACGTTACACTTAATTGAAATGGTTTTATCCAAAATGATCACTTGTGCTGCTCAACCACTAATTCTTTGAAATGATTAATATTTAAATTAATCGGAGTGAGAAAATCAATTGATATCCTTTCGAAATTGGGGCTTACCAACTCCCCATCTTGCATCTCATATGCTCACATCCTTTTCATCATCATCCCCTCGTTGCTCGATGAATTTGCATGGATCTTTTCTCATTTAAAGCTTAAGCAAGCAATGAAGACTTAATCTCGTTTAGGTCATCCGGTTGGGATTGCGGTTGAATCCTTTCACCCATAGGAAAGCCATTACCTCACCCTCACTAAACACTACCCTTTCATTTCAAGATCGGCATGTTTTGAAACCCTGTTTAGCCATCACCTTTGCTCCTTATTGAGAGAAGTTCAAGCAACGCCAAAGAAGTTAGCTTCAAGAGTCGGCGATGCATAAAATGTTCACGTTGTGAAGGAAGGAAAGATAATTCTCAACTCCTCAAAGAGGCCTTCCGAATTCTCAAAAGAAGGATTTTAAAATCCTCACAATCTCGGATATAATTCCAAGCTCCTCAGGAAGCCTTCCAAAAAACAAAAAAAAAAGAAGAACTCAAAAGTCCCCGACTTCTCAAGAAGCTCTCCAATGATCAAAAGGAGCCTGAATTCTCGCAAGATCGCAAAAGGTTGTCGATAGCTCGGACTTCCTCTCACCATTACCCTAAATCAATCCTAAGCCATCCTCTCGATTTTAGAGGATACTCCCATTACCCTCGCCTTCGGCCAAAGTCAAAATTTGACCTCTCATTCTTAGAGGCAATTAATCTTCCCCACCATAGATTTCCCAAACACATCCCTGCAAGCCAACCCCTCATCTTTAGAGGATCAGTCAGCAAAAGGCCCAGCCGACCTCTCATCTTAAGAGGTCATAATTTCCCAAACCACCCGATGGCCGATCGAAGCCCGGAAACCCAACTACAGTCCCTATCGGATAGCATTTTCATTCTAATATCCTCAATGTCGGGATCAAATTAATGCTTCATTGCTTGCTTAATTTGGAATCTAATCCATTTTGGTTCAAAATTACCAATCAAAGATTGTGCAAATTCAAATATGATGTGAGCATAATTCATTTCTACTCCACAAACACTTGCCGTGGATGTCCCATCAAGCTTCGCATCCGTGTCTTTCATGGACACTCTAAGGGGGTATGTTGTTCAATCCTCCAAATCCTCAAAATTCCCAAAAGAACCTCAAAGTCTTGAATTTTCACACTCATTCTCTCTTCATTTGGGATAAGCCCGAACTACGGCGACCTGAGCTCTTCATAATGGAGGGAACGTAGGCAACCAGAAATGGTCCGGTCGAAATCACAAACAAATCTCAAAAAAAAAAATCCGGTCTCATCAAGGATCGTCCCTATACACTTTCCGTTCTTCCGAGCTTGATTCTCGATATCAGCTGATTTTCTCCTCGTGATTGATCAAAATATTTGTTCATATCAGATTTAGGAGTTGAATAACCCGAACATTAACAAAGGGTTTTAAGCAGCCTTGTGATCATCATGAATAAGACAAGTTTTCAAGTGTCTCGACAAGTCTTCTCTCTCTCCATCATAGGGAAATAGAGCCAAACACTGTCTTTCTGTCAGCAGGGGCTTCCATACACTTTTCCACACCTTGTGATGCTTATACTCTCTCAAAAGAGTCAAACCTAAAGCGAGAGTGTCATACACAAATTCAGGAGACATTCCCACCTTTCAAAAGATATGCCCCTGTACGTAAACATTTCTGAGTCTTGTCCAAGTGACTGGTTGACTAAGGTCTGAAAAGATGGGTGCCTCCTCTGTAAGACTACTCTGAATTTCTTCACGCTGGGGCTTGCTAAGCGGTTCTCCCAGGTTCTCCTGTATCAGCTCTTCAAGCTGGGGCTTCTATAGTCATCTTCGGGTCCACATTGGGTTCTTCACTACGAGATAGATTCGCCAAGTCACTTCTTCAAAGTCTGGACTTTGCCTACTCAGGATCCGGGGGCTTTGTCAAGCTGGTCCTTTGGACCTGAATTTTATCAAGTCACAAGAAAGGTCTAGTCACATCAACAACTAGGTTTTCAGCCTCGGGAACTTGGTACATAGCTTGACTTCCCTTAGCATTGGAACTTAAGATCTGGGTTTCTCCCGGCATTAGCAATTTCATCAAATCATTCTCCGAATAAGGTTTCGGCCGAAGTCACGGCTCTCACCCAAATGAAAGAGGCTTCACTCATATCAACGCGCCTAGAGCACACAAGGCCATCAGCTTCAAATGACCAAGATTGAGAGGGAAACTGTCAACCGAGACCCGGGATCCGAATCCAATCTCATCAAAATTGAGGTCCATGTGATACTTCTGACAAAACCTCACCAACAACCGCTGTTTAAATCACGATCAAGGGTTCTCATCCCCCACATGCTCAAAATCTGTTCCAAACAGTCTCCAGACACATACATCACCATGCATCCCCACAAAAATCTCCCAAGGGCTCATGTAGCATACACAAAACTTGAATCAATAGGAAAAATCCTAAGTGATTGAAAATCATAAATCGTAATTTCCCTGCCAAAAAGCGTAGGCTAAGTGCATCTTCGAAAGCAAGTAAATGCATCATCTCATAATCATTTTTTAGCTCTATGCATGCATCTGTCATCATGAATGTCATATATGCATCTTCCTCTTCACTAACGAATGCAGGAATTCAAACGTGAAATCAAATCCCCCTTTTCGGCAAGGATGATCTTCACCAAAGACGACCTCCAATGTCCACAAATGGATGAAGACAGCCTCCAGCATCTACAGTTTGGCAAAGACAAGCTCCGGCGTCTGCAACTTGCTAAAGACGACCTCCAATGTCCACAAATGGATGAAAACAGCCCCCAATGAAGACCACCTCCAGTGTCTACCGTTCGGTCAGAGACGCCAAGTTCTCAAATACAATTCGGTCAGAGACGCCAAGTTCTCAAATACAACTCGGTCAGAGATGCCAAGTTCTCAAAATATAAATCGGTCGGAGACGCCAAGTTCTCAAATGCAAATACGTCAAAGATGCCAAGTTCTCAAATGAAAATCGGTCAGAGACACCAAGTTCTCAAAAGCAAGAAGTCCCAATACGAAGACAAGCTCAATAACTTCTACAAGGTTGACGATCACCAGCAAGATGCAGACTCAACCAAACTCTCCCCTTCAGGTCAAAATGCCCCCAAAGACAGCAAATCGTCAGCAGAAACCGCAACCCAACAACTCTTCATCAACATCAGCCGAAGCCTCAGTCCTTCCGGCAGCTACAGGTAAGCACAGCAAAGGTATGAAAGCATATCTTAGTCAACTACTAGGGTGACTTCCCAAAAATAGTCAAGTCTTAGGGCGACTTCCCAAAAATAGTCAAGTCTTAGGGCGACTCCCCAAAAATAGTCAAATCTTAGGGCGACTTCCCAAAAAACAGTCAAACCTCGGGTGACTCCCAAATACCGTCAAACCATCCCCAGCAGTTTTCGAACTACGTCCAGGCTTGATTCCCACTAGGGTTACGTAGGTAGCCTACCTTAGGTCCAGCCACTTGACCAACACGGTCACCCTTTTCCCCGATGATCATCGTAAGCTCTAATCTTCCCCAGCGAGAACGCCCTCAAACAGTCTCCCTCAGGTACAAAACCTCGACTTAGGATCATACTCCTGAACTGAGTCCCCATTTAGGTTCATACTCCTGAACTGAAACCCCGACTTAGGATCATACTCCTGAACTAAGTTCCCATTTAGGTTCATACTCCTGAACTAAACCTCGACTTAGAATCATACTCCTAAACTAAGTCCCCATTCGGGTTCATACTCCTGAACTAAACCTCGACTTAGAATCATACCCCTGAACTAAGTCCCCATTTAGGTTCAAACTCCTGAACTAAACTCCAACAAAGGCTAACAAAATCCCCAGCGAAGTTAACGGAATCCCGTTTCTTTTCCCATTATCATCCATTTCCTCGGCAGCAAACATAAGACCGATCCCTTCAAATGAAGTCCACCAATAGACCATCTATCCCAAACCATCAAAGGGAAATCATTTCAAATCAAGGTTTGAGGCACCTAAGATGCCATCTCCAAGGTTCGAGGCACCTAAGACGCCATCATGAAGGTTCAAGGCACCTAAGGTGCCATCATTAAGGTTTGAGGCACCTAAAACGCTATCACACACAACACGAGGAAAGCGATAAATTGCAATCATTCCCAAAATAGTCAAACCATAGGGCGACTTCCCCAAAATAGTCAAACCATAGGGTGACTTCCCCAAAATAGTCAAACCATAGGGTGACTTCCCAAAAATAGTCAGATCTTAGGGTGACTTCCCAAAAATAGTCAAATCTTAGGGCGACTTCCCAAAAATAGTCAGATCATAGGGCGACTTCCCCAAAATAGTCAAATCATAGGGCGACTTCCCAAAAATAGTCTAATCTTAGGGTGACTTCCCAAAAATAGTCAGATCTCAGGGCGACTTCCCAAAAATAGTCAAATCTTAGGGTGACTTCCCAAAAATAGTCAGATCTTAGGGTGACTTCCCAAAAATAGTCAAATCTTAGGGCGACTTCCCAAAAATAGTCAGATCATAGGTCGACTTCCAAAAAAATAGTCAGATCTCAGGGCGACTTCCCAAAAATAGTCAAATTTTAGGGTCAAAAACCCGAACTACGACTGACTTGATTCCTCTTAAGGATACGTAGGTAGCCTATCATTAGGTTCAGCCATCCGACCGAAAATGGTCATTCCTATCCCCAGCAGAGCGGATAGCCATCAGATTGAAAATGGTCGTTCCTATCCCCAGCAGAGCGGATATACAACTCAAAGCCACCAGACCAAAATGGTCATCTCTTATCCCCAGGAGAGTTTCTTTCCAGCACCTGACTGCAGAACTCGCTCATCAGGTTCGAGGCACCTAAAATGCCATCATCTCCAGGGTCAAAGACCCGAACTACGGCCGGCTTGATTCCTCTTAAGGATACGTAGGTAGCCTATTAAATAGGTTCAGCCACTCGATCACTTGATCATCCTGCCAAATATGGAGCCTTACTCTTATCGACGACCCCGCTTCCTTCAAAAGTGCCGTCACCGAGGGGCTACTGTAAGTGCTCCAATTCGAGCTTGTTAGTATTTTCGTTAGAAAATTAACGAAAGTTATAACATTTCTAACAATTCCTAACATTCCTAACTTTTCTAACCAAGCAAGGGCAAAGTGGGCATTGTTATTTAAGGTTGAAACTACAAAAGAATCTAAAAAAGCAAAAGAAATTGAAAAAACCCAATCTGGTAAGTTGAAAAACATAACCAGTTTGAATTTTCAAAAGATTATTCTTCCTGTCCAAAGCCTGGAGCTGCATTTAATGAACAGTGTACGTTTACAATCCTATCCGCGCAGACATGTTTGTCAATTTCAGAGGGCTATAAATTGAACCCTCCTCTCTCAGTTTACACAACACATTTTACACACGTAAGCTGCATTTTGGCGAAAAATAGAGAGAAAACAGTGGGAATCCTTAGATTGCCACCATTTTCTCTTGAACCTTTCCCAATTTCACTTCAAACATTCTCATATCACTCTTAAACACACCAAGCTCAAGCTTAGAACACTACTCAAGAGGAAGATTAGGGAGAAAACATAGAGGACTTAAGTGTTATCTACTTGTTTTCTCTTTGATCAACTCTATCATCAAACCCTAAACACATTCAAGCCTTGAATCCACCCAAACACAACTCCAAAACACCAAATCTTGATACTCCTCAAGTCAAACACCAAATCTTGATACTCCTCAAGTCAAATTCCAAGCCTAGGAAGATAGGGTGTCACCATTGGTAAAGCCCTCCTTCTCTAAACCCTAAAATTCCCTTTTAACCTCTTGTTCATCTTGTTCTTCTTATTTTGATTTGCTTTATGTCTAATTTAACTTAAGTCTTGACCTAAGATGGTCATCTTGAAGTTCATCTTCATGAATGACCATCTCAAATGGTCCAAATTTTAAATCTCTAGTTGATTTGTCTCTTTAATTTCATCTCTACAAAATATCCCCTTTCCCTTTGCAAAGGACATGTTTAAACCCCATAAAATTCCCCAAGGATGACTTGAATATGATAACCACTTAACACAAAGTAGTGGAATCAAGTCTAGGGATGAAAATGGGGTGAACATAGATGCAAATCCCCCAAAAATCACATTTTCCCTCAAGAACATCTTGCTGTCCAGTAGCATTGTTCTGAGATCTCAGTCCATTTTCCTATTTTTTGGACATACAGAAACTTGGAATTTGGTGTTGACTACAAAATACTTTTTGTAGCCAACATCCAGATCTTTCTAGAAATATTTTTATTTTATTTTTTGTGTGAGTAAAACTCCTTTTTTCAAATTTTCTTTTAAAGGTCAGTTCATCAGTTTCTGGAAATCCAGATTTCATATCTGAGATTTCCAGAAGGTTTTGACCCCACAAATCATCTCTAAAATGAAAATTTCTTTTACAGAAACCTTTTATAAGGTGTTTTGAACATTTTTCATTCTCGGACTTTTCCCAGATTCTGGAGTTTTCAAGCCCTAAAGTCCATTTCAAAATTAAGTGTCCACTGCCTTTTTCATTCTGGCAGAAATGGTTTCCAACTTCCAAAAATCTTTTGAGTACCAAAATTCAACCCAAAAATCACACCAAAAATCATGGGATCTGTCCAAAGTCTAATAAAGAATTCCCAATTTTTACTTTCTTCAGTTTCAACTTGTTTGGGCCAAAGTAACACACACACACACACACACACACACACACACAACAAAAGGATTTCAAATGTTTGGAAGACTCGTTTTTCGAGGCGCGCCGGGTGCACACTAACGTCCTTCCCGGCGCGTAACGTGACCTCCGAACCCAAATTTCTGATCTCGGGCATTTTTCAAAGTTTTGGCCCTTAAAACAAAAATGGCGTGGCGACTCCGTTTGATTTCAAAAAAAAAATCGGGTACATCACACTTTCTCGTGTAAGGGGGATCACCGCCTCACATCAGTTTGGAAACGTCCGGTTTAAATTGAAAAACGGAGCCGCCACGCCATTTCGATTTCCTCAAAACTTTGAAAAAAAGGATTTGGGTCCGGAGGTTAAGTTACCCTTTGGGAAGAACGGATCGTTGTTCACCCAAAGAGCCTTGCCGAAGCAAGTCTTCCAGGATCCGCTTTTCATACTTGCCTTAGTGCTTTCGTGTGTGAGATGTGAGTTTTGAAAAGGGGGGAATGTACCAAGTGGTCTTTCGGACGTATAAACCATGAGTTGGTTATCGCTCGGGATTCCTTGGATTTTTATGTATTAGGGACTTTGGTCCCCTTCTCATCTTGGACTTATAATCATCATGATGAGACCTTGGGTCACATGTGATCAAGATAGGGACACCGTTTTAGAGTCCAAGGATGAGACTCTTTAGAAAGGAATGACCTTTGCCTATCAATCCTACATCTTGAGACGATTTGGACTTTTCGGGACATTTATGCTCGTCTCAAGTGATGATCGGAGATATGCGGCTAGGGCTCATCCTTTTCTAAAGGAGAATCCGTTTATGGCATCTTTAAGTGGAAGAAATGATGTAAAGATAGGACCTTTACAACATCTTGCTCCAAGAGATGCTCCAAGTACCGAAGGGGACTAGGGGAGGGGTATAAAGATTGGACCTTTATACTCATCCTATGCCTTTTTGTGCCTTAAGAAGGTCACTAGGCAATCCTAGGAGAGAGATCCAACCATGAGGGACATGGGGGATGCATTTTTAAGCTAAAGATGACATTTTTAATGAAAAGATGACATTTTAAGTGCAAAGGATGCTACTTGATGTGCAAAGGATGCTACTTTGATGCAAAGGATGCTACTTTATACATAAAAATGTCATTTTAAGAGCAAAGGATGCTACTTTATATGTAAAGATGATATTTTAAGTGCAAAGGATGCTACTTTTCACATCACCATGTGAGAGATCAACCCTAGAACAAGCCTTTTTTGAGGTCTTATTTGTTCATCCTTGGGTTGGATCCTCCATGGATCCTATGTGATAGGGAAAAGGGGGTAATATGATTTACATGCCTAAAGATATGATCTTTAATGACAATATATCAAGTCCCAAGCAAGTATATAGCAATATGTAAAGCAAGGAGCAATATATCACATAAATACAAGTATAATGCAAGATAAAGGGGAGGAGGGGTTACCAATGGTGGTGTCCCTCTTTCTCCTTGAAGTTTGCCTAGGGAAGGACCAACTTTGGAAGGTTTTGAAGAGGAGGGAGGTGGTTTTTGACACTCTCAGCTCTTTGGAATTTCGTGGTGGTATTTTGGCAGAGAACACTACTAAAAAATCCCCCCCCCCTAAAATGAATAGTGGAGGTCTCTATTTATAGGCAGTCTGGCAGCAGCTAATGAGGCCGTGCGGCTGTAACCCCATGGCAAATGAGGTCGTGCGGTTTTATCCTGAGATGACTCAGCTCATTTCTAGAACCATGCAAGGTGGCCTTCTAGAAGGGCTTTTCCAGCGAAGGACTACGTGGAATTCTAATTCCTAGCAAGTCCTTCGCCCCTCGAAATGTTTGGAAAAGTTCCCGAATTGCCCCTGAACTTTAGGAGAGTCCGAGGAATTGCCGGGAAACTTAACTGGAAGGCATGAGCCAGATTTGGGTACTTACAGAAGCCCCTCGGCAACGTCACTTGCAGGGCGAGTGGGGTTGGTGATAGAAAAGGATCCGATCTGGCGAATGCCGAGACGGACTGGGTGACCAAGGTGGTCGAATGGCTGAACCTTTGGAAGGCTACCTACGTATCCCGAGTGGGAATCCAGCCATAATTGTAGTTTGGAATATATCCACTGGGGAAAGGGGTGTCATATGTGATGAATTGGCTGATCCTAAAGTAGGCTACCTACGTATCCCGGAGGAATCAAGCCAGACCGTAGTTCGAAATACATCCGCTGGGGAATGGCGAAGAGAAACTGGTCTCTTGCTGGGGAAATAGAAGGGAAAGCGAACTGGGAAGTCAAGTGACTGATCCTACAGGGGATACGCTAGATGAAGGAAGTGACCGATGTGGTCGGATATTCGGACCTCTATGAGGGACTACCTCACCAATGAGGAGTGATGAATGACAAGGGTGACCACTGCAGTTAGATGGCTGGACCTTTTATGAAAGGCTGCCTCACCACTGAGGAGTGATGAGGGAAGAGGGTGACCACTGCGATTGGATGGCTGGACCTTTATGAATGGCTGCCTCACCACTGAGGAGTGATAAAGGAAGAGGGTGACCACTGCGGTCGGATGGCTGGACCTTTATGAAAGGCTACCTACGTATCCCGAAGGAATCAAGCCTTGGTCGTAGTTCCAGTCTCACTAGATAGTTAGGAACAATGTCTAGGATCATTGAGGTTTTGACGATTCATGGAGGAGTCACCTGATTGACAATTAATGGAGGTTGTCACCTAATTTACAATTAATGGAGGTTGTCACCTGATTTGACAATTAATGGAGGTTGTCACCTGATTGACAATTAATGGAGGTTGTCACCTGATTGACTAAAGCTTACGTCACTATCGAGGAGATAGAGGTAGCTAAAGTTTGAAGAACTTGAGCGTACTTCTCAATCTGTGAGATAGAGGTATCTAAAGTTTGGAGAACTTGAGCGTACTTCTCAATCCGTGAGATAGAGGTAGCTAAAGTTTGGAGAACTTGAGCGTACTTCTCAATCTGTGAGATAGAGGTAGCTAAAGTTTGGAGAACTTGAGCGTACTTCTCAATCCGTGAGATTGAGGTAGCTAAAGTTTGGAGAACTTGAGTGTACTTCTCAATCCATGAGATAGAGGTAGCTAAAGTCTGGAAAACTTGAGCGTACTTCTTAATCTGTGAGATAGAGGTAGCTAAAGTTTGGGTTTTGACAATTCGGAGGTTGTCACCTAGCGTTATTCCGTTATAACGGAAGTAACGGAGGCGACTCGAGAGGAAAGTCTATCCTTCTTGGGGATAACGAATATTCTCTGGGAAAAACAGCGTTATTCTGGTTAAAAGATAACAAGACTTATATGCCTAAGTGGAATGTCCAGGGGCAAAGGTGTAATATCTGCTCAGGCAAAAGAGGCAGCCTGGCATGAGATGAGGGAAAAAGAGGCCGTCCGGCTAGAAGTTTAATTTCATCAGATTATTTAAACTGAATTGGAATGGGCATTGGGTGCCATTGCCGCCCTCTTACTGTCGAGGAAGAGAGAGAGGAGAGAGAGAATTTTCAAAAAAAATCCTTCAATCCCTTTGTTTCTCTTGATCAAGATGGATCTGAAAGGGAACCCGATGCCTAGGCAAGCACGGAGGAACATATCCGAAGCCGCTAGAAGGAGGACGAGGGAGCTCGTTCGCACAGAGAGGAAGAATGACATCATTACGCCTCCATCGGAGCATTATCCCGATAGGGGAGAACACAAATCAATGAAACCTCAATCAGTTGGGGTAAGCATTCTTGATTTGCTTGATTTTGTCAATTTTGATTGAATTTTGATTGACTTAGGGCTTGACCCAATTTTTAGGAACTTTTCGAATTTTCCTAGGATTTTTGTTGATGGTTTTGGAATTTTGATGATTAACCTATGAGGCTAAGGAGATAAATGAACACGCATGTGCAATTTATTTGAAAAATAATGAGAATGACCCATTTTTCGAAAATGACGTAAGAAAAATAATGTCTAAAATGTGACGGAGTCCTTGCATGTGCTAGAACTAGGTCAATTCTTGATCATGGATGAGAAAACGGACATTTGGACGATGAAAAGGATTCATGCATGCCAATTTTTGAAAATTAATGCTTATGTGCAAAGAATGTTAAAAATTGGAATTCTGTGTTTTTGAAAGCGATGTGCTTGGCATGACGTGTTTCAAGTGATGAAATACACGCTTTCTAGGCAAAAGATGCTAGAAATCTTTTATGAATGCTTTTCTTTGAAAATATGTGCACATTTTGAATATATGTGGGCTTTTGAAATGAGATGAAGGACTGACACGTTTTTGTTGTGCTTTCCTACAGGAGAACAAGTCTAGGGGACCTTCTGAGGTTGCAGTGAAGCTATGGGAGAGGATGCCCAATTTTGAGAAAGATGGGGTGAACCCCAAGCAGCTGGTGATGGCTACCGGCCTTGATTTGTTCATTGACGCCATTGGCAGAGGTATTCACGTGACCTCCAAGAGTAAGGGGCTAGTTCAGGCCCTTTCAGAGTTCTGGTGGGACACCACCCACAACTTTCACCTTAGCTGGGGGGAGATTACGGTGACGCCTGCCGACTTCACTGCTATTACTGGCCTGCAGTTCACTGGGAGGCCTGTGACTTGGAGGGACCACATCACGGCTGAGGAGTTCAGGGCTCTGGTTGGGTTTGACCTCCGTCCTAAGGGGCTCGGGATGGAGACTAGGTATGTGGAGGTGGCGGTCCAGGATTGCATGCAGGGATTTGCTGCCAACGAGGTGACCGCCCACCAGCTCGCGAGAGCTTTTCTGTGGTTGATGCTGTCAGTCACCATCTTTGCGAACTCTGGGACGCTGGCTATGGTTTGTTTGCTTGATTCTTTGGAGAATCTGGATGAGGTTGGGGCGGTCTCTTGGGGTGAGGCCGGATTGGCGGAGCTTTACTTCTCCTTGGATATGTACAGCCGGAACAAGGCTGCCTCCATGGACTGCTTCTCTTTTGCTCTCGAGGTAGTCTCACTTTCTTTTCTCTATTTTACTTTCTATCTTAAGACTTTTATGAGCGAAATGACCTTTTATGTGTTGAACATGCAGGTCTGGTTTTGCGAGGTGATTGGGTTCTTTCCGTGGAACCAGCAGAGTGATCCGGAGATCTTCCCGGCCATGATCCGTTGGAGGGGGATGCTAGAGACAAGTTTACCGGGAAGACCCGGATCACTTTTGACTACAAGATGGTGAGACCAATCATCAACAGAGATGGACATGAGGGAGTTGACTTCTACCCATGGGGGAGGTACCCGGAGGTGCTGCTAGGGGATGCCGTGGAGGCGACTATGCAGAGGAGGTGGTTGACGGGTTTGACATGTGATGTCATTTACTTGGGGGATCATTTCTCTAGGTAGCATGGCCATGTCCCTCCCTTGGACGCTGATGGATGTGTATTTACCCATCCAAATGATGCACTTTTAGGCTTTCTTTGTGTTCGATTCCTATTTTTATGTATATTTGATGTGGTTTGTGAATGTCTATTAAGCACAGGATAGAAAGAGGAAAAGGTGTATTTAAATATCATAAAAGTGCAAAAAGAGTAAAGTGGAGCGGAGCAGAGAAGGAAAATAAAGAAGCAAATTCGAGCTCCAGAATCTGCCAGCCAGAGCGGCCGCGCTCAAAGCCATTGCGACCGCGCTCAAGGACTCAAATTTGGTCGATCGAACCTTTCTCAATTTGGTCGATCGACCCTATCTCATTCACAAGGGCGACCGCGCTAATCCACAAGGGCGGCCGCGCTAAGGGGAAAAATCACGCACAAACCTTCTGCCAACAAGGGCGTCCGCACTAAGCACTTGAGCGGCTGCGCTTCGAAGTCTCCAGCAACAGTGTCGACGTATTGAACAAGGGCAGACTTGTCTTTTCTCACCTTGGCCCATAGTTTTGCCCTAATCTTAGTATATATATTTCACAGCCACGTTAGTTTGAAGGAAGGAGAGTTTTTTTTTATGATTTGGCTCTTAACAATTCATTGGAGAGAGACGAAGATCAATTCAATTCCAGGTTTTGATTATTGTAAATTATGAGTAGCTAAATTTCTTAGATTTGTAGATTGGTTGGATCTTTATCCGGATTTCTATGCAATAGTATTTTAATTCTTTCAATTTAATTCCTTCTAGTTCATTAATAGATCTTAAATTTCATGTTCTTAGATTTGAGATGTATGTTAAGATACGAACTCGTCTTTGAATAATTGGGTATTGAATTCGCCATTAATTTGGGATTTTGATACATAGACTGCTGTTAATTGAATAACTTGGTCTGTGCTGTAATAGAATCGGATCAACGTTAGGTTCGTTTATTCTTATTTTCTTAACGTATTCTTGGCATATTGTGGAACCGTAATAGACACTACAATATTGAGAGAGTATTTAGGATTGTAATCCGGCCACCCAACCGTGTCGATCCTAGCTAAAGTGAATGAACCCTAGAAGTTGAGTTAATGTTTTATAAGTAAAATTGTGCATAGAATGATGGTGAAGTGAAATCCAATCTACGAATCTCTGCTCATAATCTGTTTTCTCGTTTAGTAGTTTTTGTTATTTATTTTATGCTTTTAGTGTTCAATCAAATCTATAAACTGTGGTTACTAAATTCACTGCGTTCACCTTATTTGTTTACCAACGAGTCTCTGTGGATTTGACCCCTGCATTTGCATACTGCTACACCGGTAGTGAGTACACTTGCTCGGTTTTATTACAAGAGGGAGATTTCCTCCATCATGTTTTTGGCGCCGTTGTCGGGGACTTGTTGCAAGTAAAAAATTAGGTTAGGGTAGTGAATGCAAGGTCTTCATTCTTTGAAGCCTACATTGGTGCCATTGAACGACAACATAAACAGACTTAATAAAGCTAAAGACACTAAGCTTCTTGAGGAAGTATTTGAGGGCGATCCCCTCTTTAATCCCCTTTTCTCAGATTCGGACACCGGATCAGAACCCTCCACCACCGAGGTAGAGGAAGAGAAAGCCGAGATGGCAGAACCACCGGCACAAACTATGAATGATTTCCTTAGACCTCAAGTAGACACATCTACCTCTTGCATTGTGCTGTCCGATGCAGCCAAAAATCTAGAGGTCAAAGGACAATACTTTGCCATGTTGCCAAGCTTTCACGGATTGCCTGGTGAGGATGCACTCACGTTCCTTAAAGAGTATATTATTGTTGTTGCTCAATTTTTGTTAAGACAGGGAGTGACTGAGGAGCAAATTAGACTGAAGTGTTTTCCTTACACTCTTAAGGGAGTGGCTAAAACATGGTTGATGATGCTTGCACCAAGCAGCATCAGTACTTGGGTAGAGTTACAAGATGTGTTCCTTAAAAGATATTACCCACATCATCTGTTGGCTGGGTTTAGACAAAAATTGATGACATTTTCCCAAGATGTGGGGGAGCCCTTTCATGAGGCATGGGAAAGATTTAATACAATGTCCCCAACACAATTTCACACTACCCTCACTGAACCAAGCCTTTTATGATGGCTTGAATGACAATGGTCAATCAATGGTTGACAATGCTGCTGGAGGCTCAATAGGAGCCAAGACCCCGGATGAGACTAAAGCTTTATACGAGATGTTGAGTGCTAATTCTCAACAAAAGAGTTCGAGGGGTAAAACAAGGAGGGTATTGGATTTGACTGCTACTGATAATCTTTCCAAGCAAATTGCATTCTTGAGTAGTAAGTTTGATAAATTGACTGCTTGTGGCACTTCTGCTGGTGCCAATGTTATTACTGATTCTTGTGCAAATTGTGGGTTATCATCTCATGTCACTAATATGTGTCCAAGTGCAGCAAATTTCTCTTATTGTCCTGAACAGGCACATGCTTTCAACGGATATGGGCAAAGGCCACCACCCCAAGGCAACCCATATAGTAACTATAATCCATGGGGTGGCCATCATAATCAGCAAGCAAAACCTCTTCATGTGCCACCACCTGGAAAACATGATAAAGAGCCTTAGGAGCTGGCAGTTCAGCAGTTAAGGATGGAGGTGCAGCAAAGTAATAGAAATTCAGAAGCTGCGATTGAAAAGATGGGCACACAAGTAGAGCAGCTTGTGAAGGTTGCCCAAGAATTAATGAAAGAAAGAAACCCACCTGAGCAAGCAAAGTCAATCACAACAGTGTGGGATGAAAGTGAGGAAATTGAGGAGGTATTTCTATCTTCTCTTGATAATATTGATTGTTGTGATAATAATGATGTTGTTAATGAGGATGAAAAGGTGAAACATGTTCAAAAAGACCCCGGATGCTTTACTATCCCAATTTCTTTAGGGGTCAAAATTTTAAAGGTTTGTTGGATCTTGGGGCAAGTGTCAATGTGATGCCCTTTCATGTTTTTAGAAATTTGGGGGTATGTGAGTTGAAACCACCCATGAGAGACTTGCAATTGGCGGATCTCTCAATTAAAAGACCTTTAGGGGTTATTGAAGGGGTGTTGGTTAAAATTGATAAAATTATTATCCCCATTGATTTTTATGTGATGTGTATGGAGGGATCAAGTGAGGAGCAATTAAAAACTCCCATTCTGCTGGGGAGGCCATTTATGTTTGACACTAAGGCCACCATTGATGTGTGTCAAGGGGTAGTGTCCTTGAGAGGTATGGGGGAGGAATGTAAGTTTTGTATGCTTAAAAATGATAAGAAACCTTCCCCCAAAGATGGTTTTGTAGGAGCCATAACAGATTTTCCAATTTTTAAAGATGATGTGAATGGATGTGAGAAAAGTGGGGATAATGCGGACGTTTGTCCCTTGGCTAGTAACATTAAGGCCGACCAATACTCTAGGAGTAACGGGTCGTATCACTCCCCACACGACTCCCATAAAGAGTCGATTCCATCACATCTACCACAAGGGCCTTCAAAACGTAAAGTTAGTGAGGAGAGTTACAGTGATTTATCTGATTCTATATTTGCTACTATTTTTGTTCACGATAACTCTCTTGATCTTGGTTGTGAGGATGGTGTTTTGCAGGTTGAAGAAAAAATTGAGTTTAGGGGTGGGCACCCCAATAAAAAGAAAAGAAAGAGGGGTAAGCACAAGCAAAAAGATCCAAAAATAAATGTGGCTTTACCCCTAAAGCTGAATTGGAAATAGAAGGGCATTTGTGCCCGTGAAGAAAAGAGATGGTCCAAAGGCCGCAAAGCTAAGGCCAAGTAAGCTTGGGACCATAGTCGGGCTAACGACTTTAAACAAATGCGCTTCTTGGGAGGCAACCCAATGAGGTATGTTTTATTTTTATGTTAATTATTGTTTGGTCGTGTCATGTCTTCCGTTGAGCCCAAGGCACGCTTTTGTTCTCTTTGCTCTGAGGACATAGCATGTTTTGAGTTTGGGGGTAGACATCTCTCCGAGTTTATGGGTTTATAGGGGAGTGTATATAGTGTCACCCTCCAAAAAAATAGAAAAATTAAAATTTTTTGTTCTTTTCATAGTTGGGATGTTGGCCAAAGTCTGTGATGATTAGAGTGTGCTGTAATTTGAAAATCACATGTGCTAGTATTAGTGTGGTGATTGGGATTGCATTGAAACATTTAAATTATAATTGCACCACCTCTCACTTCCGTATCATATTCTTGGTCATTGTCATCAACTTAGGTGCCCTTTATGGGATCACTTTGTGTATTCTCGGGTTCCCTAGAACATGTTTGAATGATTGTCAATAACACGTCAATAGGTTACTTGATATATATGGCTATTCTTTGAATCCCTTTTTGTAAGCCTTAAACTTTCTCGTCACTTACATAAAATTTTCCGCTAGAACCCCTTTTGAGCTTGAAAAAGAATGGAATCTCTCACAAAGTGGGAGGTTATCTTAGACCACCATTCGCCTTCAATTGTACCTTCATTATCCCACCCTTTTAGCTCATACATTATTTTCACACCTTTTCAAGAAAGTGAAACTAGGGAAAGAATGGGGATATTTTGGGGGATGTTTTGAAAATCGAAGGGTTGAGTGGAAAGTGGTCACGAAAATAAAGAAGTGGGTCATGTTATGTAATGAAAAGAGGGGCTTGAGCAAAATATTAAATGCACATTTTCTGTGATATATTTGTGCAAAGCAAAATGAAAAAAAAAAATGAAGCCTTGCCCTCTCTAATGTTAAAGTGAAAATCATGTTTCAAGGTGACCAAAGAAAGCAATGGAATGTGCCCAACCCCATGTCAATGTATGAAAAAGTTTTAGTTTGTGGGTTGGCACATTGGGAAGTAATAAGGGTGAGCGGAGGAATTATAATCAAAGAAGGCTTTCTAGTTTCACTTTCTTATGTTCGTATGTCCTTACCTTCTTTTGTAACCGTGAACCGAGCCATGCGATCTTTCGCACCTTAACTTTTAAGTCATATTATTCTTTCAATATTGAGTAACCGGGTTGACAATTGTGTAAATATGCATATGAGTGTCCTTTTTGGGTTGTACTGTCTATGACATATTGATTTAGAGCATCACTTTGTGAATCCATAAACAATCTTAGGTTGTTGGCAGTGACCTCCCATAATTCATTCATCATTCATGTCGCGGTGGAAAATTGTGAGTTTTATGCTTCAATGTGATTGTAATCCCATTACTGTGGTGGCACTTGTTGATTATGTGTGTTGGTGAGAATCTGAGACTTGTATGGCCAATGACTCATCTGTGATAGAACATCCCAAAAATAATTATTCTGTTTTAATATTTTAGTATTGGTATTTAGAGTAGCTTTATTTTACTTCTTGTAGTTTTATTTTACTCGGGACGAGCAAAAGGTTAGTTTGTGGGTGTCTGTTGGATGTGTATTTACCCATCCAAATGATGCACTTTTAGGCTTTCTTTGTGTTCGATTCCCGAATTTTATGTATATTTGATGTGGTTTGTGAATGTCTATTAAGCACAGGATAGAAAGAGTAAAAGGTGTATTTAAATATCATAAAAGTGCAAAAAGAGTAAAGTGGAGCGGAGCAGAGAAGGACAATAGTGAAATAAATGAGCTTCAAGGACTAAATGGGAAATATTGAAAAATTCAGGGACTAAACTGGAAATATGGAAATTTTGGATGAATTTGATTTATAAAAATTCATGGGATTAAATGAAAAATAAAATCCCAAAGAGCGAAGTGCAGAAGAAGTCATTAAAGTGGTCAAAGTGCGACCGCAAGATAGCGGGACGAAACGAATATGTATTGTTACTAAACAGGGCCAAGCAATTTGGGGTCCATGGCCGGCCACTGCTGGGGAGTTGGGGCCAGCTTCTAGGCCAGTTGGGGCCAAGGCCTGGGATGCTTGGGCCAAGGCAGGCAAACAAGGGCGGCCGCGTACGTAAGAAAGAAAACGCCGGCCAAGTTGCGCATAGGCGGACACGCCATTTTACCGGGCGGCCGCGCTAAGGGGAAAAATCACGCACAAACCTTCTGCCAACAAGGGCGTCCGCACTAAGCACTTGAGCGGCTGCGCTCCGAAGTCTCCAGCAACAGTGTCGACGTATTGAACAAGGGCAAACTTGTCTTTTCTCACCTTGGCCCATAGTTTTGCCCTATTCTTTGTATATATATTTCACAGCCACGTTAAAAGGAGAACATATATCATATTCATTGGAGTTTTTATGATTTGGCTCTTAACAATTCATTGGAGAGAGACGAAGATCAATTCAAATCCAGGTTTTGATTATTGTAAATTATGAGTAGGTAAATTTCTTAGATTTGTAGATTGGTTGGATCTTTATCCGGATTTCTATGCAATAGTATTTTAATTCTTTCAATTTAATTCCTTCTAGTTCATTAATAGATCTTAAATTTCATGTTCTTAGATTTGAGATGTATGTTAAGATACGAACTCGTCTTTGAATAATTGGGTATTGAATTTGCCATTAATTTGGGATTTTGATACATAGACTGCTGTTACTTGAATAACTTGGTCTGTGCCGTAATAGAATCGGATCAACGTTAGGTTCGTTTATTCTTATGTGCTTAACGTATTCTTGGCATATTGTGGAACCGTAATAGACACTACAATATTGAGAGAGTATTTAGGATTGTAATCCGGCCACCCAACCGTGTCGATCCTAGCTAAAGTGAATGAACCCTAGAAGTTGAGTTAATGTTTTATAAGTAAAATTGTGCATAAAATGAAGGTGAAGTGAAATCCAATCTACGAATCTCTGCTCATAATCTGTTTTCTCGTTTAGTAGTTTTTGTTATTTATTTTATGCTTTTAGTGTTCAATCAAATCTATAAACTGTGGTTACTAAATTCACTGCATTCACCTTATTTGTTTACCAACGAGTCTCTGTGGATTCGACCCTGCATTTGCATACTGCTACACCGGTAGTGAGTACACTTGCTCGGTTTTTATTACAAGAGGGAGTTTTCCTCCATCAACGACCTACTTGCTTTGCTAATTCTTTTAAAATTAGTTAATTCATCATTCACGATGTTAGCAATCTCAGGGTACTCGTAAAGATCAAAGTTTTCATTAAGAAAGTAAGGGAATACATGTTCGGCCACTGCCTCGATTTCCTCTTGAGTGAGTTCATCAGAGGTGGAGCCTGATTCTAAAGTGAAAGTTACAGGGCCTATCTTCCTGCGGGGAGTACAACCAAGCTCTTTGATCATGAAGTCCTCGTCAACAACTGGTCCTCCGGTGACATGCCAGTTTAGAATTGGCTCATCACATTTCCGTATTAACTTTGTGTAATCAATAGTTGGAGCGTCCCCCTTGGAGATTGCATGGATCTGGCTGTCTTCTAATCGGCAAAGGTCTTCAAACTGTCGCAGCATGTCTTCTCCCAACACAAAGTCCCATTTGCTGGTCATTTCTGCCTTCGTGTCCCACAAATATTTAGGGATTAGCGGGACGGGTTCTGTTCCTTCTGGTGAAGCATCGCAGTCGTTGAAGATTTCAAAGCCCGGTTGGTGTTTTCCTTTATCGTCAGTCCATGGTTCTGAAAAGATAAAGTATGGGATGCTTTCCCCTTCCCGGACAAATTAGCCATTGAGTGTCTTTCGATATGGCTCGAGGTTGCAATTTTTGACCTTCGGGTCATTAAAGCCTTTGTACGCGGTTCCTTCCCACTTGACTTGAGTGAAGTCCCACTCTTCTTCGTTATCTCCATCGCGGATGGAAATAATGTATCCTAGGCCATGCTTCGTGTGTGGTGGGGGAACCGGTGGTGGTTCCGTTATCCCTTGCAAGTGTTTTCCAAGTCCCAAGCCAGGAAAGTATCCTTTTGCTTGCATCATTCTCCAAACAGGAAGGTTTCCAGAAAACCTAAGTGCTTTGGAGTAATCGTTTTCGTTGCAAGTTTCTATGACATTCACGGTGCTTTCTTTCTCGATCTCAAAGCCACTGAACAAGTAATCAGAAGTACTGTGTTGTACCTCGAGGATAGGGCTAGCAGTAACCATTTCTCCGTGTATGGTGACTATTGTATCGTTGTGTCTGAACTTGATACACTGGTGTAGGGAGGAAGGTACACCCCCTATGTCGTGTAGCCAAGGGCGGCTAAGCAGCAAGTTGAAGGATGCCGGGATGTCGATGACTTAAAATTCGATGCTCATTGTGACTTGCCCCATTTCTATAGGTATCACGACTGATCCCAGAGCAGTTCTAGCAGTACAATTGTAGCCTCATACAGTGTGCCCTGATGGCTTAAGATCTTTGTGGGTGAGGCCTAATGATGATAAGGCTTTCTTTGGAAGGACATTGATTGCAGAACCATTGTCGACCAAAATGCGTGGCATTCTGTATCCATTCACCTTAGCAGTTATGTATAGGGCCTCATGATGATTGTTCCCATAGGATGGGAGGTCCAGGTCAGTGAAAGTGATGATGTTGCCAAATTGTACTTGGCCGATCATTTGAGTAAGCTCTTCGGGTGTTGCTTCTGAGGAAATGGTCATTTGAGCCAAGGCCTTTTTCAACATTTCACAATGCTTGTGAGATGCTCCTATAAGATCCCAAACTGAGATGTTTGCTTGTGTCTTCTTTAGCTGGGCTAAGAGAGGATCGTCTGGTTCGCTTGATGATGGAGCTTTTGCTTGTTTAGGGGGATTTTCGTCCCTTGGATCTTTGTTGATGATCACTCGACCGGATCGTGTGAGGAGATTGACTATTTTAGACCCTTTTTCCTTTTGTTCTAAGATTTCATCCCAAGACATCATATAACAGAAAGAAGATTTATTAAATTCAAAAGGGCTCTCGTCCACAGTTGTGGCTAGACGAGTAGGGTCCTTGAAGCTACTTTCTACTTCTATCAAATTGACTTCGTTGTTTGGTAAAGGATTAGTAACAACATTAGGTAACCCTATCTCTTTATCATCGAACAAATCTTGGATGATGTCTTTCAAGTGGAAACATGAGTTGGTGTCGTGGCCGGTGAAGTTGTGGTACTTGCAGAAGAGATGATGAGCATGATTAGCAGGAAGATTTTTCTTTGGAGGTCCACCTTCTCTTGGTTTGATTTTTCCATTCTTGACGAGCACCTCGAGGAGTTCTTCTTGAGTTATCCCTTAAAGCTTGCCGTAATGTCTATCCCTTTTCTTCTTTTGTGGTGGAGGTACCGCAGAGTACTTACCATTTCCGGGATGATTGAAGACAATAGCGTTGACAGAAGTGTCCTTGGGGTTGGAAGAGGAAGAGGAACTTTTGTTGTAACGGAACCCGCTTTCTTTCTTGGCTTCCCTTTTCTGTTTGATGAGGTCATCTAACTGTATGCCCGATTTGTGGAGTTCAGCGAAGCTAGGAAAGTAGTTGCCTGCAAGTTTGTCTTGATATTCTTCTTGAAGACATTGTATGAGGATGTGGATTTGTTCGTCTAGGCTTGGCCTATCAACGATTTCTGTCAGTTTGGTCCTCCATCTTTTGACGAAGTCTGTGAAGGATTCGTTCAGAAGCTGCTTGGCTTGTTCGAGATCCCTTCTAGTGGTGCGGTAAGGTACGACTAGCGAGTGGCCAATCGAGTCTTGTAGAGAGTGGAAGAGTCATGTACCAATCTCTAGCGGCACCATCGAGAGCTTGTGGAAAGCATTGAGCTAGCAGGCTGTCATCGACACCCATAGGTAGCATGGCCCAAGATTAGGTCTCCAAATGTGATTTGGGACAAGTAGTGCCATTGAATTTTGTAATGTCGGGTGTTTTGTACTTTCTAGGAAGCTTGGACATGGATTGACGAAGGGTGTCATAATCAATAGAGAGCGAGGCTCCCTTACTCACATCGAGGGATGCAAGCTTCTTTTCTAACATTGCCATGGTGAGGGGTTCGTTCTTGCTTTCCCCTTTGCTTTTTTTCTTGGATGTGTAGCTCTCGTTGTCAGAGGAGGAAGATGACGAGTTAGGCTCGTACTTCTTTTTCTTGCTTTTTCTTTGGCGACGACCCTTAGCCTTTTTGGTGTATGATTCCTCTTCTTCTGAGGAAGAATCATTTTTCTTTTTCTTTTCTTTGTTGGCTAGTGCTGCCCTAAGCTCTTGGATTTCTTTCACGAGAGTGTGGATCTGGGTAGCTTGCACCTCTAAGTGATCATTGGCTTCTTCTAGAAGTTTGTGGTTGTTTTCGGACAAAGTTTCGTCACCCGGAATTTCATTGATGTCGGACATTGTGTTGGGAGTCTTGAGATTGAGTAGCTTCGAAAAACTGACAGAAGAGACGCAGAGATGGTGTCAGGATCAAATCTAGCCCCAACGAGTCGGAAGCAGGCTTAAATGGTTGAGGCTCAAACACAGCAAACAGAGACATTATCTCGCGCGAGACAGGTAGTCACGCATGATATAATCACACGAAAAGTCGATTTTTATTAGACCTAATTTTTGGTGGGAACGGAGAATCCGTTTTGAGGGGTTTCTAAGGCCTTTATCAGAACCTAACGACTAAGTAACCAGTCCGATTTTTGTAAAACAAAGCCATGTAAGATTGTTTTGAAGAATTTTTTTTCTTTTTAAAGGGACTTTTGAAAGGGTCATTCCGAAGGGTCTTTTTCTTTTCCCGAAGGGACTATTTCGAATGGACTATTCCGAGTCCTTCTTTATTGTCAATTTTACATGACTTTATTTTGGTCAAAAACACGAAAAGATCACCGAGTCAAACCGACCGGTCAAGGAGTGATCCTAAAAAGACAATCTACATGATATGTGGCGATCCATGGCTAGAAGGCTAGGCTCCCCACGATATGACAATCTAGATGGATTGAATACGCGGAGTGGGATGATCCAACTTTGGAGAGACCGGCGACTAGGTGGTTACCGTCATCCGTCCTTAGTGTGGGTCCCGGGTTAATCGGGTTATGTAGTGCAATGACATATATAGCATGAGTGCGCGTGTGTTATAGTTAATCTAGGTGATAGAAAAAAATAGAGATTTTTTTTTGAAAAATAAAAGAAAAACAGATAGTGGCCACACCAAATGGTTGCCTACGTTTCTCCCAATTTAGGAAGACTCAGGCCATCGTAGTTCCAATTAATGAGAGAGAGAGAGAAGAATAATTTAATTACAATTCCCGAATCCCCAATGGACCGGACTTTAATAAAATAAAACCCAATCACACGCAGTTTATAAATGATAATAATTTATTTAAACTAAACATGAATTCGAGTTCTACATCTTAAGGGAGGCCTTAAGATGAGGGAACTCTGCAGATAATGAATTCTGGATCCCCCTTGCGTGTTCGACTCTTGTCTTGGACCTTGAGACGAACAGGGAAAACCAGAATACGCCTGACTGCCGAAGCGATATCTCGCGCGTGACAGGATGTCTCGTGCGAGATATGCCTGGTCTGGATAAGAAAAAATCGATTTTTTTTTTTGAAAATCTCTCTTTTATTTTTGACGCAAGTTTTAGCCTCTTTATATTTACAATCCCCAGCAGAGTCGCCACTGTAGCGATGCGCGAGTTTTTAAACATCTTTTTGACTCGATACCTATATTATTCGTTTGAAAACATAGAAAAACCATTTGAAAATAGATTTTGGGTTCGGGGCTTAGGTTATGGAATGGGAAGGTCAAGGAGCACTAATTCCACCCAATCCGGAGATCAGTCTTCTAAAAAGAGAGAGGTTTTCAAAGAAGGAAAATATTTTAAATAATAAATAAAATAAAGATCCATTTAACTAGGTTAAACGGAATATAGGATTGATTGCTTCGAGACCATCCCCATGATTTGGGGAGGCTCTAGGCTGATCCTAGATTCAATGTATTTATACCACTCTAACAATCAATTAGAAAGGGAAAGGAAGATTACCTTGCGTGAGGTGATTCGGGCAGATTTTCGACTCAAGTTTAGAGTTGAACCTTGACTCGGACAGAGCTTCGCCTCAGACCTTGATTCGAGCTTTGATGTTTGTTTATCAACAAGGTTGACAAACAAACTTTAGGTGATTTTTAGGGGTGATTTATAGGAATCTTTCAGGGAGAGAAACCAGTAAATGTGGATGTTTTGACTTGAAAAGTCTGGGATCCAAAATACTGAAAGTCTTCAGGTATTTATAGGTGTTGGAGAGGTGTTTAAGATGAGATCAAACACCTTGGGAAGGTTCCAGAATCCAAACTTCATTGGATGGCCGGATGGATAAAGTTTTATCCCGAAAGAGGTTGAAATCGACGAGGAAACTGCCATCTGCAGGTCTGCAGAACTCCTTTATCTCGCGCGAGACACGCTATTCCGCGCGAGATAAGGCAGTCTATGGACAATTCTGTCCTTCCCTCGTTATTTTGTATGCAGTTTAGTCCCAAACTAACGGTCGTTAGTCAAAATTTAACGAAACATGACGAAATGGTAGATTTCTACTTTTTGACTCAAGGCGAGACTTAGAGTGGTATAAATGTGCTCCGATGGGTTCAGAATGGGGTGTCTACACCTGTAGCTGCCGGAGGGACTGAGGCTACGGCTGATGATGAAGAGCTGTTGGATTGCCGTTTAAGGGACGGTCCATGTTAATGATTGACTGACTTTGGGAGCATTTGTCGAATAGGACTTGAATTTTGCTTGCCAGATTACCATGAAAGACGGATTTTGCTGACGAATTGTCAATGGGGCCAATGATCTTGATGAATATAGCTGGGAGACTGCTAGATTTTTGTCTCGATTTTAGTTGAGGGACAGTCCTCAATGATTCAATTATGCTCAGTTGATTATTGTACCCTGCGGGGGAAAACAACACTCCAAGCACTATATTTGACTATGCTACTCTGTTAGCACACTTTGAACAAGATTAACCTAGGTTATTTGTTAGTTTGATTGCACAAGTCCATCCACTTTGAAAATGGGATGATGATTGAATGAAGGAAAGATGATTGTATTGAATGATCGGCTTTGCCGGGTTTGTACATGATATGATGAAACTGTATTGGGTGAGTGTGTATAGTGATACAATGTGGTGGAGTGAACCCTCTCCCGTGTGTATATGTGAGTGTGTGTGTATGGGAGGTGTATTGCAGCAACGGCGAGTCAGAGAGTTCCCTGGGAAGGCAGGCTTGCATAAACTTTGATGATGTCTGATATTGGCCAGATGTGTCGCCCGACATGCCATGCTACATGGGAAAGTTATGTTGCACGACTAGAGGAGGCTCGTAACAGGCCCTTTTTAAATCAGCTCAGAATTCATTTGCAGACATTGCCCTTTCAGGAGAAGAAAACCAGCAGCCACAGTTTGAGAGACAAGCAATTTCTTTGACAAAGATTGGAACCTTCAACCACAATGGAGCATTATAACAGAGAAGTAGCTTCCCGAGAGCATCAATTTTGCCAGGAATTCATTGAAATTTCGCGATTTCACCAGAAGCAACATAGGAAACTTATTGATAAGAGGTACAGCATGCCATGTATTTGGTCTTTGAAAGACTGGAGGATTGATTGGGATTTGCTCCGAGCTGCTTCCTGCTTTTGGGATTCGGAGCGACATGTGTTCACCTTGTCATACAATGATTTGACGCCAACCATGGAGGATTTCAGAGCATTGACAGGCCTGAGTGAGGCAAAGACTGTAGCATTTCCATGGAACAGACGATCGATTACGGAGCAGTTATCAGACTTCTTAGGCTTGTCAGCAGATCAGGTATTATCCATGATTCTGGATGATGGCATTATAGATTTGACCAGGATGGCGAGGTTGCGTCTATCCAATCCTGAGCTGTTCGATCTTTCTACATCTCTGGACATATTTATGCTGCTCACCTTGTCGGCTCATTATTTCTGTGGGTACATCGGAGTCTGCCCGGGTGCGTTGCTGGAGATTGTCAGGCAACTCAGGGGTGATCGAGGTGTGGAACGTTGTCGAATCCGGCCTCGACAGGGAGAGATGGACATTGTACCGCTGCTGCTGGCTGAGACATACCATGGTATTGATAGGCTGGCCGGAGGATTGGATTTCATGGGTACAGGCAGCCCCGATTTGTTGTCCTTATGGCTTTCTGAGAGGTTGCATTTGATCATGCCACTTCCAGAGGGTCAAACAGCTATGCCCTGGGTGATGGGGCAGCGTAGAGTGTGGAGAGATGCCGCTGATGATAGTTGGCAGATGAGATTGACGCGGTACGGGACTGCCGGTTTGAGTTTCTGGATCCCGACATGGCGGCTACAGACCGTGAGGGACATTCAGGATGGGTCGGTGGTAGTCAGGCTGCCATGGTTTCAAGTATCTTCTTTCTGTATCTCGTCATTAGTGAGCAGGCAGTATGGGTACCCTCATCAGATTGTTAGGACTTTGAGAGAGAGATTGATGACTGATACTGTCCTGATGAGCATGATCGAGCCCCATACTGTTCAGTTTTTCAACAGGTCTTTTCTGGAGGGTTTCCTGCCAACGCGGTCACTTCTTCGCCAGACTCGAGGTATCACATACTTGACCACAGAATATCTGATCTGGTATGAGGAGCAACGGGGTCCCGTGCAGTTGACGATAGAGGCTCGCCGTCGGGAATACCTTGGAGCAGACTACCCGACCAGTCGATCTTTCAGAGATATAGAGGCCCAGGGGAACCCATATGATGTCACTGGTGATGTTGCGGAGGACTATCGGAGGCAAGAGCTTTCGAGAGCTGCTATGAGGGATGATCCCGAGGTGATAGCTCGCAGAGAGGCCTTGAGGCAATAAAGGATTGCTAGGGTAGCTTTGAGAGAGACTGGTCTGATCGATCCGCCGGCTCACATTATACCCGAGTTAGGACGAGCTCAAACTGACTTATTTGACATTCCTAAGCCGAGGACCTCCCGGGGACCGAGGAAAAGGAAGAGTGGAGATGCAAGTTCGGGAGCGGGAACGAACTCCTAGACGCTTTATCTGAGAGATATGAGCACTTTTATTTGTACTTTTGAGAAAGAGATTATTGTATGGAACATGAGTATCCCTCAATTACTTATTGCAGACACAAATAGATGTTAGAATTTTTGAAAATTTATTATTTTTTATTCGCAGCAGGTTATATGAGTCGGAAGCAGGCCGTGCTTGAACTCATCAAAAAGAATATTAACTTATAATGAATCTTTGAAAAGCTTTGGAGCTGTAATCAAAACACATTTTGGTAAATTTGAAAGCACCATTTATTTTACAAGATTTGAGGTTTTGCAGCATTTTAGACCGAACCACAAGTGGTTGCCTACGTTCCCCTTTTACAAAGAGAACTAAGGGGCTCAGGTATCCGTAGTTCGACTCAATTAACTTTTGTGTTTAAGAAAGGGGAGATAGAAGGGGGACATGGTGCAACCCTGTTTTTTACATAGACTGCCCATTTTTAGGGTTTTCAATCTAGTTGGGTATATTCTTTTAGCACCGGGCGCGTCCCTTATTTTTGCATGGACTGCCTTTTGAGAGGTTTTCAGTCTCATCTGGTACAATTTTATTGCGCCTTTTATTTTTCATCTTTCTTTTTTTTATTATTTATTATTTATTATTTATTTTCATTTTTATATATACATAGGGGGAAGACTCGATCAAATATAATACTGCCGCAACTTGTCACCGTTGACGGGGTACATGAACGGATTGCCATCCAAATCTGTCAGCTGCATAGCTCCTCCGGAGAAGATTTTCTTTACCAAAAACGGCCCAACCCAGATAGGAGCCCATTTGCCCAATGCACTGCTCTGATTTGAAGGCTTCATCTTGAGGACCAGATCACCAACCTTGATATCCCGAGGCTTCACCTTTTTGTCAAAAGAGTGAGCCATTCTCTTCTGATATGCCCGATTATGCTCCATAGCCTTTAATCTGCGCTCATCCAACAGTGCCAACTCATTGTATCGGCTTTGGAGCCAGTCGATCTCTTTGACTTCATTCTCAAGCAATACTCTGAGGGATGGGATTTCTAGCTCAATTGGCATGACAGCCTCCATTCCGTAAGTTAAGGCGTATGGAGTTGCACCGGTAGTAGTCCGAATTGAAGTGCGGTAGCCCCACAATTCTAGGTGAAGTTTCTCTGGCCAATCCCGTCCTCGCTCGGCCATCTTCTTGATAATTAGCTCAAGGTTTTTGTTGGCAGCCTCTATAGCACCATTGGTCTGCGGTCTATACGGCGATGATTTATGGCGCTTGGCGCTTAACCCTGTATTCTGTGAGCAGCTGTTCGGTCTCTCCTTCAAAATGAGATCCGTTATCAGAGATGATTTCATTCAGGACCCCATAACGGCAAAAGATTTGTTCTTTTATAAAGCGAGCAACTTTCTTGGCTGTAAGGACTTTGTAAGACGCAGCTTCCACCCACTTCGTGAAGTAATCTACTGCGACCAAAACAAATGAATGTCCGTTGCTTCCGGATGGCGTTATCTTCCCGATGACATCGATTCCCCACGTCGCAAAGGGCCAGGGAGTTATCATGCAATACAGATCGTGAGGAGGAATATGGTTTAAGTTGGAGAAATGCTGACATTTGTCACAAGTCCGCACAAATTGGATGCAATCCGTCTCTATTGTGATCCAGAAGTAACCCAGTCTGATGATGCTGTACATAAGGGATCGAGCATTCATGTGTGGTCCGCAGGCACCGTTATGAACGTCTTCCATTACCCTATGAGCTTTCTCTTTGCTGATGTAGAGCAAGAGTGGGCAACCTTCCCTTTTCTTCCATAACTCATCACCGAATATGACATACTGTGCCGATAGCCTTTTCAGAGCTAGCAGACTTTTGGCCCGGATACCTTTTAGGTCACCCTCTTTGTCAATAGGGATCGATGCTTCACCATACTTGAGATACTGAAAGATCTGGCTGTACCACGGCTCATCGACGGTTTCAAGCTTGATTTCACAACAATATGCCGGATTCTCTCGTCTCCCGACTCTGAATGGCTTGATTGACTTACCTTCTGGTATTTCCACCAAAGAAGCCAGAGTAGCTAATGCATCAGCGAATCTGTTCTTATCTTGCTGCAGGAACTGAAATGACACTTCCTTAAACTGACCAACGAGCTCTGCGATATAAGAATGATACTTCTGGAGACAGGGATCCATCATTTTCCATCTATTGGCAGCTTGGTTGATTATCAGCTGAGAATCTCCAAACACCTCCAACTCATCAACATTCATCTTGAGGGTAGCCTCAAGACCGGCTATACAAGCTTCATACTCGGCTGCGTTGTTGGTAACTGAGAAGTTTAGTTTGATGGCGATAGGAGTGTGCATGTCCTTCGGATCCACTAAAACCATCCCAATGCCATTACCTCTTTTATTTGCTGCACCATCGAAGAGTAGCTGCCATCGGTTGCCGCTTTCTACAACGAAGATTCCCTCATAAGGAAACTCAAGATCTGGCCCTCTGGCTTCTGTGCTGGGAGAGTCAGCCAACTGATCAGCCAAAGCTTGCCCTTTGATTGCTTTTCGGATCACATACTTGATATCAAACTCTGCTAGGAAGAAAGTCCATTTTGCGAGCCTGGTGGAGATACTGCCTCTGTCACTCTGAAACAAGTACTTAATTGGGTCCATTTTGGAAACCAGATGCACTGTGTGGGACAACATGTAGTGTTTTAACTTTTTGACCACCCAAACCAAAGTTGCACATGTCTTCTCCAAAGCGGAGTAATTCAACTTGCTTCCTTGGAATTTGCGGCTGACAAAATAGATGGCATTCTCTACCTTTGAGTCCTTCTTTTCTTGTGCTAGCATGGCTCCAATGGTTGTATCTGTGACCGTCAAGTATAAAAGCAGAGGCTTGCTCCCATGAGGCGGACAAAGGATGGGAGGATTGACAAGATAAGCTTTGATCTTATCGAAAGCTAACTGGCACTCTTCATTCCAAATCACCTCCTAGTTCTTTTTCAGCAGCTTGAATATCGGCTCGCACATAGAAGTCAGCTGGTTGACAAATCGACTGATATACTGCAGACGGCCCGTAAAACCCTTTACCTCAGACACAGTCCTTGGTGGCTTCATCTCGATGATTGCTTTAACTTTTCTCGGATCTACCTTGATACCACGTTCTGTGACCATGTACCCCAAGACTTTGCCACGGATAACCCCGAAGGTGCACTTTGCTGGATTTAATCTCATGAAATGCTCCCGTAGCCTGTTGAAGAACTTCCTTATATCAATGAAGTGCTGCCCATCTGGCCCCCTTGAATGAATGATCATATCATCAACATACACCTCAATCTCCTTGTGGATCATATCGTGGAACAGAGTGGTGACGGCCCTTTGATAGGTAGCCCCAGCATTCTTCAATCCGAATGGCATCACTGTATAGCAGTAAGTACCCCAAGGAGTAGTAAATGCTGTCTTTCCTTGATCTTCTTCAGCCATTTTGATCTGATTATACCCCGCGAAGCCATCAACAAAAGATTTGACCTCATAATTCACTATTGCATCTACGAGCATGTCTATGTTTGGCAGAGGGAAGTCATCCTTGGGACTGGCCTTGTTAAGGTCTCGGAAGTCTACACAAACCCGTACCTTTCCATTTGCCTTAGTGACTGTCACAATATTTGCGAGCTAGGTCCGATATTCAATAACCTTAATGAAGCCCACCTGCAGGAGTTTCTCAATCTCCTCCTTAACCTGTAAAGACCATTCGGGCTTGATCCGTCACAACTTTTGCTTGATCGGCTTGGCATCCGCATCTAGGGGTATCCGGTGTTCCACAATAGACGTGTCCAACCCAGGCATATCTTTGTAGGACCAGGCAAAAACATCCACAAATTCTTTGAGAAGCTCGATCAGGCATCTCGCTCGGCTCCGGAGAAGAAGCTACCAATTTGTGTCTCTTTGGGCTCCTCGGCTGTTCCCAGATTCACCGTGGTAAATATTTCATCGGCAGCTTAGGCCCGGCTTTCCTTTCGGACACAAACCTGCTTTGAATTATTATCTAAAAATTGTTCATTTATTGCGTCTGCATTATTTTCGATTGAATCTTGCTTAATTATTTTTAAATCTTTATGCTCATTTTTAGTTAAGCGTTCAATCGTTAAATTTGCAATCAAGGGATACTCGAAAAGATCGATTATTTCATTAAGAGCAAACGGGAAAACAGCATCTACAACACGACGATGGTCTTCAGTCGTGAGGACATCAGACCTGTCGCTAGACTTGAACTCGATTACAAGAGACTCAGAAGACCGACTCAAGACGTGGGGAGCAAATTTGGACACATAGGGACTGGGATGAGGTTTGAGCCCAAGCTTCTCGATCATAGTCTCTCTACTGGCAACTGGTCCCTGGAAGGAAGTCCAATTCTTCAATGGCATCTCTGCAATTGTCACCAAAGTGCTTGGGTCTACAACCGGTCCATTCTCAAATTCAAGCATAGCCGCGACATCGTCATCTGAGGAGAAATCGATCAAATCCAGGGGGTCCTTAGCAGCAACAACCTTCTCCGCAGGCATCTCCACTGAGTGCATAACACTTCCAGACTCTAACAGCCCCAAATCTCCAAACAGGTTTGCTAGGTCACCGTCCATATCCACGGGGTCGGCCCCACGAATCTTGTGGACTACAGGCTCATCCAAAGCAAGCTTCTCAAACTGATCAACATAGTCAGGCCCCCAAAAATGATAACTGTTCTTGTACGTGGTAGTCACACCTGGCCTCCTGGGCAGACTGATGAACATCTCTTTCATTGGGTCCTGGCTGGTGGAAAACTTTCGTATCATATCCATCCTTTCTTCCATCTGACTTAATCTCGGCTCTGGACAAACGAACATCTCACCATTCTCCTTAACAAAATGCTTATTGAGAGACCAGCTGTAAGGACGCACACCAGGCCTCTTATATCTCTTCCCGGCAGCGAGAGTCATCCGCTCCTTGAGTGCCTCAGCTTTATCATATGCTTTATCTTCTTCGGTCACAACATATCCCAAACCTCGCTTGTTTCTCTTAGGTTCAGGCATTTCAATCTTATACTGTCCTTGCTGGCGCTTCCCTAATCCTAGGCCGGGAATGTAATTCATGCTTCGCATCATCTTTAATACAGGAGGAATCCTATCTGAGGAAGTTGTCAGATCAATAGCACAAACCTGCCCCTTCGGCTTTTCAATTGTGAACCCGCTAAGCATTAGATTCTGATCAAGCTTGATCTCCATTACAGGCATGGTACTAGTGCTAGCCCTCCAATGGTGACACTGTCTCCATAAATGGCTGTCAAAATACCATCCTGGACAAACTTCAAACATTGGTGTAGTGTGGAGGCTACTACTCCGATCTCGTGTATCCAAGGACTTCCCAACAATGCTGAAAACGTAATAGGGATATCAATTACATGGAATTCCACTGCCATTTCTTTACCTCCGAACAACAAATTCAAAGAAACAATTCCCAACACTGCCCTGGAAGTAGAATCATAAGCTTTGATAGTCTGGTTGGACGGTTTGAGACTCGTTGCATCAATATCCAGCATGCTCATCATTTTCGCTGGAAGCACATTCATGGCTGAGCCATTATCCATCAACACGTGAGGGATTCTGCGCCCCTCCAAAGGCACGGTAATATGAAAAGATTCATTGTGTTTTGGTCCATAGGAAGGCAAATCAAGCTCTGTAAAAGTGATAATATTTCCGTACTGGGTTGTCCCAATCAACTGACAAACTTCATCCGGAGTTGCATTGACGGACACCCTAGTCTTGGATAGAGCTTCTTCCAGCTTCAGCTTATGGGGATAAGATGATGTAACACAGGGAAATGTTGGCTTGAGTTCTCTTTAGCTGAGTTAAAATTGGGTCATCCTGGACTACCTCCTCTCCAGCTAGCCTATAAGGATCTCGAGAAACCTGGGAATTTGAAACTGCAATTCCCTTGCCCTTTACGGATGGTTCAGCATTATCTATTCCCATCATTCTGCCTGACCGTGTTAGCAAATTAACTTCCTGATCGTCTTCAACTACAAAACTTCTACTGACTTCTTTAAGTTCAGCCAATGTCAGCGGAGCTGAACGAGTGCTGTACGGCCATGCTGCATGCCTTATCTCATTTATTGACAACGGTGCCTCCAAACTAGCTGCTAATTTGAGCTCTTCCGAAGAGAGTGGAGACTCTTTTGGAACCACAAAAGAGATAGAGTTGATAACCAATCGCTCCTCATATTCATCATAATCAACATAATTATTTAAATCACGTAAATCATCGAGATACAAAACATAACAGAAATTGTCTTTCATTTCATCAAAACAACGGGTTACATCAGCAGTGACTTCCTTACAATTATTACTAGCGTTTCCACCTACAGATTCATCGAATTCTATCACATTCACAAAGTAGTCCTGACCAAAATCAATTAGATTCACATTGTTGCCTGGTAGAGGGTTCTTGATGATGTTGGGATAGGGAGACTTCTCAATATTCTTCTCGTCAACTAATCCCTGGATGATTTTCTTGAGCGTGAAGCAGGTGTTGGTGGTATGCCCGGGGTACTGGTGGAATCTGCAGTACTTACTCGCATCGAGGTTGGGGTTAGGGTTGAGAGGACTTTAGTTATCCAAAGGCTTAATCATCCCGGTTCTGAGCAAACCATTGTAGACCTCCGCAGTGGACATACCCAGATCATCAAACCTTTGCTGCTGTCTAGGCTGGAATCTTCCACCGTTCTGCCCATTGTTATTTCCTCCTTGTAAATTGTTAACACTGCTATCCTTGGTCACCTCTTTCCCCTTCTGAGCCATTGAAGAGACCGGGTTAGCTGCTCGATAACGGAATCCTCCGCCTCCACTATTACCACTAGCATTTGTACTCGGAGTGAGGTTGAAGAGTCTGTTTTCGCTTCGGGCACCCATCCCAACGATTTCTCTTAAATCAGGGTACCATCCTCTTCCAATAGCTTCACACAACACAGGTTTCACACATGACAAGAAAATGTCCTTCTGGTCTTGCAGAGGAATCGGTTCAGACAATTCATTGAGCTTGGCGTTCCATCTTTTGTAAAACTCCGTTATTGATTCATCATTCTTCTGAATAGTACCCACTAAATCATCTCTGGTTGTACGCCACTCGAGATTTCCCTTGTATTTCTCGAGAAAGGTTTCAGTAATCTGGCTCCAAGTGGAGCAACCTTCTTGCTTTAGGGCGAGAAACCATGCAAGCGCTGGGCCTTTCAGGGTCAGATGGAAGTGCGAAGCTATGAACTCGGGCGTACAACCCATTGCCCCCATCGTCATTACGTAAGTATCAATGTGGGTTTTCGGGCACGCTGTACCGTCAAATTCCATTTTAGGCATCTTAAATTTGTGGGGGAGGGGTGTCACTTGGGTTGGATCAACTACTTTAAGACCACTGGAACCCACTGTTAGCTTATTAATCTGTTGCTACATGTGTTTTAACAATGCCGTCACCTCTGGAGTCATTCCCGGGATCTGAGGAATAGAAGGAGCCACAGTCGAGGAAGGTACTGGAAGAGCAGATGGAAATTCCAGAACATGCCTAATAGGCAGAGCAGCTAGGGGGAGGGCAAAAGTACTGGGAACATTGATGTTGCTGTCTAACAAACTTACCGCACTGGGAACCCTATTCCCATACATATCATACCTGTTGAACTAAACATTCGGCTGTTGCGGACCAAACTGAGCTGACTTGTATCCAAACTGGCCTTGAGCTAAAAATCCGGCGCTCACACAGGGAGCTGAGTACGAAGTAGAGCCGTATAAGTGCTGAGTGAGAGGAGAACAAACCATAGGCTGGGAAAAGTTGCTTCGGAACTGAGACTGACTCTGAGGATACTGCAGAAATCCGTCCTGACAAACTTGGTTGCCCGATAAGCGATATTGGCTATTCTGCTGCTGCGGAGCCTGAAAAACATTCTGTTGCTGACTGAATTGCCCATACTGATAACCATCCTGATACACACTGACTCGAGGCTGAGAATAGCTTCCTTGGAACTGAAACCCATACTGATCTTGAGGCACTGAGACATTCGGAGCTGGAGAAGAAGTCAAGTCGAAGAAGTTCGACGGCTGGTTACCCCTCTTGTCGATTCCACCCTGAGCATCTTGGCTGTGGATCTGAGAGACCGGAGGAAGAACCCTTCCTTGGACATTCACGGCCGCTTCTTGCGAGGGAATTCGGTCAAGGCGAGGAGCATAATTCAGAGGAGGAGGCATGGCATGGTAAGTGGGTCGAGGTGAAGAGTGATGAACAGGTTGCATAGGGGAGGCAGATCCAATCCCATTGTTGCTATCTTCGGTAATCTCTTCATAGGAACCATCCTCTCGACGAAGCACCGCAATTCCTCTGGCTCGCATGGACTCAACAAAACGGGCATGAGCTTCTTCTTCCCGAGCTTTGGCATTCTGAGCAAGCAAGTGAGATTCACGCTCCCTAGCTAGAGCGGCTTCCAGAGTAGCTCTCATTTCTTCCATGGACATGTCGTTCAAACCTGACTGACCCATCGAGGCAGAACCCCCAACCGACTGAGCAGAGAAAACATCACCACTTCCTGCCATTTCTGAATCTGAATCAACTGAAGTCCTAGAAACTTCTTGAACCTCCTCGACAATACGGACTAAACGGGCAACCGGGACGGAAGAACGGATCCAACTCGCCGTAACTGCAGGGGTAGATATGGATTGATAAGGGGGTGAAGGAAGAGACTCTTTAGGAGGTACGGGAGAGGGAAGAAAAAGGAAAGGACAGACTCGTGCAAACATCTTATTTATGTTCAAGTAGAAATCGGTGTCTTTTAAGTCCTAAATAAGGTTGGAAAAGGATAAGCCTTTATTTTCGCATTCTAAGACCTCGGGGGAAACCTAGAGACGCAACATTCAAATTATACCAAATATTTTGCATAGAAATTAATAATAGGTAATAATACCTAAACAAGACTTAAGCACAATATGGGACGGACGAGTGATCCAAATTTCCGGGGAAATTTGGGCAGCATAACGGGTATTCTTGAAGAATTTCAAAGAAAAATCCGGCATGACCTCTCGTCGGCGCACGGTGACAATGCGGCATGATCTCTCGTTAGAACACGTCACGAGAGTGACATGTCCATACGCGAAACCATGTTGCATTGGCAACATGCCCACACATGCTAGGTTTTGGGATAGGTATGTATGTCCTATTACAAATTCCGAAACAACTCATTTTAGTATAATTAAAATGTTGTATCCAAAAAACCAACCATCGGGTAAGCTTTACAAGTGTGGCTCCACCTATGATGCGCTAGGGGGATAGGCTTAACATTAGGCGCTCAAGCGTAGGCGACTTACATCACCGTCCGCGATGCCGTCAATCGCACCAAATGGGCTCTAAATCTATGTGACGTAGTGTAAGGGTGGCTATGTTCCTTTATTTATGAAAATATAATTTTTGAATCCATTTTTTTATTTTCTTTTTTTATTTGAAAAGGAAAAAACAAACGGAAAAAACAAACGGAAAAAACAAACGGAAAAAACACACACAGATACAGATTAGCAAGGTACAATAACCAACTGCACATTCCGATCCAAGGATCACGCCGCTTAGCAGACTCACTGGCAACTCGCTCTCTAATTACTGTCGTGACACAGATGTAATGGTCCAAGACTGTCGCACAACTTGTCTAGCCACTGAACCAAAACCTGAAACAGGAATCCATCCCCTGCCTCCTCATGGCAAGGAACAAATCACAACACCAAAATACAGCAACATAATAGCATGAAGCACACAAAGGCACACAAGTCTCACAATCCCATAAAATGCATGTACCACACAAATTCATTAATGATGCACACAAAATGAACACATTGGATGTTTAAATGAATGAAAGCTTGACCCTCTTTTGAAAACCAGTTTCATGTCCCCAGCGGAGTCGCCACTGAATGTGCACTCGCCGAAATTTTTATGGAAAAATATTTGTTTTTGGGAGTCGCCACGCCATGTTTTAAGGTACACTTTGAAAAACCTTTGAAAAGAGAGAAAAGGGTTCGGGGGTCAGGTTACGTGTTGGGAAGAATCGAGAGTTCACCCAACACGCCTCGTCCGTAAACGAGTCTTTCGAAATAAACATCCAAAATATTCATAGTGTGTGCATACATTAAATACAACAAGTGGGGTAAATGAATTTTATTAATGAAATGGGATTGTTACAACTTGTGAGCCACTTAGAGCAATGGAGGGCCACATTCCAGATTACAAATATGAGAGCAACTTACAACTGGAAAAGGGTTACTGCAGATGGGCAAGATGTGTCGTGTGACACAGGATCTGCCTGGCGAGTTGTGTCGCGTGACACAGGACTCATCCTAGCAGATTGTGTCGCGTGACACAGGATGCCTATCTGCAGCAACCTTACAGATTGAACACAGACTAAACTGAGATCTAATCAAATCAAGTTACAATATCAAATCAACTTAGATAACCACGAATCAACTACGAATTGACCAAAGGGGTGTGGATATGGGAGATCCACACTCCCTTGGCAAACAAGCCACAAATATGAATAGATCAAACCATGAACAATCAATTCAACCAAACAAATCAATTAAATAAAGAGATGGCGATTGTGATTCGATAATTAGGAACAGATGGAGAATAATTATCGAATCAGATGAAGAGATATTGCATGGAATATGAAAGTAACAAAGTAGTATGAGAGAGAGAAGAGGGATGAAGTGGTTACCCTTGTAGATCCACGAATTCTATACCCAAGTCAGGTGTAGACCCCTTTAACACTGCTTCTGGACTGAATTGAGCTCTGGAGTGATGGTGAATTGGAGATCTAATGGTGATGTGTGTATTGGATTGGGTTGAAGGAGAGAAGGAGGGAATTGGGTATGAGAGAGAGAGAGGAGGTTTGTGTGTGTTTTGGAGTGTGTGGTACGTAGACAAATGGGCAGAGTAACAGTATGGAGGAAAGGGATCCAGATATGAGAGGGGTAGGGTCTTATTTATAGGCTGCTGATGATGGGCAAGTTGTGTCGCTCGACCTTCTGCTTCCATTTTCGATGGCTCGAGATGTCGCACGACCAAGCAAGACAATAACCGTTTCTGGCGCCAAAACCTGGTTCTGGAACATTCCAAGTAAATTCTCAATAGGTCCAAACTGAGTAATACCTTATAGGTCCTATTGCCTGAGAAAAATACTTAAAAGTACTTCCTTCGCAAGAAACTTATAAAAAGTTTTCGAAAGTCTCGGAATGGACCGAAAATTTACCAAACCGCCCCTAGTGCAATTTTATCATATTAAAATGTACCTATAAAGGGTCGCGAATTGGATTGGCGTACTCACAAGTTATTTACATCAAAACTGTGAAATAAAATTCTCAGTTTATAAATGTGAAAACCATTCTACAGTTATTTACATCAAAACTGTGAAATAGAATTCTCTGTTTATAAATGTGAAAACCATTATACAATTATTTACATCAAAATTGTGAAATAGATTCTCAGTTTATAAATGTGAAAACCATTATACAATTATTTACATCAAAACTGTAAAATAGAATTCTCAGTTTATAAATGTGAAAACCATTATACAGTTTTATACTCATGTGTGAACAAATGATAAGTGATTTTCTCAGATTTTTACAAGTGAAAAATAATTTTATTTTATAAGATTTAAAATATATGATGAGTAAACTTGTTTGATTCGTCTTGGCGATGCGATTAAAACAGTGATTTCAGATTATTTTTTCGACCTTTAGATTTTGAGATATTGTATTTTAAAAATTTAAGAGGAAAAAAAGGAAGAAAGAGAAAAGGAGAGAAAAAATATTGTATTTTAAAAATTTTGAGATATTATAAGTAAAAAAAAAGAGAGAGAGAGAGAGAGAGAGAGAGGTGCTGACTGGGCGGAGGTGATTCGTGGGTGGGTGGCGTGAGTGTGGCCAGGGGTATTTTGGTCTAAAAAAATTACATGACTAATTGGTAGAATTTTTTTTCAAATAATTCCATTTTAAAATTTTTAATCCCAAAATAACTCACATTTGAAACTACTCCCTCCGTCCCGCTAATATTAGCACACTTTCCTTTTTGGGCGTCCCGCTAATATCCGCACACTCCCAAAAAGGAAACTTTATATTAATAAAATATTCACCCAACCCCACTCATTCTCTCTCCTACATTATTTTAATACTCACAACACTATTATAATTTATTACACCCTCCACTCATTCTCTCTCCACTCATTCTTTTACACTCACAACATTTTATTAAAATATCATATTCCTTAATTCCCGCGCAAACAGTGTTTGTGCTAATACTAATGGGACGGAGGGAATATTTGCCAAAATGACCAACTTTTTTAAAATCGCTACACGGTATAGCAAGTTTATCATTTTTCTAGTTAAAATCGCTATACGGTATAACGATTTTAAATTTGCTCAATTTTATTTTAATATTTATGCTATTTAAAAAAAACAAAATTTAAAATCGCCATACACGGTGTGACGATTTCAAATTACCACAAGTCAACTAAACCAAGGTCCAGGTCCAAAGTTAAAGTTAAGTTTGTTTGTAATTAGTCCACTTTAAATTATAAAACAATAATACAAATATTATGTATTAATAAAGAAAATTAAATAGAAATATTATTTTTTTATCTCAAATAAATACTTTAAAAAGTGTACTTCTATAAAAAAAAATTATATTTTTCATTTCAAAAATAAATATTACTTTCGACTCAAAATGAATAACCATAAAAGAATACTACATTTTTTGTTCAAATAAATGAGCATTACTTCCTTCGTCTCAATGAATATTTAAAAAAATAATACTCTTCATTTGCCTCAAAAATTAATGTCATATTTTGAGACGAATGCACTAACATTACAAACATTAATTTTAGTGGCGAATGAAATAGTATTAATTTTTAAAATATTCATTGGGACGAAGGAAGTAATGCTCATTTTTTGAGATAAAAAATGTAGTATTATTTTTTGATTATTCATTTTGAGTCGAAAGTAATATTTATTTTTGAAATGAATAATATAATTTTTTATAGAAGTACATTTTTTAAAATATTTATTTGAGATGGAAAAAATAATATTTTTATTTAGTTTTCTTTATTAATACTCCCTCCGTCCCGCTACAAATTGCACATTTTTCTCATTGGGCGTCTCATTACAAATTGCACACTTCCTAAAATGACAAAGAATCTTTACTATTTTCTTCACTCATTCTCTCTCCTACATTATTTTAATACTCACAACACCATTATAATTTACTATTCCCTCCACTCATTCTCTCTCTTATTTTATTTTTACACTCACAATATTTATATTATTATTTTTTTCCTTAATTTCCGCGCAAACAGTAACTGTGCAGTTTCAAGTGGGACGGAGGGAGTACATAATAATTTTGTATTGTTATTTTGTAATTTAAAGTTAGACGTATTACAAACCATTTAACTTTGGACTACGTTTGGCAACTTTGGTTTGGTCTGTGTTTGGGAACTTTGATTGTAATTTGAAATCGCTATTATTTCGTGTAGTAATTTCAAATTTTAGGTTTTTTTTATTTTTTTTAATAGTATAAATATTAAAATAAAATTGCTACACCGTGTAGCGATTTTAATTGGAAAAATTGTAAACTCACTACATCGTGTAGCGATTTTCAAAAAGTTGGTCATTTTGGCAAATAGTTTCAAATGTGGGTTATTTTGGGATTTAAATTTTTAAAATAAAATTATTTGAGAAAAAAATCCTTATTGGTATATTTTAAAAATATCTGATTTTATTGATCGTTTTCATTTATTTGAGTGATTTATTGGTCAAAACCTCTTATTTTTAAAGGGTTAAATAAGATAAAAAACCGAAATTATAAATGGGTAGTAAAAAAAAATTTTAAATCACGGCTGTCTACAACAACCATATGGGTCATTTAAGGTACCCACCAGCCCCAAAAATTAAAGGGTCATATACTCCGTAATAGTTGGATTATTTACTACTTCTTTCTCTGTCACACTTCAATTCCAGAGTCCTACATTCCTTTTTAATTCGTCCTAGGCTAAGAATTTCATTTCATAAATGGCAAATTTTGAATAGTATTTCAGACATTTATATCCTTATAATTTAAATGTATTTACAAAAAAAACATTCATTATTCCCTTATAATGTTAACATATTTACAAAAAAAAAACAATCAAAAAAAGGTTTTATAATAAATGTTTTAACTTTTACATTCTCTCTTCTCTAATCTTCTACCCACTTGTAATTCTTTATTCATTTTTTAAAAAAAAAATCTTAAGAAGCGTGAAATACTATCCTAGGACCCTTGAAATGGGACGAAGAGAGTATATTACAAAAATATGGTACAAAGTTAAATTTATACTGTGCAAATTTCTTAAAAGTACATGTGTATCTTGTTGAAAAAATGTAACCGGGTGCGAAGAAAATTTGAGAATTTTTCTTAATTTAATGTAGGTTTGTATTCTATTTCATGAGAACAATGAAATCAAATATTTATTTGTCCAAAATGGTTAATGAATAAATGAGATATTAAGGTTCAAAGTTAGTGGGTTGAAAGTGAAAAAATGTAGTTATCCCATATTGAATGGAATTGTAAAATCTAGCAAGTTTAAATACTTCTACATTTTGATAAGGGGTATGAATGTGTGGCATACACACTCTCTCTCGCGCACAGGTTCGCAGTGAGGGGTGCAAATTAGGGATGACCAAATCCGGTCCGGTTCCGGTTCCGGGCCTTGAACCGCCGGTTCCGGTTCGGCGAGGAGGTGAACCTTAACCGGCCCGCTTTTCTCACGGTTCCGGTTATCCGGTTCCGGTTTTCTCACGGTTTTGGTCCGGTTCCGGGCTTTTTCGGTCCTGGTTAGGGCCTGGTTCTATTGAAAAACAACAAATTTTCGTCCGGTTCCGGGCTTTTTTCGGTCCGGTTCACCATTTTGGTGAACCTTAACCGGCCCGCCTCCAAACCGGTTCCGGTTACCCCGGTTCCGGTTTTCTCCCCGGTTCATGGCGGTTCCGGGCTTTTCCGGGCCGGTTCCGATCCGGTTTTCCGGTTCCGGTCCGGTTCCGGTCCGGTTTGGCCATCCTTAGTGCAAATCATGAAGCGAAATGGGGTTCGGGCTAACAAACTCATGTGTATACGCGTCTTACGGACACGGATGTGGATCTAAATTGGCATACTCGCGCTATCTCACCTTTTGCTATTTTTTTATTTGTGAATCAGAAATAAATGTCCTTGATTATGAACAGACTTGTAACAACCGCTACTCAAACATGTTTGATTTCTTCCTTTTGAACAGTCACACGAAATTAATTTGTGTTAATTTCTTGATTAATTATAACTGTTCATTTTGGGCGGTTTTGTTTATAAGATGGAGATCACAAACCATTTTGAAGACACCCGAATTTTTTTCCAGCAGTCTCCCCTCTCTCTCTCTCGTTGCATTTTGTATCATCTTTCCTTTGGCCTCTGTGCATTTCTGAATCGTGGTGATACTGTTCAGGCACACTGCCAATTTGCCGAAAACTTTAGGTGCAAAGTGCTCCCGGTTCGCACGTTATTTCCTGGGAGACTCACGTGCAAGACAGTTTCAAGCACTCTCGGTGAGGGGACAAATAAGTTTTAAGGAGACTGATTCATCAGGGCTCGTGCACAACAAATTCTGTTACTGCCGTTTTGTTCCTTATAGTTTATTGTTCTATAATTGTATTTCAGTTTCTGTAATTTTATTTCCTTCTATAATTGTAATTTTGTCAACAATTTTAAGACTTAGTCCATCGATAAAGGATACGTTTTACAGAAACATTAAACTGATTAAATTGTTTTCTCTGTTTCATAAATGGTTAATGAAAATAATTTGACTGGAAAGGAAACCGTGACTGTGACCCAAACTTGAAATGGTTCTCAAGGCACTACTGTTGTGACTAATCCTCAAATTGTGCACATCTCAACCCCCCATGCTGAAAAGCCTAAAAAGTTTGTTGGCCACGACTTCAAGAGGTGGCAGCAAAATATGCTTTTTCTATTTGACCACTTTGAATTTGGCTAAGTATTTGTAAGAAGATATGCCAAATGTGGCCGAAAACGAGACCGATGTAACAACCTTGGCTGCGGTTCAAACTTGGAAACATGGGAAAATCCTTTGCAAGAACTATATTTTTAATGAATTGTCCGATGCTCTCTATAATGTGTTTATAGAGAAGAGGAATGCTAGGAAATTGTGGGATTCCTTAGACCACAAGTATAAAATTAAGAATGCGGGAACAAATAAGTTAATTGTTGCCCGTTTCCTTGATTTTAAGATGGTGGACTCAAAAACTGTGAAATCTCAAGTGGATGGATTTCAAATGATTTCGCACGAGATACATGGCGAGGGTATGGTGCTAAGTGAAAGTTTTAAAGTGGCTGCAATGATTGAAAAGTTGCCTCCCGCTTGTAATGATTTCAATAATTACCTTATCATAAGCGAAAGGAGATGAACGTTGAAGGGCTTATCCTCTGACTTAGCATTGAGGAAGGCAATAGAGTTGCCGAGAAAAGGTTTACCCCAAGTGTGGCCAAAGCCATTGTGGTGGAGCATGGCCAAAGCTACAAATGCAAAGGCAAGGGTAAAATCAAATTTGGAACAACTAACAGGTCGTTCAATTTGAAGCCTCAAGGAGGGGTTTCCAAGAACAGGTTCACATGAACTTGTTTCAATTGTGGTGGCGAAGGCAATAAGGCTTAGACATGTAGGATGCCAAAGAAAGCTCGTGAAGCGAACATGGTGGAAGAAATAGCTAGATATGTGTCGGATATGCACCTTGCGGCGGTAGTTTTCGAGGTGAATATGGTGGGATCGAATCCAAATCAGTGGTGGACTCACACCGGTGCTACTAACACATGTGTGCTCCAACAAAGAAATGTTTAGTACTTTTGAAGCTATGAAAAATAGCGAAAAGTTGTTTATGGGAAATTCAGCCACTTCCGACATCAAAGGTCAAGGAAAGGTGGTTTTGAAGATAACATCCAGAAAGGAATTGACTCTCAATAATGTGTTTTATGTGTCAGATATCCGAAAGAACTTGGTTCCGGCTCGCTTTTAATTAAGCATGATTTTCGTATTGTGTTTGAATATGATATTGTCACTTTGACCCTTACAGACCAAACTGAACCAATTCAAACCGTGATTTGAGACGCGAGACCAAATCACCAAACCGAATCGCGAGACAAAACCGTCAAATCAAACTACCAGATCAAATCACATTAAATAAACTAATACTAACCCCAATTTTGTATCTTATCTAATAATAATTTCATCATTTGTTATCTTCATTGTAACAGATAAATAACAAATTTCTTTCCACGATTGACATTGTAAAATGTTTTTCTTTCTTCTACCTCTCTCTTCATCTAGTCTCTTTCTTCCTCCGACTTTCCTTTTAAACACCCGCATATTTCGTTATTCCTTTATGATCAATGAAAATTTAAATAAATTTGACAATGAGCTGCGGTATGAATCATGTTTTGAACCTTAGTTGAAACCATAATCTGAACCACAGTATGAACCGCAGACTGAATCGTGGTTTGAATCTAATAATTGAATCGCGATTTGAACTAAATTATAGCAGTTTGGTTTGATTTAATTTGAATTATTTAATAGTTAAATTTAATTTGAAATTTTTACAAATCGATTACTAATGGTTTGATTAGTAAATTTCCTCAAAATGAACCAAACGTAATCATTTGCACCGTAGTGTAACTACTTGTTTATGGGTGAAAACAAAAATTGTTCAATGGAATTGTGGCTTTAAATTGAGTTTTGGTCACATGAGTCAGTGAGTTCCCACATTGTCCTGAAATGATGAACACGTAAATATGAGGTATATAATCTCAGTAGACTGAGATTAAAAAATATATTTTTAATAACACTGTACATGACATATATAATCTTAATATACTGAGATTAAATTTTTTTTTTGTTGTGTGATATTTGTAATCTCTCATATGTTGACTTATCAAATTGCGCTCCATCAAAAGATATTGAACCCTATAGTTTACAAAGCTGAAGATTCGACTTTATCACTGAGCCACATGTATATGAAAACTTGTAATTAGTTATTTTACGAGGAGTATATGTAACAAATTTCCTAGTTTGGTAGTTGTAATTTACTTATGTATATGTAACATATACACATTATCTCAGTTCCAAAACATTTTGTGTAAGAACATGGATTGCAAAATGTGTATACTTAAAAAATATAAGTGACATGTAGACGTATATGTATAAATCATTAAAATAATGTTATTGTAAAGTATAGAATATTAATTAAATGTGTAGAATTCTCGAGGTGAAAATTACCTATTTATGATGGGCGAAATTGTAATTTCACACCGCTTAATTGAAAGGGTGTAGTCCCTTGATGAGGTGCCATTATTTCCTATATATAGAGGCCTACCATCAGCCTAGAAACAACTATATCATTCTTATATACTTTCTCCATAATCTGAGTTCTAAGGAAGGCATTTATCATCAAGAAGATCTACATTTTCTCAAGGTTCTAAAAAGCGCTAGGCGGATGCTAGGCGGCGGAGTCGGGCCTAGCGCCTAGGCGGGGACTAGTCGGGATTAGTCGGGACTTAGGCGGGACTGGAAACTAGGCGTTGGAGAGGGGCCTAGCGCCTAGGCCGGGCCTAGCGCCTAGGCCGGGCCTAGGCGCCCTTAGGCGGGGTCTTTTAGAACACTGCATTTTCCTCCTTCATTTTCTTCTTCTCTTCCTTCCTTGAAGAACGTCATCAAGTATCAAGATGGCCTCAACAGGTATCACGCTTCCGCCTTCATCTTCTTCTCTTACTTAATCTAGACTTGAGTGCTTTCGGGTTATTGGAATAGGAATGTTCCAACAATTGGTATCAGAGCCTCTCAAGTTTTGGATTAAGTTTGAATTCATATAGCATATATTTTGCCTTACTTTGATTTTTTAATCCTGTTGAAATCATTATGTTATGATGTTATTTGAATGCTCTAATTCGTTGCTAGGGTGTTAGTATTCATTACTTGATTAAATTCTGAATATGGATTGAAGTTTTACTCAAAAGAACATGATGATTCATGCAAGATTATCCCATTGACACAACAGAGCGTTTTATGCCGCACAACCGTGTTGGATCTACTTGTGTATTCATATCTTGGTTAAGCGTTAATTTTGCTTACCATTCATCTTTTGTATGAAAAATTTTCTGTGAAAAGGGTCTTGCTCGAACAATTATGAACAGGTGCCTTACCTTAATATAAAATTTTGGTTTTACTCAAAAGGCTTTCAATTCTTAATGTAAGATTACTCCATTTTGAACATAGCCACCATTATTGGATGCATTGTGAGTTTGTTCAAATGCATAGCTACGCATTTAAAAATGTGTTGTGAGTATGCGGATCTACTTGCTTTGATTGAATATTGATTCACCATTAAGTTAAGAATTGATAGTCAAAATCTGGAAAATTTGACATTCAGGGGCTGCTCGGCCGAGCATACCCCTTGACTCGGTCGAGCACCCCATTTGTATCAGCACAACGTTTGAAATTTTTTGAAAAGGCGCCATCCAACGGTCATGATGCTCGGCCGAGCACCCCTAAGGACTCGGCCGAGCACCTCCAAGGACTCGGCCGAGCACCTCCAAGGACTCGATCGAGCACCCCTAAGACTCCGTCGAGCACAAGGCAGGAGAAAGGGGTGTTTTTGGAGTCTTTTGCTCGGCCAAGCACCTTCCTTGACTCGGCTGAGCATGACTTATTTTGGCCAGATTTTCAAAATTTTCAATATTTTGCTATTTTGGTCAATTTTCATTCATTATTTGAGTAAAGTATACATTAATTTGTGCCTTAAAGTGTGATTAATTATATGCTTAACAATTTCATTCATTTCTAAACAATATTATCGCCAAAGTGATTTACGTTGTTTAGATACGAAATTGTAAAGTGATGAATGCTTATATTAATATGTGGTAACATGAATTTCCCAAAGGAGATTTTGTTATTGACTAAATATTTGCATTCATGGGGTGATAATTGAATAAAACGTTTGGTCATTTTGAAAACTTTGAACCATCTCAAAGAAAGACGGGTATTTAAAATGAGTTATTTATATTCTTTATTGCCGGGTAACAAATAATTTAAATGTTAGGACATTTTTAATACTTGAACCGGCCCAAATGAAGGCAAGTATTTAAATGTGTTATTTAAAGCCATTTATTACCCTAAGATAAATCAAATTATGAGTCAATTCGCAATCCAAAAATTAGTTTTGATGTCATGTTGATTATCTTTTTGATGGGATTCATTGATATAGTTAATCACTTTATTCATTATGTAGTTTCTTATACATGTTTTGTATTCATTCTTCGTTCTTATTCCCAACAGATTTAATAAATGCTTCATTTATTACTACTGCTATGAACAATGTTCCGGTGCTTAATTGGATTAACATTAAAACTTGGAAAAATAATATAACGATGATCTTAGGCTATATGGACATCGATCACACATTAGGGGAACCAAGTCCCTCTGCTCTCACTAAAATAAATACCGTTATAGAAAGGAAAAATGTTGAGCAATGGGAACGGTCCAACCGCGTGAGTCTATTGATCATGGAAAATACAGTTTCGAAGACATTTTTTGACAATGTCTCTGAGATCGAAAATGCTGAGTTTTTTCTTGAATTCTTGTGGAAACTTGTTTCCATTCGGTACAAGGGTGAGAAAAATCTTCGGGAGTACACTATTGAATTATTTCAATTTTCGATCAAACTAAAGGCACTTAAGTTAGAGATTTCGAAAGTTTTGATCTATCTTCCTCCTCAATTTGATCCTTTTGAGGTGACCTATAAATATCAAAAGTACAAGTGGAATATTAATGGATTACTTTCACATATGACACAAGAGAAAGATAGGATGAAATATCTTAAATTAGAAAGTACTCACTTAGCATTTACTTCTTCTCGTGGGATTAAGAGAAGAGGAAAGGAAATTGCGATTGCAAGTAAGAAGCATAAATGATCATTTAATAATCATAAAGTCAAGAAATGCTTCTTTTGCAAGGACCTTACTTGCATGAAGAACGACTACCATAAGTATCGCGAATGGCGAATTCAGAATGGTATGTCATTTGGTCTTGTTTGTACTAAGGCAAATTTGGTTTCAATTCCTTAATATACATGGTGGTTGTATTTGGTGCAACAACTCACATTAGTTCATGTATGCAGGGTTGCCTGAATTACCGAATCCCCAGTGAAAATGAGAAATACATCTATATGGGAGCTGGAAATCCGGTTGAAGTTATAGGGATAGGGACTTTTAGATTAATGATAAGTACTAGCTATTATTTTGTACTAAATAATACATTCATTGTACCGTCCTTTAGACGAAATTTAATATCTATCACAGTTTTGGACAAGGAATGTTATTCTTGTTCGTTCGGTAATAATAAATGTGATCTTTATTTCAATTTCAAGCTTGTCGGTATTAGTACTTTATCATATCTTGATAATCTTTATTTACTTGACATAGTAAAGACAATTAATAAGTCCCACAATAATGAAATCAAAACTAGAGACACAAAGCAAAAGTTATCAAGTGAAAATTCTTGTATTCTATGGCATAGGCGTTTGGGTCATATCTCCAAAGGGAGAATTGATAAAGCTTATGTCAGAGAAAATCCTAAAACAACTTGATACTCCGGATAAAACTTTATTCATTAAGTGTTTTAAAGAAAAAATTTACAAACATTAAAGGAAATATGATCTTTGAGAGCTTCAGATGTCTTAGAACTAATTCATACGGATATTTGTGTACCGTTCATTACCCCTTCATGGAATGGTTAACAAATTTCCATCACGTTCATAGATGATTACTCTCGTTGTGGATACAAATATTTTCTTCATGTAAAGTCTCAATCATTGGACGTATTGGGTGAATAACGTCCAGGTCCTTTATACTCGCTACCTTGAAGAGTGTGGGATTGTCCCTCACTACACCATGCCGGGCAAACCTAGCATAGTGTAGTAAAGAGACATAATAGAATCCTTAACAATATGGTAAAAAGTATGTTTTCTTGTACTTCTTTACCTCACTCATTATAGGCGATTCATTAAAGAATCGCTACTTATATTCTCAATAGAGCTGCTTCAAAGGCTACCGACAAAACTCCGTATGGACGTTAAGACCGTTGGTAATTACTTTGTAGGGTATGCTAAGAGATCTAGGGGATATAAATTTTATGACCCGAAAATTAGAATATTTTTTGAGACTGGCAATGCTAGGTTCTTTGAGGATGTTGAATTTAGTGGGAGAAATAGTAATGATTTTGAATTTGAAGAGTTAGAGGAACCACTCTATATTCCTTCAACTTTAGTTCCTGTTGGAAATTAAGTAATTGTACCTGAAATTCAACAAGAACATACAATTCAAAATCATATAGAAACTTCCGTAAATAAACGGACAACATGAAAATGTTGGACATAAGGAAATTCAACAACCTCAAAATGAGGATGAACCGGTGCCTTAAGGAGATCTACTAGAGAAAGAAGAAGTGATATTCCGGATATTTATGATGTGTATCATGCGGAGAATGAGGACACCTTAGGTTTAGTAGGAGATGAACCAATCACCTTCCATGAAGCTATTAATAGTCCTAATTCTCATAAGTGGATCAATGCCATTAATGAGGAGTTAAAATCAATTAAAGACAATGGCGTTTGAGATCTTGTCCCATTACCTGAAGATGTAAAACCTATTGGTTGTAAATGGATATTTAAAATCAAAAGGGATTCGCAAGGTAATGTGGAAAGATATAAGGCACGTCTTGTTGCTAAGGAATTTACTCAAAAGAAAGGCATTGATTATAAAGAAATATTTTCTCCGATATCTTCTAAAACCTCTTTTAGGATCATTATGGCATTAGTTGCACATTATGATCTTGAGCTTCATCAAATGGATGTTAAGACGGCTTTTCTCAATGGAGACATTGAGGAAACCATCTATATGAGGAAACCATAAATGGTGACTGATTCAGATCAAACTAATCAATTAGTTTGTAAACTTAAGAAATCCATTTATGGTCTCAAGCAAGCTTCTCGTCAATGATATTTAAAATTTAATCAAGTTATTCTTTCATTTGGTTTTGAAACGAATCTTGGTGAATATTGTGTATACCATAAGTTCAGTGGGAGTAGATTTATAATTTTGGTCTTATATGTGGATGATATTTGAATAATATTTTACTTGCTAGTTATGATAAGGACCTTCTAAAAGAAACTAAGAAATTTCTCTCAAACAAATTTGAGATGAAAGATCTTAGTGAGGCATTGAGATTATCACAAAAGAGCTATATAGAGAAGGTATTACAAAGGTTTAGCATGAAAAATTGTAAATCACATGACGCCCCTGTCTCTAAAGGAGATAAATTCAGTTGAAAGTAATGTCCTAAAATTAATTTTGAATCCAAGTATATGGAAATATCCCTTATGCACCGGCAGTAGGAAGCTTAATGTATGTGCAAGTCTGTACTCGTTCAGACCTTGCATTTATTATTGGGATGCTTGATCAATACCAAAGCAATTCGGAAAGAAGAACATTAAGTCGCATCCAAAAGAATGATGAAGTACCCATAAAACATTAAACTACATGCTAATGTATACAAAATCGGATCATTTTGAGATCATTAGGTATTCCGATTCTGTTTTACTGGATGCAAAGATGTCGAAAGACATCATATGGTTATGTCTCTTGTTGAAGAGAAATAAGTATAAAATGAACAAATAGATATACAACTTATAAGATCAAACTCCATGTTATTGGATCCATTTTTATAAAGCGTTATCTCTTTTGATGTTTCACGAGCATACTGCTCATATGGGTGAAACGACTTTTGATAATGCATAATATAGTGAGAGTTTGTGTTGTACTTTATTTGCTATTTGTTTTATTCATATTGATCTCATTTGGTTAATAAGGACTAGTTGATTGAATATATATATATATATATATATATATATATATATATATATATATATATATATATATATATATATATATATTTTAATTTATATTCATTAATTTTTTCATGCTACACATCTATACTTAATCTATGTCATTTAGTTGAACATATATATGTGATTAATGTGGGTTTAGTTGCGAATCAATTACAACGACTGCCCCTTTAGTTTCTATACTTGTAAAACTAATGGACGAGATTGTTTAGAATGACAATGAAGTGCACATATGGATTGTCATTTACGTTATAAATATGATTTTATGAGGATTTGTTAAAGTATAAACACATGTTTGGACAATCCAAGTGGGAGATTGTAAGAATATGGATTGCAAAATGTGTATATTTAATAAATATAAGTGACATGTAGACGTACATGTATAAATCATTAAAATAATGTTATTGTAAAGTATAGAATATTAATTAAATGTGTAGAATTCTCGAGGTGAAAATTACCTATTTATGATGGGCAGAATGGTAATTTCACACCGTTTAATTGAAAGGGTGTAGTCCCTTGATGAGGTGCCATTGTTTCCTATATATAGAGGCCTATCATCAGTCTAGAAATAACTACATCATTCTTATATACTCTCTCCATAATCTGAGTTCTAAGGAAGACATTTATCATCAAGAAGATCTACATTTCCCTCCATTTTCTTCTTCTTCTTCTCTTCCTTTCTTGAAGAACGTCATCAAGTATCAAGATGGCCTCAACATGTATCACGCTTTCGCCTTCATCTTCTTCTCTTACTTAATCTAGACTTGAGTGCTTTCGAGTTATTGAAATAGGAATGTTCCAACACTTTGCACTAATTTTTTATTTTTTTTATTGTTTCATAACAAATTACACTGTTCAAAATGGTAAGTTTATATACATTCTCTAACTCAGATATTCAGGGCCCGTTTGATTTAGCTTATTGATATGTGCTGATGACTTATTACTTATGACTGATGACTTATGACTGATGAGCCGGTGAATGATGCTGTTTGATTTAGTTTTTTTGAAGTGCTGATTAGTTATCATAAGTAAGTATGATTGTTTGATTAATAAGTTGAAAAAGTGCTGAATGAAATTATAAAGACTAAAATAATAATTTTAATTATAATAATAATAATAATTATTACTATTATTATTTTTATTTTTATTATTTTATTATTTTTATTTTTATTTTATTAGTTTTATATTTAATTATAATTATTATTTTAATTATTATTTTATTATTATTATTATTATTATTATTATTATTAATTTTTTATTTATTAGTTTTAATTATTATTTTTAATTTAATTTTATTATTATTATTATTTTATTATTTTTATTATTTTATTATTTTATTATTTTTATTATTTTATTATTTATTATTTTATTATTATTATTATTAATATTATTATTTTATTATATTATTATTATTATTTTATTATTATTATTATTTATTTTTTTATTTTTTTTATTTTTTTATTTTTTTATTTTTTTTATTTTTTTTTATTATTATTATTATTATTTTATTATTATTATTAATATTATTTACTATTATTTTTTTATTATTATTATTATTATTTTATTACTTTTTTATTTTTTATTATTTCATTATTATTATTATTATTATTATTTTATTATTATTATTATTGTTATTATTATTATTATTATTATTATTATTATTAGTACTGTAAATACTTTACTGTTCACAAGTGCTTTTTTGATCTCAGCACTTTTCCTACTGCTTATGATTTATAAGGGATTTATGCTTTAATTGACTTGTACATGACTTATGACTTATTTTACAAATATTGAAATCAAACAATACAAAAATGACTTACGAAAAGTCATAAGTCATTGATGTTGCCAGGAATTTCCTCAAGCAACAACACACCGTTGTAGTCAATCGTCGATAACTCCGGCTCCTTCTTCTCTCCTGCACACAAGCAAACGTGACTGGACCGTGGGAGGCTCCGGCGTAATCCCCTCCGGCATGAGGATAAGAATTTGTCTGGGCAAAGGAAATATCAACAATGGAAAAGGTGTTTCGTGGGTGTATGTGAACGTACCTTGAAAAGATGAAGATCTCTCATATATATACCCCGTTCCCTCGTGCCGTGCACATGCTAACCTCACGTTCCATGCCTCATTCCACGTGTCATCATTCCATTGGTCAATTATGAAAATAAACTCAAAACATGTGATCGCTTTTCCCAATGCCCAACCGTTTAATGGGTCCCACTTCACAGATATTTATATGCCGCCTCTTATGAATCGCACCCACTGGAATCCATCTCTCGCTGAATATGGTTAACTTAGGGTCATGTCGCTTCACCCTAATATCTCCCCTCTCATCTCATACCATTGTCTCGCCGGCTTGCCTCATTATCTCGCCGTTATCCTCACGTTATCTCGCTTTTGCTACTTCGAGCTTTTCTTTCACTGAACTTAGCGGGCTATCTCCCGACATATTTTCCCGCGAACCACACCTGGGCTACCTTTATCACTATTTTCTTCTTGGGCCTATACCCGCTTTAGGCCTACCTGATAATTCCCGCTTATAGTCTTAGCCCAGGCCCAACTATTATTTTTGGGCAGCATCAGAAGCCCCTAAGTTTGAGGCGAGATTCATTTATGGTCTCGCCAAAAACTTGAAGTTCACTGTCTCGCTGTTCTGCGACATACGATTCCTTCTCCAAGAAGCTAAATCGTTATTGTCCCCTATCCATACACGTGTCATCTTCATGAGAAGCCCCCAAAATTCAATGTGCCGTCATTTGGGAATTGTGCCAAATCATGGGAGGGAAAATTTAAAAATTTTTACCTCAACCGTCACGTCAATCAACTCATCCCTTATTTATCATTTCATATAAATACTCTTCTTCATTCCCAATTTTACTTTTTACTCTATTGTTCTCACCCCAAATTCCGGCAACTCAGGCTTTCAATTTCCGACGATCTTTTCCCCATTTTCCACCGTTTCTTTACTGATTTGACCATAAAATTGTTTCCCAAATCCCATTCCGTTCTCTATTTACTATTTGAAGTTGATTTTGGAGTCCCATTCCTCGTTTCCCAGGCTTCCGCTCTTTATTTCCGACGTCTCTTCATCTTTTCCGGTGGCCCTTCATCTTTTCCGGCCAAGATCTTCTTCTTTACCAGGTAACACTTTTCCAAACCCTTCATATTCTTTAAACCCTTTTATTTTGATCTTTCATTTTTGCCAAACTATTTGAGCTTAGTTATTCCCCTTTGTCCGTCCCTTCAATTTTTTCCCAAATTACCCTTCATGGCGAGATACAAGAATTACGGTAGATGTCAAGTCTCAGGCGGCTTATATAGACGCCTGCGAACTACTTGGGCGAGATTGCCCAAGGCCGACATAGTTAGATTACTTGTTGAGAATTGGGTAGATCCCTCAGTAATTGACTCTCTTGAGATTCAAGGTCGCTTCTTTCTTCCCCTTTCAGCCCCTATGTCCCATATTTTTACTTCCCACAAAGAATTGGTCTGATTTATCAAAGATAAGTACGACCCCAATTTAAGCGACTCATCTGAATCCCACTGTGTCGCTGACCCTTTTTCCAAACGTAGGATGCATTATAAATCTGTCCTTTCTTCTTCTTCTTCCAGTGATTCCTGCGAGATGGCTGATCAAGTGACCTCCTCTCCCGCACCAACATCCAGCAATCCCCCTTCCACCGGGGTTCAAAATCTGAACTTAAATGAAGGTAACCTTTTTACCAATCCCGCTCATACTGAGGCGGGATCATCTCTCGCTCCTGATACAAGTTCCCTCATTCCTAACCCCCTTACCACTTGGCACACTCTTTACCATATAGACCATTCCATCTACCATATCTCTGAATATCAAGGAGATACCTCCCTCAAACACTTAAGAGAAATGAGAGACAACATAGTTGTTTTTCCTTCCCAATTTAAAGCTGGTCTTAGAATCCCCTTAGACCCTTTCCTTTGTGAGGTTTTATACAAGGCCCAAGCTATGATCACAGAAATTCACCCTAACGCCCTTAGGATCATTACCACTTTCATTGCCATCTGTCGCGCCTTACGAAGGAAACCCACTGTTACATCCTTAGTTACTTTATTCAAAGGATATAAGCAAACCAATAAACTTGAGGACGGGATAGAAGAAACCCGCCTTTCCCTCCAATATCAGCGAGGCCCCAAAGTCCTTACTCATTTGCCCGCCAAAGTACATGAATGGTTGAGCGACCCACTCTTCATTGTTTCTCGCGTGGGGTGGTCTCATCCTACTGATCTCCACCCCATCAAACCCCAAATTGAAACTAAGGATGCTTATGTGGTGGGCGACAATGCCCTTTGTGCCGCCATCCGTGCACTTGTTGCCCTTCCCGCAGATTCTCCCGCTGATACACCCCAACCTCTCATCTCCTGGAGAGGCATTTTGTGAAATAGGGAATTACTTGATCAAGTCGAAATCGCCGACAACTTACCTCTCGCCCTGCCGCGGGTTCCAATTAGTCACGTTTACTTTGATGGATGGGAGCGACATACAGACAATAAATATGCTCATGAGTGCCAATCGTTCAAGGGTACTCGTCATTGTTCCGCCATGAATACTGTTCTTTGTATGTATTTTCTTTAACCTTATTCTTTTTTCAACTTGGCTTATACTTGCATTACTCTAACTCTTAACTTCCTTTTTCTTTGTTTTCAGATCATCGAGCTAAATCAATGGAAAGTCGCCAAGTTGCCAACCTGGATACCGACAAGAGAAGGAAAAGACTTGCCAGTGCCCGCGACGCGGCTCTCGGCCTCCTTCCCGCTGACCTGCCACTGCCCCTATCCCGCGACGGAAAAGACACAGAAGAAATAGCCTTGGAGAAAGCTCAAGGTTCATCCAAGGCTAAAGCCAAGCCCAATGACCCTGGAACCAGGTCGAAGTGACAAAAGAGGCTTGCCGCAGTTTCTCCCAATGTTGTTCCTCCTGCTTCAGAAACTATCCCGCCAAATCCTGCTTCTACTCAAGCCTTGCCATCTACGGAAAGCAATATCCCGCCAGTTTCTGTCCCGCCAACTACTGACACTCATGTTGAAGAGAATGTTGAAATTCCTCCTTCCAGCTCTGTCCCAACCAACTCTCCCGCTGATCCGGATGATGTTACTGAGCCCATCAAAATGATGATCATCCTCCTTCTCGCGAGGTAGAGACATGCGACTTAACCAATGTCTCTAACTCACCTTCAACTCCCCGCGACCCAAATACTTCTATTGCTCTTCCAACCCCTAGCTGGCTCCAAGAAATTTTTTTGATGCCCACTGACTTTGAAGGGCTTTATGAGCTTAGCAAAGAGGCCGCCAAAATCCCCCGCTTAAAGGGACTAATCAATGAAAATCGCGGCGTTGAAGAAAGTTTGATAGGCAGCTCTACCATAATTCGCGCCAGCGACCCGATCCAAGTACAGCGAGTAACGGACATGGATGTGGACCATGCCGCTTGCCAAGCCGGAATTCACTTTTCTATGGTATGTCGTTCTTCCATTTCTTATACAATTGCAACTTTGTCCATTTTTTCCTTCGACTTAACATTTCTTTTTTCTTTAGCTTGGGGCTTCCATCATGGGCATAACTGAGAAAAATCATCACCTCACCAGAGATCTGGCTAAGCTAGACATTGCCTACGGAAAGATAAGGATACCCTTCGTGGTAGAGAGGGAAGGCGGGATGCTACCATTACAAACTTGGAGGGAGAGCGAGATAAACTGAAAACTGACTTGACCACTTCTCAGGATCAACTCGCGGCGGCTCAAACTAAACTCAACATCGCCAAAACTGATCTCAACAAAGCTACCACTGAGCTTAATTCTGTCAAGGAAAATGCCGCCAAGCTTCTGAGCGAAAATGAGACTTTGAAGAAGACTCATCCGCTGACACTCAATTTTATCAAGGCGAGATAGCCAAACTGCGGGAAGAGCTGACAGGTAAGGTCGCTGAAATCACATCTCTCAATGCCGATGTAGCCAAGCTTAAAGAGGACCTCCTTGATATCGGCGATCAAACTTCCTTACAAGTCCTGCGAGCGGCTGCAGCTGATGCCTCTGACATTCCCGCTATCACGATTGAGCGGATTGCCCACTGGGGCTCAGAGCCAATCTTTAGTGAGGTATGCCGCCGTGGTCATCCCCTAGTTCCTTTTTTGCTGGATGAACTCAAAGATCTTGCTGAAGAAGATGCGTTATTGGGAAAAGCGGCTTGGAATCCCACTCCTATCCAAACCCCAAACGTCCTTGCTTTATGGAATGCACAATTGGAGTAGAAGCATAAACTCTTAGATGATGCAAAGGCTCTCACTCTTGTGGCCTCCAACTCTACTCAACCCGCGCCATCAGATGAACCCAATGCTTAACTTGTTTTTTGGCCTTGGTACTTAGTTTATTTTGAACAACTTTTGTAACTTGCCTTGGTGGCTAAACAATTTGTTTTCTTTTATTTGGGCCCGCGTGCCTTCAAACAATATATATTCGCGGCCTTAGAGCTTGCCCCCTTTTATCTTTATGTTTTTCTTTGTTATTATATCTCGCTGCTGTTACCTTGGTTTGTCATATCCCGCTTTTGTTACTTTGTTTTGATAGTTCATCAAAAATCACCATTTTGCATAACAGGTACCCCATACTTATACTCCCATCGAAAAAGTGAAGTCGTCTTTAGGCGAATTTACTTACAGTGCATACAATGCAGCTCATATTGTCGCTAATCTCTGTTTTTCTTTTGCTCCTTCCTTGCTTTTTTCATGATTCTTACTTAGAATAATTTCCTTCTTTTGTGCCTTTATATCTTTCCTTGAATCACATCTTTTTCATGCCATTCAGGCGAGATGGATATCTCTTTCCTTTAGCGACATCTTTTCATGCCATTAATGCAAGATGTGCTTTCTTTCATGCATGCCGCATCTTTACATGCCATTCAGGCGAGATGGGCTTCTTTCTCGTTTATAGTCGATATAGACTTTCTCGCTTATAGTCGCATCCATATACATGCCATTCAGGCGAGGTGGGACTTTCATATTTATAGTCCGGAGACTTTCATGTTTATAGTCGCATCCATATACATGCCATTCAGGCGAGATGGGACTTTCATATTTATAGTCCGGAGACTTTCATGTTTATAGTCGCATCCATATACATGCCATTCAGGCGAGATGGGACTTTCATATTTATAGTCCGTAGACTTTCATGTTTATAGTCGCATCCATATACATGCCATTCAGGCGAGATGGGACTTTCATATTTATAGTCCGTAGACTTTCATGTTTATAGTCGCATCCATATGCATGTCATTCAGGCGAGATGGGACTTTCATATTTATAGTCCGTAGACTTTCATGTTTATAGTCGCATCCATATACATGACATTCAGGCGAGATGGGACTTTCATATTTATAGTCCGGAGACTTTCATGTTTATAGTCGCATCCATATACATGCCATTCAGGCGAGATGGGACTTTCATATTTATAGTCCGTAGACTTTCATGTTTATAGTCGCATCCATATACATTCCATTCAGGCGAGATGGGACTTTCATATTTATAGTCCGTAGACTTTCTTTTTTATAGTCCGTTGACTTTCTTTTTTATAGTCCGTAGACTTTCTTTTTTATAGTCCGTAGACTTTCTTTTTCTTATAACTTCATGCGACTTACAATTTGTTTTGATAATTCATCAAAAAACCTTTTACCTTCTTGTCTTTAGCGAGATACCACCATATACTTATACTCCCATCGAAAAAGTGAAGTTGTCTTTAGGCAACTTTACTCCAAGCGACTTATTTATCATGCTCTTGGCGACTTAATCATATAAACATTATTTTGAAACAAGGTTTAAACTAACCGATATAAATTTGAGTCGTAAAATTTCATACTTTCATTATACTCAAAACATATTCAAAACATGTATAACTTCTATTCAAGATACTTTCATTTTATTCCAAGTATTCGAGACATATATAGCTTTCATTCATGATTGAAAAATTCTATATATTCATCAAGATTACTTATGAAAGAGATTTTAATAGGAATAATTTTAAATAGACAAATTACCCTTATCTCTTCAATGATAATATCTTTTGAGGTGATCTACACTCCACGCATTCGGGACATCTTTGCCGCCCTCTTCCTTCAAATGATACGTCCCTTCTCGCACAATCTTGGCAATCTGAAAGGGACCCTCCTGTGAGTACCCCGATCCGAACTCATGTTTTGGATCCACTTTAAATTGATTTTGGGCTTGCATAATTGCTAAAGAAGAAAATAAAGTCCAAATATCCATGCAGCCCAACCAACCCATTGGGCCTGCCAAGCATTCGGCCCAATATGGCCAAAAGGAGTACGCTGTCGTCCGACATGGGACACTAAGGCGGTTTAACTGCCCCTGTCGGACGACAAAGGACTTCCCATCAGCCTGCTTATAAATACAAGGCATGGCTGATCATTTTAAGGGGGACTTGGAGTGAATAGAGGGAGGATACCAGTAATATAGGGAAAACTCTGTCCAAATAGAGTCTCCCTCTCTCTCTCTCACACACACACACTCACCTCCCTCCTCACACACACACACACTTCAAGGTCAAGATCCAAAGAAGCTTCCTTTGTTGGTGTGTAGAAGGGGTGGACACCATACTACTGGTGATCTCACCTTGTGGACTACAATAGGTAGCCACTAAACCCTTCTCCCTCTTTAAATAAAGTCTTTAATACATTTATAATACATTGCATGCTTACTTGCTTTAATATTATGTAGAAATTGGGATTTTTGCATGATAAAGGTGGTGGAGAAGTGAATCTTCAATATTCACTTCTCCCCACCTCAGATCTGGACATTTGGTCATCTTAGGATCAATAAAGATTCAATCTTTACTCATTTGCATGGAGTTAGGAGGAGATGGCTACTTCAAAGTGGCCAAAAACATGTGATTTATCACATTTGGCCACTAAAGCCATGTGATCCTCCCATAATACTCATATATTACTGTTTTAATACTGCTTACAGTTAATAAAGGTGCTTAGTTTGCCTTGAGAAGCAAAGGGGAATCAAACAGACTGAAGGGCACAGAAATGGCCTATCCCTGTCGGACGACATAGGACTCCATGGAGATCCTGTGTCATACGACATGGAGATCCCAGAAGGCTGTAAAGCCATTCTTAGACTTCAGATCTGTCCAGATTACCCCTTTTGTAACTCAAAGCTTACCTAAGCATTTCTGTGGCTCATAAGCCACTATTTGGGTGCCTATGATATGTTTGGGTGTGATTTGTTGGAGGCGGTTTGCCACATGACATGAATAACCTCGGATGTTCCATGTCATGTGACATCCGTATCATACGAAGTCTATCGTGACTTTGTCCACTCCCGTCAATCCCAAACTGGGCTTAGACCTTCAAATAGTGTCTTGAATGAGTCAAATAAATGTCATTCCAGTTCCAGAAATAGCTTGGTCATTGTAAAAGACAATCTGACCAAGAGGTATCATGTCGTGCGACACCCTCTTTCTAGGAGGTCCTGTGTCGGACGACATCCAAACTCTCTGGGAAGATTGTCTTACCTTCTGCCTTGTTATGACAATCATAATATGTAAAAGGGTGTGGCCCCCTGTCATGGCTCACAAGTTGTACTCAGTCTTGATATTATCAATGAAATGTCAAAATTCGCATGCTTTGCTCATCGACACACCTTGCACACACACTTTGAATGTCCAAAATTGTCAAACGTTGATTGAAAGTCTCGAAAGAGGCGTGTTGGGTGAACTCTCTAGTTCTTCCCAAACACGTAACCAGACTCCCGAACCCAAAATACTCTTAAAATAGGTTTTTCAATGTTTTCCTTTAAAAACGGCGTGGCGACTCCCATAACCGAAGTTTTCAAAAGCTTATCATTACAATATACCCCCTTTCTTTTCTAAAAAAAGGAACAAATGGAAAAATGATAAATTTCGGGCGAGCGTTCATTCAGTGGCGACTCCGCTGGGGACTACATTGAAAAACTTAAAAAAAAAAAAAGAAATGAAGACGGTACTCGGTATATAGGTGGAAACCACTAACCTTCCTGTATCGCTCCCTAACCCGGGGCTTGGGATAAATGGTGGTCTAACAATCCTACGTACCAGTATCATTCTTCTATTTTCGAAAAAAAAGTTTTTCTTAAAGAGGGTCTAACTTTCTTTAAATCAACTTGGACAATTTCGACATTCACCTTGTGTGTGCATTTGTGTCATTTTGTGTGCTCAAATGCACCTTGCCATGCTTTTATGCTTCTATGCTTTGGTATGGGGCACTATTGGGAGCCGGGGCTTCCCCCTTTGCAATTTGCTCTTCCCGTTGATCAGAACAGGGCAGGATGACGCTGGACTACAGCTACTGGTAAATTCTGACATTTGGGGCAGTCCCCTTTTGTCATGCTTTGACTCATTCTCTTGTTTTTCTTTTGCATGTTGCATAAAAAAAAATCTTTTACAGAAAAAAAAATATATTTTCCTAGAAAATACCTTCACACTACTCGCACGCTACCTGCACATAGAGTTAGAACCCGGGAGTGTACGGACGGCATCGTGGAAAGCAACGTGTTTCGCTGACGTTTGAGCGCCTAAAGTCCTCCTAGCCAGTGAGTCAGCCAACACTTGTCCGTGACACACTTTCTACCGTGCCCGGTTGGTTTTTGGCCAATGCTTTTCAAAACATTTTAAACTCGGTTTTCAAAATTTTCTCACAAAGTCCGAGTCATGCATCGTCTCCAAAAATCTTGGCATACTTTCCCTCTTCGTGTCGGAATCACGACATAATTCAAGCGTAAGTACACGTTAAGATCTCTACATATCTCGACGTAGGTACATATTGATTTCTCGGCTTGGCTTCATAAGAAGCCATGACGCGTTTTCGACATGTGTCAACGCGGGACCATGTCGACTTCTTAACGCATACTAACAAGAGTTATGCCGAAATTTCGCCACCAAGTAACGAGAGGCCATGCCAGATTTTTCAACTCGAAATGAGGAGAGGTCATGCCCAATTCTTCCAGGGTTTTACCTGCAAATTGCGGTCTCGTACAATCAAACGTACTTTTGACCCTCTCTCCTCCCGAGTTTAGACGTTGACTTGGACTTGGTTTTGAAAACCCCGAGTTTGACTTGTTTTGGCTCGCATGCCCATAGGTTCGTTCTCCCTTTCGATTGGTGGGTTCCACGTGCCCTATAGGACCTCTACCGGGATTGTCCGTCTCGGAGGTGCAATACATGTGGAATACAGGGGGTCTATAGACGTAGTGATGGAACCCACTGATCCAGGAATAGCGTAGAATGCGAAAAAGAAGGTTTCCCCCTTTTCCAACCTTCTCTAGGATCAATAAAAATCATTTTTTTTAAAAAAAAAATGTGTAAAAAAAAAAGAGCATATGCATGAGTCCGTCCTCAGCCTATCCTCTCCCCTACCTAAAGCCATTCTCTCCCCTTTCAGCGAGCAAGTATTGGGTCAGAGTTCCGGGCGGTCGATTAATCAGTTTCTCTCCGGTCAGGGATTCTCTTTCAGCAGTCTTAGAAAAGCCGTAAAATCGTCAGCTTCAACATCCCAGTGTTAAGAATGGCTAATATGGTAGTCAACCATGCTGGTAATCAGATGCCAGGAGGGGCTCCCCCAGCTTAACCCATACCTCACATCTGGTATGATGTGTGTGACTGTGAAGGTTGTTTGGAAGATGAATATCTGGACTGGATCAACGAAGATGCTCCTTCAAGAAAGAAGAAGAAGAGGAAGTCCATGCAACAGAAATTGAAGGAGGGATACGAAGCTGGAGACAAGAGCGTGGGAATTTTAGGCGAACCGTCAGGCAAATTTGACTATTACGTCAGTTACCCCAAAAGGCCCACCACGGAAGCGGTCAGCAAAAACGAAGTCCAGCCCAACCCTCTCATCGTCATTGATCCTCCTGGGATAAAGAGTTCTGGGCCTATCGCCACTGCGAAGTCTGACAAGAAGCCGGCTGAATTGAAAGCAGAACATGAGGCTCCAATGGAATGCAGAGTCAACCAAGGCGGAACCAAGGTATCTCCCGAAGCAAACTTCGTCAACATTATCCAGGTTAACCCTCCTTTTGGCCACACAGATAAGGTTCTGATCAGTAAAGAGGAGCTGACTTATCCGCAGGGTATTGTTCGGTCGAAACCTAACGGTTTATTTAATTCCGCAAGCGCACGGGCTATTGTAATATAGCAGGTGCAAGTACGGGTCGATCCCACAGAGACAGGGTTTACTTAGGGGATATTTTTGTCTTTAGAAAATATAGAAAAGATTGGGGGTAGATAAAACTTGTTTTAGAATAATAGAGAGAGCATAAACAGAAAATACTTTAATTGAAATCTTATAAAACGAAGCATTCTCGGGATTGGAATTCATACACATATTCTTATTCATCAAATTGTCATTGTCTTAGAAATAAAAGGTTTTCATAAAAAGCAAGGATGGTATGTTAAGCCTACGCTACTTCGGGCTAAGACAATAGCGTTTGTATTCTTCACTAATTATGTCCTAACTGTTTGAGATTTCCGTTTACGTTATTCCCGCCCTGTCACAAACGGGCGTTCCGGCTTATCTCTAGCTGACCATAATTAGTAAGAATCCATTAAGGACGGAAGTCAACATACTTTCCATTAAAGGGACATCCCTAGGCCATTGAACTACTCTCGTGATCAATGAAACCTAGTTTCTTTATATGGTTCCGTCAATCGAGATTCTCCGCTAGGTACTTCTCTCAATTGACTGAATCATACAAATTGGATATTTCTAAAATGTAAGGCATTTAGAGAATAATATAAAGAGATTGTTTTAGATGAAGGAAGAAGACAAGACTAAATATTTTTAAATGATGAATAAGCATGCTTTTGAGTTTCCAACCCCAAGAATATGGGGGATTACTCACAAGCCATTAATAACATAAAAGTAGAAATAAAGGTTGAGTAAGAAAGACTTATGAATAAAGAAGATGATTGCTGAGAATAATGCTTCCCTTTTATTGCTTTTCCTCCAAAGTGATTCCAAGAACAAATAATAACTTTGATCTTCAAACTCCTTTGGAAAATTGTTGTCACAAATGTTTTCTATCTATGTAATATCAGTAATTTCTCTCTAATAATTCGTATCTAAGACTGATTACAAGGGTCCTATTTATAAATGGGAGGAGACTCTTCAATTGGGTGCCATCAAAAGGTGCCTTTACATCTGCAGTCACGACTTGCACGGCCGTGTCAAGGATTTTGCACGGCCGTGTCCTCTTTGGCGCCGCTTTGAATTTAAACTTGGAGATTTGCACGGCCGCTCCCAAAATAGCTGCACGGCCGCTCCGAGGCTTGGCACGGCCAGGTCTCTTCAGTGCTCGGCCATTCCATGGGCCAAGATGGCCGGCCATGGCCTATGATGCACGGCCGCTCCTACTTTTGCTGCACGGCCGCTCCGACTAGTTTTCAGCTTTGAGTGTTTATTTTGCTTGGTGTTCCTCCATCCTTTCAGACCAATTAGCCCAAGTATCCTTTAGATATAAAATGACCCTAAAACCTGTCTAGAAATGTATAAAACATACCAAAAACGTAAAATCTAATAAAATAACAAAAGTAAGTAAAAAGTACTAAAACAAAATAAAAAGTGATGATTTATTTATGTAAAAGTATATAAAAACTAGGATAATTGACTATATAATAGTCACTTATCAAACTCCCCCACACTTAAGCTTTTGCTTGTCCCCAAGCAAACTTAGAGTGAAAATACGGAGAGGGAGAAAAAGCAAGATTGATCCCTCAGAAATAAAGTAGCAAGCCCTTAAATTGCCTTTCTAGATAATGCCTTTATCTTTCTAATCATATTTTGAATACCTTTAAAAATTTATTGTAGGCAGAAATGTTTTAGGGATATTTTAAAGAGATAAAATGCAAGACAATAACCTAATATAGCATATATAGAATTTTGACCAAGTAAAGCATGCTAGAAGGAAGAATCTTAGATTTATTTCTTGGTAGAAAAAGCTGTCACTTTTTCAGAGTGATTTTTGAAAAATAAAAAAATGAATTTATTTCTTTAAAATGTACAAGAGAAGGTATAAACATTTATTCGCAAATTAGAAGTTCCGAAGAATTGTATTACATTATTGAATCACAAGGGTGAAAAATGGATGATGATAGTGGAAAAATCTCATCAAAGTCAAACAAATTTATCTTATTTTTGCACGTGTTATATTTTTGCAAAAGACCTAAGTTATTTTTGATCCTTTCAAGTAGGAGACATTGTGGTCGCGAACCCCATGTTCCTAATACTTAGATCAAGAATACTTTTGGATATTACTCCCGTTTGGCAAGGAAGCATCGTCGCAGCGAACGCCGTGCCCCGAGTTACTTAGGAGATAATAGGTTTCTTTTTGCTTTTAAGGATTGGTGACAATTGTCACTCTTTTTAGCAATAAGATAAAAGTGTTTTAATTTGATTTGATTTGAAAAATGGAAGGATGGAATTTTTGAAAGGGTGTGATTCAAGGGATGCAAACAAAAGGTGCTTCTAAAAAGGGAATAAATATTTAATAAAGATAAAAGATGTACAATCTTAAAGAAATATTTTCAATATTTGCATAAATGACCAAGCATAAAGAAGATTCCTTCTAATCAAATGCATTTTCCTTGATGAGACTCTATATTGTGCTATATCAACTTATGAGGCTTTCAATTATTTCCTAAAAATATCCTTTATACTTTTCCTTTTTATAGATTTCTAAGTTTATAGAAAATATGAGAGGAAAGATAAATAGGCATTTATACTAGGACAAATGGCAAGCATAATGATAATGATTTTTGATCATCATAGGGATTTATTATATTTTTTTTTATATACTATTATACATGCATAAAAAGAAAAATGCAACTAAGTTAAAAAAAAAAAAATTATACTAGAAAGCGATTAAATCTATCCTAGAAAGCAAGTAAATTTAAAAACTAGAAAGCGAAAAATAAAAGGATAGATATACCCCCCCACACTTGAAATGAACATTGTCCTCAATGTTTCAAGGAACAATGCTAAATCTAAGGAGGGTAAAGAAAAAAACTTACTAAAATGGATCATGGGTAGGTAGGTGGTTGTGGGAAATCATCCCAATTGTTGACCCCGTAGTTGAAGATGGTGTTCACTTGCCTTTGAATCGTCCCCACACAATTTTGTATATCATTCCGGAAATAATGAAATTCATTGTTGAAAGTGTCGAACCGGGTCATTATTTGATTGTTTTGAAGCTCGATCCGGTCAAATCTTTCATTAAAATCCGGTGGCAAAGGGGGGTGGTTGGGTTGATGTTGCTCTTCTTCTTCTCCTCCTTCTTCCTCTTGATTTGCTTGGATTGATTGGCCCTCCCCATAAGTCATGGAATTTGGAAATATCCATGTTTGATGTTGGTAAGTTAGAGCTTTGGGGAGGATGGGACTAGGCAAAACAATGTAGGGCATTTTACCCGGCCCTACCAACCAATTGTACTCTCCATGTCCTCTATCAGTGATCATTTGCATATTTCGCAAAGTTGGAATATCCAACTTTGTTGAACCCGAAACCGCAATCTCAGTGTCGGGCATCGCCCGCCGAAAGTGGAGACCAAACAAAGTTATTATACCTCCAATGTGAATCTCCCCATTGAAAGTTGGAGAGACGATATCACTGAACAACTCGATCAAGAAATGGCTCAAATTCACCCTCCTATGAGCCCTCACCAAACACCATAACAAAAACAACTCCTTCTTGTTTATCGTGCCCTTATCTTCCCTAGCAAAAACAGTGCATGCGTAGAATCTGTGCATAATCCGGAGAACGGGATGGATAATAGATGAGGCTTTTGCGGTTCTAGATTTGAAGGATGGAATTCCGGTTATTTGCTCCCAAAACACATTCTCCCTAAACTCTATAGGAAAATCGGCTTCATAATTTGTGAAATTCTTGATGAATTGTTGAAAATGGACATGTAAAAATTGTGGGTATGTGTATTTTGTGCAGAAATGTGTAGATTAGCTCTTATTTGTGAAAATAAAGTGCTTCTCTAATGAAATGCATGCTTTGGTGTTTTGTACCGTATGCTATTTATGTATGTACATTATGAGAAAAATTATCGTGTAGTGATAATTTTTGTGAAAAAAATGTGACATGTGCCGTGTTTTGTGACGGGTTTTGTCTGAAAGTGTGTGCCGTGTAGGGACGGATTTTTTTGAAAAATGTGTTATGCATATGTGTCGTGCCGTGTGTGCCATATTTTTGGGTGACGGACTTTGTGGGGAAAATATGTGCAATATGTGCCGTGTTTTTGTGACGGGTTATATGTGCCTTTGCCGTGTTGGGACGGACTTTTTTTTTTTTTTTGAAAATGTGTCGTGTAGGGCTTAATCCCTTTTTTGAGAAAATGTGTACAGTGTGTGCCGTGTTTTTGTGACGGACTGTATGGGAAAAATTATATGTATAATGTATGTGAAAATTATGTGCAATGTGTGCCGTGTTTTGTGACGGGATATATGTGAAAAATATGTGCAATGTGTGCCGTTTTTTGTGACGGGTTATATGTGAAAAATATGTGCAATGTGTGCCGTGTTTTGTGACGGGTTATTTTTCATGGCTTTCCGTGTTGGGACGGACTTTTGTGCCTTTTGTTTTATATTAAGTACTGTGATTGACGTACCTTTGCTGTGTTTACCTGCAGGATGCGGGGCTTATGGCCGGGAAGGCCAAGAGGATGAAGACTCGGGGATCGCTCGAGGCTGTTGTTGAGTTGTGGCAGCGGATGCCTGATATCTCCGTGGATGGTAGGCCGAGTCCCAGGAGGCTGGTCTACGCTTCTGGCCTGGGGGTGTTCGTAGAGAACCTGGCCGGAGTTTCTGACACGAGGAAGAACAAGAGCGTCTTCCTTGGCCTTTCCGAGTACTGGTGGGATACCACCCACACCTTCCATCTGAGCTGGGGAGAGGTGACGGTGACGCCGACCGACTTTGCTGCGATCACCGGGCTTTCCTTCAAAGGAGGGCCGGTACGGTGGAGAGATATGATCTCTGATGTGGTGTTGACCGAGCTGCTGGGCTTTGAGCCTCGTCCTCGCAGGGGCCTGGGCATGCTATATAGCGACGTGGAGCTGAAGATCACGGCCAGTATTGGGGCCTATGTTCGGGGGACCGGCCAGGTGACGGCGGAGCAGTTGGCGCGCTCCTTTTTGTGGTATGCACTGTCCGAGACTTTGTTCTCGAACCACGCGACCGCGGCTCCCTTTGCTTTCTTTGGAGAGCTTGATTGACTGGATAGGGTCTCGTGATATTGCTTGGGGCGAGGCAGGCTTGGCTGAGCTCTACTTCTCCTTGGACCGGTTTAGCCTGGTGTGGCGCTCGTTGGCCTGTTTTGACTTTGCTTTGGAGGTATGAGTTTATTGCCGTTTTTGATTTAGCAACTTGTCGCTTCTCCGTTTTCTTTTGCACTGAGCCTTCTCTGTTTTTTGTCACAGGTGTGGTTCTATGAGGTTTTCGGTTTCCCGTGGGATAGAGATCCTGGGGCTGTTGCTGCGTACCCTGCTATGCTGGGCTGGGCTCGTACAGCGAGGAAGAGGAGGACCAGCAGGGGGAAGCTCACTATCGCCTACGGGGATGTGCAGGAGCGTTTGGAGAGGGGTAGCCCGGAGGGGTTCGTTTTGTTCCCGTGGGCTCGGTATGAGGGGGATGAGTTTGAGGGGGCTCCCGAGGTGACAGCGCGGAAGATCTTTGCGGGGCTTGACTGCGATGTTATGTATCCGGGGAGCGGGTCTTCTCGGGCGTGGCCCCGGTGTGCTTCCCGTGGCTCCGAGGGACCCTCCCTTTGGGATGCTTGATTCCCGGGACATGGACGTGCTTGATTTTGAGAGGTACCTGGGCGGTGTGGGCGCCGAGGAGTTCATCTTGTATGGAGAGGAGTACGGGGCCTTCGTGAGGAGGAAGCTGAGGACGCCGCAGTGCGGCGAGGAGAGAGAGGCTGGCCCGCAGCTCCCCTGCAGGTTCCGATGCCGGGGCCGGATTTCACGTATGTCCGGGGGACGGATCGAGGCGGAGGGTGTCTCGTGCCGTTCCTGAGCAGTGCTCCCGCCGCATACGAAGTGGATCCCGATAGATCGGTGAGTGTGCTAACTCTTTTCCGTCTTGGCATCTTTCTGTATTTTTTTTTCCTTTTGTTGTTGAGTATAACTGTATCGCTGAGCGTTTCCTTGGCTGCTTGTTGGTGCAGTCCCGGGAGAGCCTATGATATGCTGACTCGCCGTTATGTGGCGATGAGGTCGTTTGCGAAGAAGATGGCGTCGAAGATATCTTGCCGGTCTTCGCGACGCGTCGTGCCGGCGTACGAGCCTATGCCTTCGAGGCATTCAGACGTTCCTCCGCCTAGAGCCGAGCCGGAGCCGCGGCAGAGGGACCTTCGAGGCGGCATAGCATGGATGCCGGGACGTCTTCGGGAGCTCCGAGGCGCGGACCCTTTACCAGGTTCTTCCCTCGGCCCGGGATGCGCGGGGTGAGGGTTCGTCGAGCCTTCCTTCTTCGATCCTTTCGCCGGATTTGATCCTTCGGATTATTTTGAGTGGCGGCCTCGGCGAGGCTCGGACTCGATGACGAGGACGTGACGGGCGAGTTCACAGGGATGCCCGACTTCTCTCTGGAGGACCTTGGCGAGGATGATGATGCTGAGGAGTCTGATTAGTATTCATTTGCTTTCCCTCTTTTCATATCCCTCTTTTTTTTGTTTAGCAACAGACATTTATGGGTACCTGAAATAAAACACTTGTATGGCAAAAGCATTTTATTTTAAGATGTAATGTCATTTTTGTGATTCCCGGGATTTGTCCTAGAAATTGTTGCTATTATTATTATATTTTTGTACATGCCACGTGAGCTGAGAGTGCGTTTGTGGGTAATGTATGTTTGCCGGGAACGGCTTTGGCCAGTGTTTGGGCAGTTTGGAGCAAGGTCCTGCTGAGGACAGTGGTTGTTGTACTGTTTGCTGGGGAAAATGGGTTCTTTTTGCAAGGAGGTCCGTACGGACATACTTAGCATGCAAAGAGGTCCGTACGGACCAACCTTGCTTTTGGGAAGGACATAAATGCTTTCCGATTGTCCAGTTCTTCCCATTTCCCCATTTCCAGCCATTTTCGAGCTTTCTTCCCCATTTTCTCTAGGAACCTCCATTTTTGCCATGGATTCTTCGTACGTCCCTAGAATTTTACCGAGGCTTTCGCAGGAGAGGCAAGCACGCTTCCTTGAGCAGTTGAAAACGTGGATGCGGCGCCGTATGAGGCATCAGAGACGGGCTTTCGAGGTAAGGTTTCGTCTTTGCTCGATTTGGTCTTTTAAGGAGTTGGTCCCTGATTGGGATTTGTTGCGGGCCGCCGCAAGTTCTGGGATGTTAGGAGGCATGTGTACTGTTTCTCCTATAATGAAATTGTGCCCACTTTTGAGGATTTTCGGGCTTTGATGGGAGGACCGGAGGTGGAGGCCATCTCGCTTCCTTTGATTGGTGGTCCTGCGGTGCGCGTGAAGCTTGCAGGCTTTCTTCGTACTTCGTTGGAAGAAGTGCAGGGCATGATCCTTGATTCGGGTCATATCGACATTTCTGAGCTGTCGAAGCGGTTCATGGCTAATGATGAGAGTGATGTCTCTTGGGACGCATTTGCCTTGTGCGTGATGGCGACGCTTTTCCTGGTCTGCTCCCTTGGCATTTGTGATGGGGCTTTGCTAGATGTGGTAGGGCACCGCAGAGCCGGAGAGGATATTATTCCGTTGGTTCTGGGGGAGACCCTTCACGGCATTGATCATCTGGCAACTGGGGATAGTTTTATGAGAGAGGAAAGCCCTCTTTGCTCACCTTGTGGCTGCGAGAGAGACTTCAGGCTATGCTCGAGGCTCCGACGTCGTTTAGCCCGTGGTCGTTTGCTCGGCGACCTCTTGTATTGGATATGGATCGCCCGCCCGGGAGAGATGGATGGCACGGCTTGGTACGCATCGGATCCGCCGGTGGGTTCCGCACTAGAGGATTGAGACTAGGAGGATCTTGGCAGAAGGGTCCTACGTTGTCGAGTTCCGAGTTTGTCTTGGTCCTCCTTCTATATTCCGTCGCTTGTTTCCGGCAGTTTGGGATGAAGCGAGAGCCTTTGTTGGTGGGATGACCTTGCTACCTTTGCGGAGGTAGTTCCTCTTTGTATGGCGGCTTCAGTGCCTTCTTGTATTTTCCGAGGGTATGGAAGTATTCCGCTTTCCCTCCCGTGGTACTCCTTAGACGTCGGGAGAGTGTCGTGTTGACGACTCGCACTGGCCCGGTATGAGCAGCGTGTTGGGCAGTCCCAAGTGGTCTTGGAGAGCGGCGTGTAGCGATTCTCGGGACCCGGTTGCCGTAGTAGCTATTGCCTTAGGAGTGCCGAAGCCCGGTCCGACCCTTTGGATGTGATAGGAGACACTTTGTTTGACCTACGAGACTAGAGTTGACCGACCGACGGGGAGAGGTCCTCTTTTGCGGACTCGCGGGGAGGAGATCCGAGCCGAAGCACGGGCGAATGAAGCCCCGAGAGCTACCGGATTGTTTGACTCTACGGGGAGGACCCCAGATCTCGACCGAGAGACGCAGAGTTGGTTCACGTGGAGCAAAGAAGACTCGCCGGGGACGAGGGAAGAAAGGGAAGAATGGCGAGGGGACAAGCGCACGGCGCGGAATGACCTCCTAGGTATCCATTCATTGCATTGCAAACACATTATTAGTTAAATGTATTAAGTCCGTCTTTTAGCATGTTGTGAACTTGAGAGTAGACCGTGCTTGAACTCATCAAGAAATGTTGTAACCGTTAGTGATTTGTGATTTACTTTTAAAGCTTTATCGAGACGCAAGATCTCTTGTTTGCCTTTAGCTTACATTGTGCACTTTGTCGGCATCCATCTTTGGACTTTTCTCGTTGCATTTGCGGACCGAAGCAGCCTGGGCCATGACGGCAATCCCTTTCTTGAGGCTTTGTGCTTGGCCGAGAGGTTGAATGCTCCCCCGATAAGTCGTTTTGACGGTCTTTTCGTAGCTTCCTTGCCTTTTGTTGGCGTCGGGCTCTTGACCTCTTTTTCGCAGCTTCTGCTTGAGCTTCTTTTATTTATTGTTTTTTTTGTGAGCCCTTGCTCGAGCTCTCTTTTTTTTGTTTTTTTTTGTGAGCCCTTGCTCGAGCTCTCTTTTTTTTGTTTTTTTTTTGTGAGCCCTTGCTCGATCTCTTTTTTTTTTTTTTTTTTTTTTTTGAAGCGCGTGAGGGCGAAGACAAGCCCGGCTTGGGAAGCGGACATGAGCCGCCGTTTGATGCCGAGTGACCCTCGGATGTCCTTTGATGTTGCCGCCGTCGTTTGACTTGGTCAAGGTGACTCGGGGGCGTGTTCTTGAAAAGTGCGTAGCTTGATGGAGGTCTTGATTGACATTCGGACTTTTGACTTTTTGTGTATTTTTAGACCGGACCAATTAAGGTTGCCTACGTTCCCTGACTAGAGGGCTCAGTGTCCGCGTAGTTCGACACTACATGGAGTGCCAAGAGATGCACAAATGTTCTTCTTTAGGCGAAGTATCTGCGAAGTTTGCTTCCGTTGACCGGATTCATGAAGGGATTGCCGTCTAGGTGCAGTCGGCTTCATGGCGCCTCCGTGAGAAGATCTTTTGAACCACGAAAGGGCCGATCCATGTGGGTTCCCATTTTCCCAAAGTGGGTTGGTTCGAGTGGGAGGCTTTTCTTTGAGTACAAGATCACCTTCCCCGATGTCTCGGGATTTGACTTTCTTGTCGAAAGCTCTAGCCATCCCGCTTTGATAGGCTCGGACGTGTTCCATGGCCTTTAGTCGTCGCTCGTCTAGCGTGAGCCAATTCGTCATGTCGGCTTCGAAGCCATTCGACTTCGTTGATGTCATTTTCCAACGGTACTCGGAGTGAGGGAATTTCCGGCTCGATGGGAAGGACTGCTTCCATCCCGTATGTCGTGGCAAATGGGGTTTCTCCCGTGGTCGCTCGACCGATGTGCGGTAGCCCCAAAGTGCAAGGTGCGGCTTCTCGGGCCAATCTCGTCCTCGGGTGGTCATTTTTCGGATGATCCGTTCGAGGGTTTTGTTTGCCGCTTCCACGGCGCCGTTTGTTTGTGGCCGGTAGGGAGAAGATTTGTGGCGTGTGATCTTGAATTCGGCCCGAGCCACTGCATCGAATTCCCCTTCGAAGTGTGAGCCATTGTCTCGATATGACCTCATTTGGGATGCCGTATCGGCATGATGTTTTCCTTGAGGAAATGCGCGACCTTCTTGGAGGTGAGTACCTTGTAGGACTTGGCTTCGACCCATTTGGTGAAGTAGTCGATGGCTACTAAGATGAACTCGTGACCGTTCTTGCTGGCGGAGCGATTTTCCCGATGACGTCAATTCCCCAAGTGGCAAAGGGCCAAGGTGTAGTCATGCGGTAGAGATCGTGGGGCGGCAGATGATTGAGGTTGGAGAACCGTTGGCACTTGTCGCGGCTTCGGACAAAGTGGATGCAATGCCTCCATGGAGATCCGATAGTAGCCCATCACGAGAATGATTTGCATCGGGGCTGCGGCGTTCATGTGGGGACCGCAAGCCCCATTGTGGACTTCGTTCATGAACTTGTTTGCTTCTTCTTGGGCGATGCGGCGTAGGAGTGGCCCGTAGTAGCGTTTCTTGTATAGCATGTCCCCGAGGATGACGAAGTGAGAGGCAAGCCGTTTTAGGGCCATGATGCTCTTGGTTTTGACCCCTCCGTGTGTGGGTCTCCCTTGTTCATGAAGGTGGCTTCCCGCTCTTGAGGTATTGGAAAATGCTGGTGTGTCTTTGGAAACGGCGTTGGACTTGCGTCTCTTTGGCTCTTCGGCAATCTTGCAAATCGTTGTGATTAAAACCTTCTCCGGCTTGGGCCCGGTTTTTCTCTCGTTTGACAACATGCTTAAATGTTTGCTTGATGCATTTATTTAATTAATGTGTTTGCCTTTTGTATAGATGAATTTAACTTGTTTTGATTAGTTAATGTCATCATTTGTTAAAGATGCAATGAAATGATTTTTAGGAAGGTCGGACCTTTATTGAAAGCGTGAAGGCTGTACATTGTTGATCAAAGATTCACAATCGTCGGGCGTAAATCCGTCAAAAGACTCAAAAGATGTGAATAGACGAGACAACAAGACTCGAAGCTAGACTATAGGCGACGAGGATTGGACCGAGCTTCATTACTCTCGGATGGCCGTAGCTCTAGAGGAGTGGTCTTTAGTTCGGGTGGCCAATCTTCCCTTGGCATGAGTCCGGAAAGTAGCTTGCATGCGGTTCGATTTCAAACCGGATCGCGGAGGTTTTTGGCTGCTCCACGATGATGTCCCTCCATTAGTGTTGCCACCGGTCCTTGGGGTTTTGATGATAGAAGTCGGCGAGGGCTACTTCTAGGAGGGCGAAGCATTCGGCGGTCGGAGTTGATTCTTGCGATGTTGATCACTTTCATAGAATGCTTCTTTATCTAGGATCTTTGCTTGGACGACGTTTACAATGTCTAATTCGAGCGGACATGCTATATCTCCTTCCACGATTAAGCCTTGGAGGAGGTTGCGCCATTGTTCGTCCGGGTCGGACAGGAATGTTGAATTGAACTAGGCTGTGATGGCTGTCCCCTTAAGATCCGAGAGTGTCGGCTAGAGGGTTGTCTTGTACGGGGATCGGTGATGAGCCGGTTGCAAGAGGGTTTTCGGCGAAGTAAGGGTCTACTCCTCGATCAATCTCCATTAGGGCACCCGTCTCTTGATCCTCTCTCGAAGCATTCTTCACGATCGCATATATCGAGTTGTCATCGACCCGTGAGTTCTTCAATTTCCGGCTCGTCGCGGCTTAGAGCGTGGATGTAAGGATCCACTTCGTAGCGGGACGGGGTAGGAGAATCATGCGGAGAAGAGTATTCGGTCATGTCGGGACCTTCTTCCGGGTCATAGCTTGCGGCGAAGCACTTGCCATTACTGCGCTTCCGCGGATCACTTCGATCGCTCCATTGGCATTGATGAATTTCACGCATTGGTGAAGAGTAGATGATCTTGCTTTCATCGATGTATCCGAGGTCGTCCCAACAAAGCGAGAGAAGGTTGGTTTGATTTCCACGACTTGGAACTCTACCGACTCCGGTTGTACGTCGGAATTGGATCCTTAGATTGATGACTCCTACGATTGGTCGTGCGGTGGAATCGTAGGCTCGGATTACCGAGGTGAAGGCCTTATCGGAAGAACGGTCGATGCGGAGTCGTTTCAATGTGCTTAAAGCGATGATGTTGACTGCGGAGCCGTTATCAATCAAGACGTTCGGGAGGAAGAACATCTCTATCTTTATGAGGATGAGGAGGGCTTCGTTGTGCCGATTCTCACATATTGGCAAGTCATCGTCTGTGAAGGCTAAACCGCTTCCCGTGCTACCGTTGGACTCGGTCTCTTACGAGAACGTTCGATCCATCCATTTGTATGCCTTGGGCGGGGCAAAGATCGTAGGGAGACGGTGGCCCTTGGGCGTTCTTGTCGGAATTCCCGGTCACGAGATCTCTTGACTGCGGTTTCACGCTCCCGGTCGTAGCGGGACGGCATGCTTGACGGTTTCGGAAATTGCGAGGTGCTGCTCTCGCTTGGAGTTTCGTCGAAGGCTATTGAGTTTACCACTGTCGTTCGGGGGAATGGATTTCGATGGTATTGGGACCACGAGGGCGTTCCAATTTTCCCTCCTCAATGAGCCTGGACCACAGCTTGAGTACGAAGCAATTGTCGGTGGTGTGGCCGGGGTAGTTGTGGAAGGCGCGATGTTTGCTCATATCCATGTTGGGTTTGAGAGTCTTCGGTTGGAAATTCTCGAGTGGTTTGAGAAGATTTCGTTTCACCAAAGCTTCGAATACTTGACCCAAGGGCATTTCCGGGTTATCTAAATCTTTGGGCGTGGGAAGCGAGGGGATTGTTATTCTTTGGGGGTGCTTGATCGCGGTTTACTTGAGCTCCGTTCGAATGTAGTGCACTATTCATTTGCTTCCTTTCCTTTGGTCGGGCGGGAGTTGAAGTTGCCGGAGTTTGTTCGATAGCGGTAAGATGAGGCGGGGTTCTTTGTTGCCTTTTGAAGACTCGGGGTCTTTTCAAACTTTGTCCGGCGTTAACCGTAGCACGGAGATCCGGATAGAAATGGTGGGCGATCAAGGTCCTCAAAGATGGTTTGAGGCGGGAATGGAAGATGTCCATCTGCTCTTCTTTGGAAAGTGGATCCATTATCTCGCTTAGCTTCCGGTTCCATCTTTTGTAGAACTCGCCCATTTGGTTCGTCATCCTTTTGTTCGGTGGCTTGCGGGTCATGGCGGTTTGTTTCCCATTCCAAGGTTGGCGCGGTACTTTTCCAAGAAGATTTCAACGATCGATCCCATGTGGAGCGGTTTTACGCCTTCACGTTGAGGAACCACCTTAGTGCTTTGTGGATTTGAGGGAATGCTTTGGAAATGATGCGCCATCTGTTGAGGGTTGCCCCTTTGGCTCTCATATCCGGGACGTAGGTGTCGATGTGGGTTTTTGGGCATTCCGTACCGTCAAACTTTTCCATTTAGGCATCCTGAACTTTGGAGGGAGAGGGACCACTTTGTTCGGATCGGTAGGCGGGAGGGAGTCCTTCCGAGAACTAGCTAGCTTGCCTTGCATGTCCTTCATTTGCTCGATAAGCCAAGCCATGTGGGGATCAGTATGCGAGGTGGGTTACCATTTTCGGGGACGGAAGCAGAAGATGGAGGTGGATTGGGCGATGGAATTGCCATTCGGGAGTCTTGGGGAGGTAGTTGAGTGTATACCAACCCATACCACAGGGTGTTGAAGTTGAGGCGTGATTGCCGAGAGTCCGCTAAGGGTTGTGTTTGGGAGGCTGGGGAAATGATTCGTTAGCCCCAATTGGCGAGACTAGCGGTGGAAAACTTGAGATGTCGGGGTATCCGCTCGGGATGCACTGTCCACAGTAAGAATGGGGACTTTTGATTGTGGTTGCGAGGCTCGTATAGAGGCAAAGGATTGAATCTGGGGATACCGAGATGCATTGGGATACGCGGAGCGAGCACGTATGTGTCTTTGTTGGTGCAGAAGCTTGATGTGCGGGCGGGAAGCTGGCTGTCTTGAGGCGGGCATGTCGGGCTGCTTGGCCCGGCGCTGAGGAGCTTTGAGCGAAGGCGCTGCGTTCTTTGGGATCTCGTAGCTTGGCGGAGGCGGGACACTTGATAGCTTTGAGAAACCGGGAGCCGGTATATCTTCGTCCTCTATGAGAACAAAGGTTCCGTCGGGTTGGGAAGCTTTGTTCCTCGAAGACGCAAGGTGTCGGCGATCCGGGCTTCTTTGTTCCTCTTGGCGCTTCTTAATGGTTTCGAAGGCTCGCAACACCTCCTCCATTGTCTGCAGGTTCCTTAGTGGCGGGGTTCCATTTCCCTCACTGTTATCTGTTGATCCCGTCATGGGAGAGTAGCGGACGGTGCGGGCCGTTGAAGCTGGAAGGGCTATCGGACCTTGTGACCTCGATGCGAAAAGGCGGCTCCCGGGTATTCTCAACCACTCTCGGTTATTTGGAGGGTGACGGGCAAGGTTTAGACACGGGAATGGCCTCTCGGGATAAAAGGGGAAAGCTCACGTGGCATGCGGTTTCCGTTTCTTTTATTTTCTTTTTTTGTTGTTTTAATTTACTTAAAACATGTTTTCTCGAATCCTAGGTAGGTTGGAAAAGATTGCTCTTGTTTTCGCAACTATGCTAGATCTGGGTCGATGGAGACCATACGTGCGGCTATAAGCCCCTCGTTTTGCACACATGTATTTCGACATCCCGGGGTGGGACGGCCCGGGCGAGGGTCCTATAGTGCAAGCGGTTTCCACCGGCTTAAAGAAAAATCGAACCTAAGGACCGAGCTGTCATGTTCGTTTTGATGCGTTAGCCATGTGAATAGTGAACCGAGCCGGCCACTGAGTCAAGATCGAGGTCAAGAGTTCGGCATGACCTCTCTTTACCTTGCTTGCGCAAGGGATCTGTGACGTTAGGCGTTGGTGGTCATATTGTCATGGGCGACGTATCAAAGGCGTGATGACATGGTGTCATGCGAGCATGGATGTATATCCGGGACGGAACATCGTGCAGGTGTAGCTTCGGAAATCAAGATCGAGTCAAGATTTTAGCATGACCTTTCATCGCTTTGCTTGCGCAAGGGATCTTGAGTTAGAGCCTTGACTCAGAAAAATGGCGGCATGGTATATGTATCCGAGTGTATGACACGGGCCAGGTAAAAACCAACCGAGTGCGGACGAGTGTGACTCAAGACTCAAACGTGCGGGGTTGACGCTTGGCTAGGATGGGATGTTTGGAATGATCCGTGCGCGTCCAAGAGGCCTAGGAAGACCTAACGGAATGCAAGCGAGACCACTCGGGTTGAGGGTTGTAGTGTGCGGTGTATCCGAGGCGGCGGTGCGCGTAGCGTGCGGTGTAGCAGGCGGCAGTGTGAGTAGAGTGCGGTGTAACCGAGGCGATGCGCGTAGTGTGCGGTCTCTAAAATTCCTTTTACGAGTAAAACGAAGTTTTTGAAGAATTTTAAATGTATGCGCGAGATGTATATTGATGCATTTTTGTATTTTTATTTTTGTAAAATAAAAACGAAGCACGTGCACACACACATAACAGTTAAAGGAAGGGGTAAAATGAAAGTTTGACCCTCATCATCGTTTAAAAATCTTTTGTTTTGTTTAAAAGATTTTAAAACAAAATGTTCCCCAGTCGCCAAGCGAAATTACCGGATCCGGCTCGCGCGCGGAGCCCCGGCATCTCGCATTCGTCGTTGTTCGGGAAGTCGCCCGGATCCGAGAGGCAGCGCAATCGCGCCCCGGCATCTGGCTTATTCCGTTTTAGCGTTGCGTGTTGGAGGTGTCTCGCCGTTTGTTTTCGCATTTGTAGAGTCGCCACGCCGTTTTTATTAAGCCCAAAACATTGAAAAAGGGCATCAGTTTAAAGATAATTTTAAACTGTTTTTGTGTGATGAGATTTTGAGTTCGGAGGTCAGATGACTCCTCGGGAAGAGAATATTAGAATATTAGAGCTCACCCGAGTAGCCTCGTAAAACGAGTCTTTCGGATACCCCTAATATCCTTTAAATGTTGTGTGTGTGTGTGTGTGCTTTTAAAAATGCATGCTGTATCGGATGTCTACATTGTATGCTATGTATGGAAATGTATTGAAATAGTAAGGGAAGGAAGCCTTACCAATGTTGGTTCGTGTCTGTCTTCCGCTGGGGAATAGTGTTTGAGGTCGGAGTAGCGTTCCGGTATGGATCTGGATTGCTTCGGGAGATGCCGGTTGTCTGCGGACAGAGTTTCGGCGTGAGTTGAGGTGGCAGGCTGCGTTCGGGCAGAGGTTCGGCGTGCGTGGGGATCGTCGGGATCACTCGGGCAGAGGTTCGGCGTGCGTTGTGGTGGCAGGAGTTACTCGGGCAGAGTTTCGGCGTGGTTTGGGATCGTCGGTTTGACTCGGAAAGAGTCGGGACACCGTGGAAAGACCAGGCGAGGCCTCGGAGTACCACGAGGGGCCTCAGAGTACCTCGAGAGTGCCTCGGGGCAGCGCGGGAGCGTCTCGGGAGCGCTCGGGGAGGATTCGGAGCACCACGAGGGGGCTCGAAAGGCCTCGGAAGGATCCGAAAGGGGCCGGGAATGCCTCAGAAGGACTTAGAGGGGAAGCCAGAAGGCCTAGGGAGGAAGAGAGAAGTGGGAGGTGTGTCAAAATGAGGAGGGGGAGCCCTCTATTTATAGTGCCAGATTAGGTGCAAAGAGGTCCGTACGGACCTCCCTGGTAATCCAGTTTTTTGGTTTTCCTCGATTTGAGGGAATCTATGATGATGGAGGAATATTTGCAATTATGGTGTCCCCTGAGCAATAAGGTCCGTACGGACCATCTTGCATGCAAAGAGGTCCGTACGGACCAACTAAGCATGTGGGTAATCATTTCTTCCGGGATTTGAGGGAATATTGTGGACTTTAAGAAGATTCAGTAATTATGACAACAAAGAGGTCCGTACGGACCAATATTGCTTTCCCAATTTCCTGAAAATTCCCGAAAGGTCCTTTTGTCCCTTTTTATCCCAGGAAGGCTCCTCCCTTGGTTTGGTTGGGGGTTTAGAGAGGGTTTTGAGTGAGAGGGGTCGTCGAGACTGTGTTGATGAGTCTGCGGTGTTCCCCGTATGTTTGAAAGGGTGTGATCCAGATTGGGGTACTTACAAGGCTGAAAGACGAGACTTTCCCGGTATTGCCTTGACCATAATTCGCATCACTCGTGCGTTAAAAGTTCCTATGACCCGCTAGACCCATTAGGAGCGTTCTTTACTCTCAGTCGGTGGGATCCGCGTGCCCTATAGGACCCTCGCCCGGGGCTGTCCACCCTGGGAGGTCAAAATACAGGTGGAATACGAGGGGCTTATAGACGTAGTGACGGAACCCACTGATCCAGGATCTAGAGTAGTTGCGAAAAAGAAGGGCAAATCCCCTTTTCCAACCAAATAGAAATTAATAAAATACATTGTTTTAAGTAAACTGGAAGATTCCTAATTTGCATATTGCTTGAGCCTTCAGCCTAAACACCTACCCCGAGTCTAAACCTCTCCTATCCCTTTCCCGCAGCGAGAAAGAAGTGGGTGAGAACACCGGGTCGGCGACTTGTTAGCGCGAGAATTCTCGGACGGTTCGCGAGAATCCTCGGTTTGGTCGACCCGAGAGAGTCAAAATGTCCGATTCGACGGAGAACAACACTAGTTTGGGTAACCAGATGACTAGGGAAGAAGAGCTAGCCTATAGCCAATGCCCTCCCCCATCCTCATATAATCCTTTGCCAAAGACTGTCCCTTTTCAGTCTTCCCTCATATCCCAAGTCGTCAGGGTCCCTACACCCTCGCAGCCTCTACATAACCCCATGGGACTCTTTCCTTCCTTTCAGCCTGATCCAAATCTCCTTACCCTGGAATCTCAGTACCAGCCTGACCCCTCTAATTTCGTCAATGCCTGTGAATTTGCCTATCTCCCAGACAGTGGTAGTGAAGAATCAGTCGGAAATGAGAATAGGAATGGATGGATTTACAGTGATGATGACAGTTCAGTAGAAGGAATGGACTTGGAGTCAGCAGAAGTGAAACCCAAAGGGCAAGATGAGGTAGAAAACCACAAACCTGGAATAGGGGATAGAATCACTTCAAAGTGTATCTGCAGCCTGTGTGAAGGCTTGGGAAAGGAAAAGGATGCTAGCTCAGACAAGGCAGCGTATGAATCCTACATCCTAGAGTTCAATACTCCTTACAAAGACTTGGTCGGTGAATGGAGGAACTTGATCGAAGCTTTAGCTGAAAGAGGGAAGTGGGCTCCACCCGCCGATCTGGAACACGTAAGCGTCGCTGAAGCCAAACCCTCATCGGGAAGAGTAGACTCCGTTACAGTGTTAATCGTCACCCCTGAGACCTTGTCTGAAGAAGAGTGTATGGATGCCCTGGAAAGAGTCTTAAGTTTCGAGGCGACCCCAGTCCCCTTTATGTCCTGTGATGACAATGATGTTTTCTTGGTAATCCCCAAGTCAGAGGAAGAGTCCAAGATACCTCTTATATGGCGTCAAGTATCCCGACCTGCTTTTGCCCTCATTGGTCATCAGAGTCAAGATGAGAGTTCTCACGAGAGTTACTGTAGTGATACTGAGGAAGACACAGTTGAAGTGCCAGAAGGAACAGTAGAGTAATGGTTAGCCCAGAAGCCGAAAAGCCCAGAAAACCTTCCCAACAGTAAAGAACAGGAACCCGCCATGAGGTTTGACCCCGCAGAAATCCTTATTGATGATGGAATTTCCCACTTCAGAAAGTGTTTGGCCAACGTCAAAGATGCCGTCAGAAGGTTGACCCCTAGAGAAAGAAGGGACATGCTTGACAGCGATGAGGAATGTGATCCCACTCTGTTGAAAAAGTTGCTAGGTCCGGATGAGAAAGCCATTCGCCAGGCTCCAAACCCCGAAAGTGATAACTCCTGTTGCATGCTGACTTTGAAAAGTTTGAATGAGACTGTGAAGGCTTTAAACGGAGAAGGTGAAGCTGAAACCAGCCGGTTGCTATGCCAGCTAGAGAGTCAGAACCCTGAGAAGGCCAGAAAGCCAGTAACCTGGGATCAGATTCGAGAAGCAGCCTATGCCTCTAGTAGCGCCGTTAATCAGATTAATCAGCAAAGTTGGCCATACGCCAGCAAGAGCCCGCCTCTCACTTTGAAAGAGCTGACAGAATCCTCCAGTAGGAATAATGACCCGGAGAAGTCAAATGTCTATGTAATGACTCGGTCTGGACAGATGAGTATTGAACAGCCTAAGGGTGATAAAAGAAATGCCGTCTCTGAGCCGAAAACAGACAAAAGACCCTATAAACCAGAAGCAGAAAAGCCAGACTCTAACAAGGAGGATCCAGTACTAACTCAGTTGAAGTGTACTCAGGCCAATATCTCCTTGTGGTCCCTGTTAACCTCTTCATACCCTCATAAGCTGAAGCTAGAAGAAAGTTTGGCCAAGACCATGGTGCCCATAGATGTCACCCCGGATGAGGTCGTCCAAATGATTGGAAGTATCCACTACGGAAACATCATTACCTTCACTGACTTGGACCTGCCAAAGTATGGGGCTAGTCATAACGAGCCTCTTTACATCACAGTCCAGTTAGAAGAGCGTCGATTGCCACGGGTATTAGTCGATGGAGGGTCTGCAATGAATGTCTTGCCAGCCAAGATGATGGACTTATTGGATCTGAAACCAACAGATTTGAAGCCTTCTAGTCAGACTATCAAGGCCTATGACTCCACTGCATGATCAGTTTTGGGGATTGCTACTCTCAAGTTGTGGTTCGGGAAAAAGGTCATGGACGTTGACTTCCAAGTAATTAACATTCCAATCTTGTTTACTGCGTTGCTAGGGAGACCTTGGATCCACCAGATAAACGGAGTGGCCTCTACTCTGCACCAATGTGTCAAATTTCAGTCTAGTGATGGGACTATCACTACCATCTACGGAGACAGTGTCACGGTAGAAGGAACCAGCACTGGAGATATCCCGATATTGGAGATCAAGCATGATGATGAAGGGTTGGCATTGACCGGATTCTCTGTAGCTTCTTCCAAAGCACAAGTGTGTTGCACTGACCTCACCACTACTTCCGATAAGATCCCCCCGGCCATGAGAATGATGAGAAAAATGGGTTATCTTCCGGGGCTTGGATTGGGCAGAAGACTCCAGGGTCGCAATACCATCATTGATGTAAAGGAACAAACTACCAGATATGGATTGGGATACAAACCGAACTCTCGAGATGGTAGAAAAGCTAAAGGGGTCCAGCTCTATCCCTATAGTTTATCCCTGACTCATTACATTACAAAAGGTGGGACTCAATACGATGAAAATGACCATCAGACCTCCCTGAAGAAAACCCTTCTGGAAAACCTTGAGAAGGTTAGGGGAAAACCAGCAAATCCTGTTCGAAGGATGTTCCTTGACTTGCCAGACATTCCACAGGGCTACCACTACCGTTCGTAACGAGTATGTCTTCAAAGAAAATTCGACATGTTGTCAAAGAATCGGCATCCGGGGTAATGGACTTCTCCGCCTTTGAGTTAGCTCTTCCAAAGATCGATCCGATAGAAGCCGCCAAGAAGGAAGACAATGAGTGGGGTTGCAAAAGTTGTTTGATGAAGACGCACGTATCCCATATTTGATCGACTTCACTCGATGATGAGATAGTTGCCGTAATTGGAGACGGTGGTGAAAATCCTTTTGATCCCCGCACTTTGGTGACTAAGACGAAATGCCGTTGAAGAATTGGGAGACGTTCTCGGGACCGATAGCCGCCCGACAAAGAAATGATCGCGAAGCTTGGATTGGTACCCGTCCTTTTCAACCCACGTGTCAAACACCCCGTTGTCCATACAATTGAGTCAGAATCTTTGAATTCCAGTCCTTCCGAGTCATCCGAAGGCCTCACGCCCGAGGACTATCAAATGTAATCGATGTCATCTTTCCCCTTATGTTGAATGAAATGACAGATCTTTCGATTATCCCCTTATTGCCAACTTAACAAATGATAAATTAACTCAAAACTTAACAACAAGCTTAATAATGAATCATTTGAACAAGATGCAAACACACTAAATGAACAATACATTAAAGAAATCTTTAAGGTGTTACGTAAAAGAGGAAAACCGGGCCCAAGCCGCTGAGGAGGTTTTGACAAGTGTGAACTTGGGTACCGTCGAGGAACCTAAAGAGACACAGATCGGAAACTTCTTCCGGGGTTGAACGGGACGGCCGGTTGATCTCGCTCGAGAATACATGGACGTCTTTCGCATGGTCGTACAAGGATATGCCGGGGCTAGACAGCTCAATAGTAGAGCACGTAATCCCTCTAGCACCGCATGCTAAGCCGCAGCGTAAATTGAGGAAAATCAAGCGTAATGGTCTCTACAGTCAAAGAAGAAATTGAGAAGCTACAAGGGTAGGATTCATCGTAGTCATCGAATATCCGACATAGTTGTCCAATATTGTGACCGTCACCAAGGCCAATGGGAAGATGCCCCGCTGTGTAGATTTCCGGATCCGAACAAGGCCACCCCCAAAGATGATTACCCCTTGCCAAACATAGACATCCCGGTGGACTCCACCGCCAACTACGAAGTCAAATCCTTCGTTGATGGCTTTGTGCTACAACCAGATCAAGATGGCCGAAGAAGACCAAGAAAAGATGACCTTCACCACGCCGTGGGGAACTTACCGCTATACAAGCAATGCCATTTGGGCTCAAGAACGCCGGGGCTACTTATCAAAGGGCATGACCGCGCTTTTCATGACATGATCCACAAGGAGATTGAGGTCTACGTAGACGACATGATAATTCACTCCAAAGGCGAGGACAAAAGCACTTTGTTGACTCCGCGGAAGTTCTTTGAGAGGCTGAGACAACATTCCATGAGACTAAACCCTGCTAAATGTACCTTCGGAGTGACAAGGGGAAAAGTGCTTGGGTATATGGTCACGGAGCGAGGTATCGAAGTTGACCCCCGAAAGATCAAATCCATTATGGATATGAGGCCACCTCAAACCTGCAGAAGTCAAGAGCTTTATGGGAAGTTACAAGACATCGCCCATTTTGTCAATCGCCTGACCACTATGTGCGAGCCCATCTTCAAGCTCATGAAGAAGAATGTAGATACGTATTGGACCGAGGAATGCCAGATGCCTTTGACCAGATCAAGGCATACTTAGTACATCCTCCGTGCTATGCCCCCACATAGGCGTAAACCTCTTCTCGCTCTATCTCACCGTCACCGATACGACAATGGGGCTATGCTTGCTCAGGAGAAGAAAGACTCTCGGGTAGAGAATGCCATTTACTTTGTCAGCCAGAAGCTGCAGGGAAGTGAGCTCAATTACTCAGCATGTGAAAAGACCTGTGCAGGACTGGTCTAGGTAGTCGGCAAGTTGAAGCATTATATGCAAGCCCACCCTGTGAATTTGGTCTCAAAAATGGACCCCATCAAGTACATCTTTGATAAGCCTTCCCTCTCGATGCGTCTAGCAAAGTGGTCCTTCTTCTTAGCAGAGTACGACATCAGCTACGTGACCAAAAAGGCCATTAAAGGTCAAGCGTTGTCAGACCACCTGGCGAACTTCCCCAGTAATGAAGACAGAGGGCCTGAACCCCAATTTCCAGATGAAGGGATCTTTGCAGTTGAGCCCGAGAATCGATGGCAATTATTCTTTGACGGAGCCGCTAACAAAAGAGGAAATGGCGTAGGGATGCTACTGGTCGATCCGAAAGATGAGCATACACCCATAGCCCTCAAGTTGAACTTCCCTGCCACGAACAATGTCGCCGAGTACGAAGCCTGCATTGCTGGTTTGGAAGCTGCCTTAGAAAGGAATGTCAAGGAGCTCGAAGTTTATGGAGACTCAGCCCTGATCATCAACCAGGTCTCCAACAAATGGAAGACTGTGGACCCTAATCTTCAGCGGTATCACGCCCATATGGAGGAGTTGACTGGACAATTTAGAGAAGTGACCTTCCACTACTTGCCAAGGGGAAAGAACAGATTCGCAGATGCCCTAGCTACTCTAGCCTCACTGGTAGAGATTCCCGAGGGAAAAGCCATAAAACCCTTCAGAGTGGGTAGAAGAGAAGCCCCAGCTTTCTGTTGTGAAGTAGACCTGGGACCCGAGCCTATAAAGGAACCTTGGTACAATCAAATTTACCAGTTCCTCAAAGATGGAGAGTCAGCTTTCAAAGACGAAGAAGGTAGACCAAAAGAAGGTATCAGAGCCAAGAGCTTGCAAGCCTTGAAAAGGTTGGCCTCCCATTATGTCATTCTAGGAGGCAACCTGTACAAGAAGCGGTATCAAGGACCACTCCTCTTATGTGTCACTCAAGAAAGGGCCAAAGAGTTGATGACCGAAGTCCACAATGGTCCCTGCGGTCCTCATATGAATGCCAGAGCCCTGATGCAAGTGATTCTCAGAATGGGTTACTACTGGATTTCCATGGAAACAGACTGCGTCCAACACGTCCGAGCATGCGACAAGTGCCAGCGGTTTGCCAACCTCAACCATCTCCCGCCTCATGACCTGTACTGCATGACGACTCCTTGGCCGTTTGCAACCCGGGGGTATTGATGTGACAGGAAAATAGCCCCTACAGAAGCAATGGGCATGAATTTGTGCTAGTAGCCATCGACTACTTTACCAAGTGGGTAGAGGCCAAGTCCTACAAGGTCCTCACTTCCAAGAAGGTTGCCCAGTTTATCAAAGAAAACATAATGTGTAGATATGGGGTGCCCAATGAGATCATTTTTGATAATGGGTCGCACTTTGAAGGAGACTGCGATAGGTTGTTGTCGAATTCAGTAATCACTCGCCACAAGTCATCCCCGTATGCACCTCGCACTAATGGAGCCATGGAAGCCGCTAATAAGACGCTCGAACGGATCATCCAAAATGGCCACCCGTGGTCGTGATTGGCCCGAAAAGCTGCACCTGGCACTATGGGGCTGCGTAACGTCTCGTCGTAATGCCACAGGAGAAACTCCCTTTGCCTCTAACTTACTGATGGAAGCAGTGTTACCTGTGGAGTTGGAAATCCCGTCATTAAGGGTCCTCCCGGAAAACAAAGTTGTCAACGAAGTAGAATGGTTGCGTAGCCGGCATGACGAATTGGCCTTGCTCGATGAAAGAAGGCTCAAAGCCATGGAGCACACCCGAGCCTATCGTAGGCGAATGGCCGAGCATTTGACAAAAAGGTCAAGGCCGTAGACATCAAAGAGGGTGACTTAGTGCCGAAAGTGAAGCCCCTACCGCAGACAACCCCCGGGAAAATGGGAACCCGTTTGGATCGGCCCGTATGTGGTGCGTAAGATACTATCGGGAGGAGCCATGAAGCTTGCACACTGGACGGCAATCCCTTTGTCGACCCAAATAACGGTGATAAGCTCAAGATACTATGTCTAAAAATAAAAAATATATAATAATAATAAAAAAATCTTAGTGCAAAAGAGTAATGCCCAAATAGGCCGAAACCCAAAAAGGGCGGTCTAGGCAAAAATGTGGTGCACATAAAAAAGAAAAAAATCTTAGTGCAAAAAGAGTAATGTCCAGCTAGGCTGAAAACCCAAAAAGGGCGGTCTAGGCAAAAAACAGGGCTGCACATAAAAAAAATATATAAAAAGTTCACCAGAATGAACTACGAAGACCTGAGCCCCTTAGTCTTTCTTGTAAAAGGGGAACGTAGGCAGCCATATATGGTTCGGTTTAAACAATAAATAAAAATAAAGGGCGTTTCAGTTTTCATAAAACGGGTCCAAAGCAATAAGACATTTGAATTTCCATGAAATGTGTCTTGATTAATTTCTAAGATAATATTTCTTGTTCATTACAAGTTAAAAACTTCTTGATGAGTTCAAGCACGGTCTACTCTTGACTCTGCTAACCTGCTACAAAGATCTAAAATACAAAAAAATGCCTAAATAAACTAATGTGTTTGCAAAATGGCAATAAGGGAATCCTAAGAAAAGATCTGTCAGTCGTCATTCGCTGAGTCTTCTTTGATCTTCTTCCCTTTACCTCGACCCCGTCGAGTTTTCTTTCTCTTCTTCTCTATAATGTCAGTATCCCTCATTCCGATCTCCGGTATCCTCACTGGAGCCTCCACCAAACCCGTGTCAATAAGTGCCCTCTCTACACGAGCACGAGTCCGCACTTCCTCCCTCTGAGCCTCAGTCAAAGGAGCGACCTCGGACAATCTCTTGTATCGAGCCTCGATATCTCTGATCGTGTCACCCGACCGGGTTATGGCGACTCGCCTTAGCCTCGCCTCCCTCGTAATCCTACTCGAGTCACGCGCCCCCAATAAAGCCCGACGTCTCTCCCCCAAAATGACCCGGGTCGCTCCCATCTCCCTCTCGTACCATTCCAAGTAGACAGTGGTCAAGATGGTACTCTTCCCGCTCCCGAAGATAGCCCCGGTGGGAAAGCAAAGGTATGTCCAAGCCCTCGAGAAAAATAAGAAGCTGGTTGGATCCCTCATATCCAATGGCATCACCTCCATGGTCCGGATGTCCTCCCAATCACTCAATGGCTCCTGTAAAGTCCCGAACTGCCTGGATACCAAGCAGGGTATGTAGAAGGATGACCAGCATAATCCTGGAACCTTCACTATATAGGACTCCTGAAATATCCTCACGGTCCGCAACCTCCAATGAGGTATCCACCAACGGATGTCCGAAGTGGATAGCCTAGCCATCATCGGCTCCCAGCCTACCCCGGTCCGCTGCCTCGAGGTGCACCTCTCTCGAGAAATCACCCATGGGCACCGAGTCGGCAAAGCCCCCGGCAAAGCCCCGAGCCTCTCCCGCAGCCCATAAAGTCAAGCACACTGACTCCCTGACCTCATGAAATTATCTCCCCTAGCCATCCTGTCAATGCCATGCAATGTCTCTCCCAAAACCAGTGGGACAATGTCCTTCCTAGCTCTACAATCTCTGACCATGTCCAAGAGACCACCATGACAGATCCCCACGGACTCAGCGGTGAACAGAGCAGAAAATATGCAGAATAAAGGCATCCATAGCTACCGTGGTCGCAGCCATAGCCGAGACCCAAACTCTCGCCCGGGATATCAGAAAGGTCAATCCTGTCCGGGGCTATCATCATCCCCTCAGCCTCTCCCCGAGAAATTTGCAGAAAAGATGCAAGCTTTGCCGCCACCTGCACGTCTTCGATCAGAGGAATCGATATAGCCTCAATTTCTGGACCCCCAATCAAGGCTCGGAAGTCTTCATGCGTCGGGACAATCTCGTTGTAAGAAAAGTAGTAAACGTGTCTCCGGACGTCACAAAATATTGCTGCTACTCTCAAAAGGTCCCAATCGGGCGGGAGATCCCTCAAATGCCATAAAGACTTGATCTTGAAGGAAGAATCAAGCAGCCCCTTATGAAATTGGGAGTTGTGTTGCACCCAAGATTGAAGATCGGATAGAAAACGGTCTCGCTTCCCCTTTTGCAATCTGACGGGTTTCTCCATTGCAAAATGACCAAAGATGGTGTCTTTAAGTCCAAAATGTGCTCTGGGAACAATTGAGACAGGTCTAAGTTGAAAATGAAGTGAAATGGCCAAGCCTTGCTTTTATTCAGAAAATAACCAGTCCAGACAGAACTGTGAGCCGCACGGCTTCATTTGCCCTCAGGTCCATGCCGCACGGCTACATTTGCCATCTGCAGAAAAAAATCTGCAGCAACCAAAGTTGCTGCCCAAGGGAGTTTTCACCCCACTTTCTCAACCAAGACCTGTATAAAAACATGTCCAAAGGTCACCCAAGCATTTATACATCATTATAAATCATTTTGGCCCAGTTTCAGCCCCGATTCCAAGCAAAAAATTGCCCCAAGGCTCAAGTAATATGCAAATTAAAAAAGCATAAATTAGAAAAGCAAATAAAACATTAATACATTGTCTTCGCCCCATCGGCGCCCAAATAAAGCAAAAAATAAACAAAATGTGCATAAAAACGTGTTCATTGTTTGTTTTTGTTCCTAATCCACTCTAGAGACCTCCTAGGCCTCCGATTCTTCTTCTTCTTCATCGCTACTCAGCTCATAGACGCTAGCCTCCCTCATCAAGTCCTCCGGGTCGCTCACATCGATGATGGACATTATCGTGCCCGTACTCGGCCGCTTCAGATGTCGCATTGGGTCCCCGTCCCTGAGGCATGGCACTGGAAGAGTACTCCAAAGCCGATGAGGTAGACGCTGTGCCCCCAACATGCCTTCTCTTGCGCCCGGCTCCCGTGCGTCCGCCGCCGCCTTTGAAGTGCAGCGCCTTCCTCGAAGAGACCGGCACATGTCCTTCCAGCCCCTGTTCTGCCTAACCAATCTGTCATAGGTGCGAGCTGGAACCTGAGAAAAGAGAAGAAAAATCTCAGAAAATCTCAGAATTGCAAAAAAAGCAAAGAATCTAAAAAGAAAAGGGAAAAAGATCCTAAAAGTATACTTACAAAGGTCTTTGTCGGGCGGCAAAGTATACCGGGGCTCCCTAGTGTCGGGGACAGAATCCTCATCCTCCTTGGAACTCCGTGGACTACGTATGAAATGTGCGCAGGAGGGATCGGCGGGTCGAAGGCTCGTCCTCCCCATATCCCCGAGTGACCGCCGCCTTCACGCCTTCGTGGCGTCCTCAGCGCCGCTCCACAAACACAGCGTAGGGGGTATCCATGTCAAAATACTCCTCGCGGCTATACTCTCCCCGGTACCTAGCAATCTCATCTCGCCCGCCAATCCCCGGGCCGTAGCATCCGTGCCGGGAGGATCATGGGAGAGTAATGGCGTCCAATGGAGGGGCATGGCCATGCCGCTCGAAAACGGTCCCCAAATAAATGACATCACATGTCGGCCCGCCGCCATCTCCTCTCGCCTCGTCGCCTCAATGGCCTCTCCTAGCAAAATCTCCGGATACCGCCCCACGGTAGAAGTCCACCCCATCATGTCCATCCCCGTTGATGACCGGCCTCACCATCTTGTAATCAAAGGTGATCCGGGTCTTCCCGTGAACTTATCCCTCGCATCTCCTCCAAAGGGATCATAGCAGGAAGATGGTGATATCGCTCCGCTTGGTTCCACTAAAGAACCTAATCACCTCACAAAACTGCACTCGCATGTTCAAAACATCAAAAGGGTCATTTTTCTTTCATAAAAGTCTCAAGACAAGAAAAGAAAGAGAAAAGAAAGAAGGACTACCTCAAGGGCAAATGAAAAGCGCCCATGGAGGCAAATTGTTATTCCTACTGCATATCCAGAGAGAAATACAGCTCTGCCAATCCGGCCTCGCCCCACGAGACCGTCCCAATCCCATCTACATCCTCCAGAGAGTCGAGGAGGCAAGTCATGGCCAGAGTCCTGCACTAGCAAAGATGGTGACCGACAAAGTATCAACCACACAAAAGCTCTAGCAAGCCGGTGGGCGGCCACATCACTAACGGCAAAGTCCCGTATGCAGCTTCGGGATCGCCACCTCGACGTTCCTCGTCTCCATCCAAGCCCCTTAGGAATCAGCTCAAACCCAACCAAAGCTCGAATTCCTCCGCCGTGATGTGGTCCTCCAAGTCACAGTCTCCCAGTGAATCAGAGGCCGGTGATAGCCGTGAAATCGGCCGAGTCACCGCGCCCTCTCCCCAGCTAAGATGAAAGCTGTGGGTGGTGTCCCACCAGAACTCTGATAGGGCCTGGACCAAGCCCTTACTCTTCGAGGTAATGTGGATCCCCCTGCCGATCGCCTCAATGAATAAATCTAGGCCGGTAGCTCGCACCAACTCCTTGGGGTTCGCCCCGTTCTTCTCGAAATCTGGCATCCTCTCCCATAACCTGACAGCAATCTTAGATGGCCCTCTAGACTTGTTCTCCTGTAGACAAGCACAGCAAAGAAAGAAATGTGTCGGGCCTCTTCATCTCATTTTCAAAAGCATGCATATCTTCAAAAGTGCACATATTTTCAAAAGAAAAGCATTCATAAAAATTTTTCTAGCATCCTTTGCATGAAAACCACGTTTTTCATCACTTGAAACACGTCGTGTCAAGCACATTGCTTTCCTAAAGCACAAAATCACAATTTTCAAAATTCTTTGCACATAAGCATTATTTTTCAACAAAGTGGCATGCACGAATCCTTTTCATCTTCCAAAATCTTGTTTTCTCATTGATAATCAAAATTTTGACCTAGTTCTAGCACATACAAAGGCTTCGTCTCACTTTAGACAATTATCATTCTTACTTTATTGTCGAGAAAAAAGTGGGTCATTCCCATTATTTTTGTCAAATAAATTCCATATGCATGTTCTTAGCCTCATAGGTTATTCATCAATGTCTCAAAATCATTCAAAAATCCTAGGAAAATCCTAAAAAATTCTTAAAATTCGGGTCAAGCCCTAAATCAATCAATACTCAATCAAAATCGACGGAATTGAGCCAAATAAGAATGCTTACCCCAACCGATCACGGGTTCGTCGATTTGTGCTCCCTTCTCCCCGGATAGAGCTCCGATGGAGGTGTAAAAAAGTCGTACCTCCTATCCGTACGAACGAGCTCCTTCCTCCTCCTTTGAGCAGCCGCGAAGATATTCCTCCTCGCTTGCCTTGGCACCGGATCCATTCTTGATCAAAGGAAGCAAGAGGATTGAAAGAATTTCGAATTCTCTTCCTCTCTTCTCTCTCTCTCCCTCGACTGGAATGGGCGGCAGTAATGCCCAATAGCCCGTTCGAATCTGATTTTAAATAATCTGAAAAAATTAATCTTCCAGCCGTACGGCTTCTTTTGCCTCCCTCTCATGCCGGGCGGCTTCTTTCGCCCTGAGCAGAAATTACAATTTTGCCCCTGGACTTTCCACTTGGGCATCCAATTCCCGTTATCCTTTAACTAAGATAACATCTTTTTCAGAAGATATCCCTTATCTCCTAAGCAATTAAGCTTTCTTCCCAGTCGCCTCCGTTAATTCCGTTATAACGGGATAACCCTAGGTGACAACCTCCGAATTGTCAAAATCCGAACTCAAGCTACCTCTATCACGAATAGTGAAGTATGCTAAGTTCTCTAAACTTCAGCTACCTCTATCACAGATAGTGACGTACGCTCAAGTTCTTCTAAACTAAAGCTACCTCTATCACGAATAGTGAAGTATGCTCAAGTTCTTCTAAACTTAAGCTACCTCTATCACGAATAGTGAAGTACGCTCAAGTTCTTCTAACTTTAGTTACCTCTATCACGAATAGTGAAGTATGCTCAAGTTATCCAAACTTTAGCTACCTCTATCACGAATAGTGAAGTATGCTCAAGTTATCCAAACTCTAGCTACCTCTATCCACTCGATGGTGACGTAAGCTTTAGCTTCCTCAGGTGACAACCTCCATTAATTGTCAATCAGGTGATAACCTCCATTAATTGTCAATCAGGTGACAACCTCCATTAATTGTCAATCAGGTGACAACCTCCATTAATTGTCAATCAGGTGACAACCTCCATTAATTGTCAATCAGGTGACAACCTCCATTAATTGTCAATCAGGTGACAACCTCCATTAATTGTCAAAACCTTCAAGGATCCTAGACATCGTTCTTAACCTATCTAGTGATGCTTGAACTACGATCAAGGCTTGATTCCTTCGGGATACGTAGGTAGCCTTTTATAAAAGGTCCAGCCATTCGACCACTTTGGTCACCCTGTTTCTTCATTACTCCTCAGTAATGAAGTAGTCCCTCATAGAGACTTTGTTATCTGACCACCTAGGTCATTTCTAGCATATCCCCAGTAGGATCAATTGCCTGACCTCCTAGGTCATTTTCTCTTCCATTTTCCCAAAGAAGAGACCGCTTTTCTCTTCTCCATTCCTCGGCGGATCTTTTCCGAACTACGGTCCGGCTTGATTCCCACTGGATACGTAGGTAGCCTTCCGAAGGTTCAGCCACTCGACCACCTCGGTCTTTCGATCCGTCTCGGCATTCACCGCATTGGATCCTTTCTATCGACAACCCCACTCGCCTTGCAAGTGACGTTGCCGAGGGCTTCGTAAGTACCCAAATGCGCTCATGCCTTCCTGCTAAACTTTCCCGGCAATTTCGGTAAGTTTTCCGATAATTCCCCGAACCTTCCTAGTGTTCCGGAAATATTCCGGAACTGTTCCAAATTAATTAAGGGCTGAAAGGAAGGCTTATCCATTAAGAAACACGTTTTTCTTAATTGGGAGAAAGATCTAGAATTTGCCACCTTGCATGTTTCTAGAAATGCTCGAGTCATAAGGGATAATGCCGCACAACAGATACATTAGACCTCCAAACTCTGCACGGCTTCATTCGCTCTTCCCAAACTGCCTATAAATAGAGCCCTCCTCTACCCATTTTAATCATCAACAAAAAACACAATACCACCATACGAAGAATACACTCCAAGAGGCTGCTGGAAGTCCAAGAAGGTGAAGAAGAAGGCCAAGAAACCACCTCCCTCCTCCTTGAAGATCCAAGATCAATCCTTCCTCCTAGCTCCACCCCAAAGAAGAAGAGGCCACCATTGGTAACCTCTCACACCCTAATCTTGCATCCTAATTGCTCTATATGAATTAAATTGCTCATTGCATTCATATATTGTTATCATCTTTGCTTGGGACTTGGTAGTTTAAAGATCATATCTTTATCATCCCCCTTCCCCCTTTGCATGCATTAGGCATCCCTTCCCATTAAAAATGTAATATTTATATATAAAGGTGCATCCGTTGCACCTAAAAACCCCATTTTTACATAAAAATATCATCTTTATGCATCCTTTGTATATAAAGATCAAATCTTTATAATAAAAATGCATCCTTTGCACACAAAACCTATTTTCAAGCATTCTAGGCATTAAAGATCATATCTTTATTAGCATCCTATGCTATTCAAAATACAATCTTTATGCATCCTTTGCATATTCAAATACCAATTTCTTCGTAAAAATGCATCATTTGCATAAAAATTATGTCTTTACGCATCCTTTGCAAATAAAGATTATGTCTTTAACTCAAATGCATCCTTTGCAACCCAAAAATGTCATCTTTTCATTAAAAATGTCATTTTTACATGCATTCCCCCATGTCCCCATTAGCAACCTCGGAACGGACCGGTGTAAAAGATCCTATCTTTACATCGTTCCTTCCATAAAGGTTTCATATTTTCTTTAGAAAGGGACACCCTTGAACCCTATATCTCCGATTATCACTTAAGATGAGTATGAAGCATCCATGCGAGCTCGACCATCTTAAAGTGTAGGATTGTTGGGCTAAGGACCCTCCTTTTCTAAAGAACCTCATCTTTGACTATAAAGAGAGTCATTTTCTCGATCACGCAAGTCCCGAGGTCCTAAAATGCGATGATCACAAGTCCAAGATGAGGACGGGATCATAATCCCGAATACATAAAATCCAAGAAATCCCGAGCGACAACCAACAAATGGTTTGTACGTCCGGAAGACGACTTGGGACATTCCCTCCCCTTTATTTTCAACACATGCACACAAGAAAGCACGCAAGCAAGCACGATTAATGGGATCTTGGGAGACTTGCTCCGGCAAGGCACCTTGGGTGAACGACGATCTGTTCTTCCCAAGGGGTAACTTAACCTCCGAACCCATAAAACCTTTTTTTCAAAGTTTTGAGGTAATCAAAATGGCGTGGCGACTCCGTTTTTTCAAATTAAACCGGATGTCTTCAAACTCGCGTGAATATCCAAAATAAACAAAAAAAATTTGGGGCACACATTCACACTCGCCCTCACCGCAAGTTCAGACAGAGGCGCCACCTTGCCTTCACCGCAAGTTCAGACAGAGGTGCCACCTCGCCCTCACCGCAAGTTCGGACAAAGGCGCCATCGCGTCCTCCTCATTTCAGCAACTTCGGTCAAAAACGCCAGCGCGTCCTCAGCATTTCAGCAACTTCGGTCAGAGGCGCCACACGTCCTCAACATTTCAACAACTCGATCAGAGGTGCCCCATGCCCTCAAACACTTCAGCAATTCAGCCAGAGACGCCACCACGTCCTCTTCATCTCGGTCAGAGGCGCCCCACGTCCTCAACAATTCAACTTCCTCCTCACAAAGGTGCCTCCTCCTGCAGGTAAACACAGCAAAGGTATGTCAATAAACTTCAAATGCAAGACATAGCAGTAATAAACACTACATAAAAGAAGAATCCCAGCACGGCATGATGCCTTTCTAAAAAAATCCCACAAACAAAGTTCCATACAGGATCCACAAAATGCCCATCAAACTCAACTTAGGTCCAGACGCCTTAGAATAGTCTCAACTTAGGGTCATACTCCTGAACTAAGTCTCAATTTAGGTCCAGACGCCTTAGAATAGTCTCAACTTAGGGTCATACTCCTAAACTAAGTCTCCCTTAGGTCCAGACGCCTTAGAATAGTCTCAACTTAGGGTCATACTCCTGAACTAAGTCTCAATTTAGGTCCAGGCATCTTAGAATAGTCTCAACTTAGGGTCATACTCTTGAACTAAGTCTCCCTTAGGTCCAGACGCCTAAGAATAGTCTCAACTTAGGGTCATACTCCTGAACTAAGTCACAATTTAGGTCCAGTCGCCTTAGAATAGTCTCAACTTAGGGTCGTACTCTGAACTAAGTCTCCGCACTTAGGTCCAGGCAGCCAGAATAGTCTCAACTTAGGGTCATACTCTGAACTAAGTCTCAATTTAGGTCCAGGACGCCTTAGAGCAGTCTCACCTAGGCTATAGACACCTTCGAAGAAACTTCAACTTAGATACTCCTCTGCTTTACCGGCCATCAGTAAGTCAGAACCCCTTCCCCGGCGGACAAAAGTCAAACGGGAATTCTTGCAAACCCATACAAGATCACATATCCCCAGGCGGACAAAACACTGAGAGCAAACACGCCTCCCAAAATCAAAACGCTTAAAGCACGAGTGCCTTCCCCCCCAAGGCACAAATTACATCCTTGGCTTAAGACACCGACACGCTCGAAACCTCGTCGAGGAGGACATCACACGTCCTCGAAACATTCCACTCACAATTTCACCATCACCAGCATTATCCGTAGCCCGGAAGGCTTTAAACTACCCGGTCCGGAAGACCGCATAAATGTCCCAAAACATTTTCACAACTTAGGTCATACTCCTGAACTAGGTTCCAACTTAGGTCATACTCCTGAACTAGGTCCCAACTTAGGTCATACTCCTGAACTAGGTCCCAACTTAGGTCATACTCCTGAACTAGGTCCCAATTTAGGTTCATACTCTTGAAACTAAACCCCTGACTTAGGTCGTACTCACGAACTAGGTCCCAACTTAGGTCATGCTTACAACTAGGTCCCAATTTAGGTTCATACTCACCGAAACTAAACCCCAACTTAGGTCATACTCCTGAACTAAGTCTCCCTTAGGTCATACTCCTGAACTAAGTCTCCCTTAGGTCATACTCCTGAACTAGGTCCCAACTTAGGTCATACTCCTGAACTAGGTCCCAACTTAGGTCATACTCCTGAACTAAGCCCCAACTTAGGTCATATTCCTGAACTAGGTCCCAATTCAGGTTCATACTCCTGGACACGTCCTCATCACTATCTCCAGCCCGGAAGGCTTTAAACCACTCGGTCCGGAAGACCGTATAAACCTCCCAAATCATTATCTGCAGCCCGAAAGGCTTTAAACCACTCGGTTCGGGAGACCGCATAAATCGGCCGAATCACTATCCGCAGCCCGGAAGGCTTTAAATCACTCGGTCCGGGAGACCGCATATATCAGCCCAATCACCATCCGAAGCCCGGAAGGCTTTAAACCACTCGGTCCGAGAGACCGCATAAATCAGCCAAATCACCATCCGCAGCCCGGAAGGCTTTAAACCACTCGGTCCGGGAGACCACATAAATCAGCCAAATCACCATCCGCAGCCCGGAAGGCTTTAAACCACTCGGCCCGGAAAACCGTATAAACCTCCCAAATCATTATCCCTAGCCCGAAAGGCTTTAAATTACTCGGTTCGAAAAACCGTAAAATTTCCATTTCAGGATGCCACCACGTCCTCACAGTCGACCTCAGCGGACACAACACTTCAGGGCACCATCACGCCCGCCTACACTCACAACTTCACAACGGCAAACTACGATCAGGCTTGATTCCCGCCAGGGATACGTAGGAATCCTATCACAGGGTCCAGCCAACTAGGACGCCACCACGTCCTCACAACCGACCTATACGGTCACCCAGGACGCCACCACGTCCTTACCACCAACCTATACGGTCACCCAGGACGCTACCACGTCCTCACAACCGACCTATGCAGTCACCCACATGACACTGACACGTCCACCTCCCCATACACCCGAACTACGATCAGGCTTGATTTTCGCCAGGGATACGTAGGAATCCTATCACAGGGTCCAGCCAACTGACCTAAACAGTCACACCTCTCCGGACACCACCACGTCCTCACGCGATCCAGATCAGGACCCTTATCTTATCGACGACCCCACTTCCTCCATAAGTGACGTCGCCGAGGGGCTTCTGTAAGTACCCCAATCTGGATCGCTCTCCATCCCAGCATACGACAAAACCAGAGGCAAACTTCCGGAGGTCATAACTTCTTCATACGAACTTCGATTGAGACGTGCCATATATGGTTGGAAAGCTCTCGACGAGAACTAGCTTGCCATCACAATCACAAAAGCAGGGAAGGTCCATACGGACCTCTTTTGCATGATAAAAGGTACGTACGGACCTCTTTGTATCTAGACATAATTATTACGAAAATCCCCTTAAAGTCCACAAGATTCCCCTAAATCAGGGAAAACTACAATTTTGGTTTTGCACATAGGTCCGTACGGACCATATTGCAATTTTTCCATGGCTATAAATAGAGGGCTCCCCTCCCTCATTTCACACACCTCCCTCTTCTACTCTCTCCCTAGGCCTTCTAGCTTCCCCTCTAAGTCCTTCTGAGGCACTCCCGGCCCCTTTCGGATCCTTTCGAGGCCTTCCGAGCTCCCTTGTGGTGCTCCGAAGCCTTTTCGAGCGCTCCCGAGACACTCCCGCGCTGTCTCGAGGCACTCTCGAGGTACTCTGAGGCCCCTCGTGGTACTCCGAGGCCTTGCCTTGTCTTTCCCGAGGCGTCCCAGCTCTTTCCGAGTCAAACCGGCAACTCGGACACACGCCGGAACTCTGCCCGAACGCAACCGACGATCCCGACGCACGTCGAACCTCTGCCCGAATGCAACCGACGATCCCAACGCACGCCGAAACTCTGCCCGAGTGCACACTTGACAATCCCGAGGCACGCCGAAGCTCTGTCCGCAGACAACCGACACATCCCGAGGTAATCCCGGTCCGTCTCGGAACACTATTCCATCCTCAAACACTATTTTCTAGCGGAAGACAGACACGAACCAATATTGGTAAGGCTTCCTTCCATTATTATTTCAATACATTTCAATAAGCAGTGTACAATGTAGACATCCGACACAACATGCATTTTTAAAAGCACACACATACAACATTTAAAGAAAGAAGGGGTATCGAAAGACTCGTTTTTACGAGGCTACTCGGGTGAGCTCTAATATTCTAATATTCTCTTCCCGAGGAGTAACCTGACCTCCGAACTCAAAATCTCATCACACAAAAACAGTTTATTTTTAAACTGATGCCTTTTCTCAATGTTTTGGACTTAATCAAAACGGCGTGGCGACTCTACAAGCAAAACACAGCGAGACTCACTTTTCCGACACGAACGCAAGAACGCGAACGGAAAACAGCAAGCCGATGCGAAAACGCCAGATGGCGGGGCGCGATCGCGCTGCCTCTCGAATCCGGGCAATTTCACTATCAGCACTCAAAACGGGTTTGGTTGGTCGGCGTAGCAACTGGTTGGACGAACTCCCCCTTGCTCTTTGGGCAGTTCGCACAACCATTTCGGGGGCCTACGGGGGAAACCCCATTCGTTCTTACATATGGATCAGAGGCCATGGCACCGGCCGAGTTGCGATTTCCTACTGTCAGAGTAGTTTTCTTTGACCAAGAGCAGAACGACACCGACAGATTGATCGACTTGGATCTGATTGACGAGAAATGAGATACGGCTTATCTGCGAATGGTTAACTACAAACAGAGGACCAAGAGTTATCATGACAAGAAGGTAAAGACGTGATCCTTCCAAGTAGGCGACCACGTGCTAAGGAAAATCGAGGCAACGGGAAGGAGAACTAGCAGAACAAGTTATCTCCCAACTGGAAGGTCCCTACATTGTCACTCGAATTATAAAGGAAGGAACTTACATGATCGCCCATCCAGGTGGTGAGGACTTAAAGCACCCGTGGCATGCTACCCACCTTATCAAATATTACTTCTAGTTCAGTTTTTCAGCTTTAAAATTAGTTCAGTTTTCAAGTTTGAGTTTGTTATAGTTCTAGCTCTCCATTTTCGATGTAAGCATGTTTCTACGTCAATAAAAGTTGCAGTTCTAATCAACATTGTGTTACGTTTTTACATCAATTCTAACAAGCCCAACTCTTAGTCAGCTTCTTTCCTTTAAACGGGTCCGATATCTAAGTCGACACTCTTTCTAACAGGCTCTACTCTTAGTCAGCTTCGTTCCTTTAAACAGGTCCGACATCTAAGTCGACCTCGTTCTAACAAGCTCGACTCTTAGTCAGCTTCGTTCCTTTAAACAGGTTCGACATCTAAGTCTACCTCGTTCTAATAAGCTCGACTCTTAGTCAACTTCGTTCCTTTAAACAGGTTCGACATCTAAGTCGACCTCGTTCTAACAAGCTCGACCTTTGGCCAGCTTCGTTCCCTTAAACAGATTCGACTCTTAGTCAATATCGTTTTCAAAAACTATACAAGTATAAGGTCGACTGTGTTATCAAAAAACCAGTCCGATCAAAAGCTTATAGCGACTTATTTGTCCTATTAAATCTAGTTCGACATACATTCATGCTGAAATCAAAAGCATAGTACGCAAAGCGTTAAAGGTCAGCTACGGTCAAATAAAGGCTCAGTCCCCCAAAACGGGCCAGGACTAGAGTTAGCAAAAAAATTATAAGTTAGAATGCCTCCCAAAAACTGGGCCAAGGCATCAACATTTACAAAGCGAAAACAAAGATTGTTTGGGACTTGTTCATTACACAACCATTCAAATTAAATTCAAGTAGCTGGATCGACTTCAACCTGGCCACTTGTGGTAGCTCAACCTTCTACATTATCTTCTTGCTGTGGGGGATCAATGGGTTTACCCGAATCGGAGAAAACGGGGCTTGGATGGGACTATAACCGTCCAAAACAAACTCGTTGGGCTCCTCCAGCTCCTCCAAAAGAGTATTAAAATTAACATTATCAACGGGAGGAGGAACCTAAGGTTCGGCTGCCATCTCTGCGTCATCTTGGGCAATGGTGGCCAAGTCGTTCTCATTGTAAGGCACCAGATGATGACCTTGGCGAGCTGACACATTGTATGGATCCTCAAAGGCCCACCTGGCCAATTGTTCGATTGAAATATTAAAGGAAGGATCCACTACAATACGTCGAGCCATATGGCTCCGACCCACTTCAAAGAATGATCTTGCCTTCTCAGTGACGTGGTCGTGGCACTCGTCACTCTCTTTATAAGCCTTCACTGCCTCCTCACCAGTAGCTCCCTTGGCAGCATTCACAGCAGCGGATAACTCCACCTCCCATTATTGACGAGCTTCTTTGAGGTCGTCGATTTGCTTGGTCAGCATCAAAGTGTTTTCTTCCATGGTTTGGGTCGCCACTTCTAGGTTCTGGTTGACCTTCTCCTTGTCCACATTAAGGGCAGCCAACTCCTTTTGGACCTTTCCGAGTTTGCCCCAAGCCTCCTCCTTATCCTTCAAGGCAGCATCCTTCACAAGCTTCAGGGCCTCGTATGCTGAGTCCAGATCGGAGTGCTCCTCCTTCAGCTTAGCATGATCCTCCTCCAGCTTCTTCAGCTCATCATTTTTGCGAGCCAGCATGGATTTGGCCAGCCTTTCTTTCTCCTCAGCAGCCTTCCAGTTGCTTGTGGCTGCTTCAAACATGGCAAGAGACTGCAACGTCGATTAAACAAAAGGGATCAGATCGGCCAAGGTTGGGTTAATGGGGATTATACGAGTAAAATAGGAAAGCAATAATGATATAAAAATGCTACAAGTGTTACCTCAGAGTGAACTAGTCCGGATCTAGCTCGGAAGGTTTCAGCAATCAAGCCCTTACTAATAAATTTCTTGACCAAGTCTTGGTCAGCAGATCTCCTCACCACCACTTGACCGTGTTCAAGCTCAGGGTACGCCCTAACCGTGCTGTCAACCCCAGTAAGCAATGGAACACTGCTCAGCTCGTCCACTCGAGCTTGGACAAGGTCAGAGTAAGAAACTTGAAGGGAAGGAGATATGGAGCCCCTAGCAGTAGCATCAACTTGTTTAGATGGAGGGTTGACTTTAGATTTCTTCTTCTTATGGCTAAGAGGAGCATCGTCCTCCTCTTCATCATCCTCTACATCAACCACAGGCGTCTTGGCCCTAGTCTGAGCTCTGGTCTTAATCTTTGGAGCCTTTTTCACTGGATCCTGCACTGGCTCAGTCTCCACCTTGACCTCAATGTTAAGTGCTTCTTGAGCGGCTCCTCCCGACTCATCTTCCTCCAGCTGCTCGATCTCGTCTTCAACCGGAATGAGATTGGCAGTCCCCTAGTCAACTAGTTTCAAAAGCTCTTGGTGCTAAGCCCCTTCTCTCTCGTGACTCTCTCGGGCATTAGCAGCTGTAAGTACCCAAATCTGGCTCATGCCTTCCGGTTAAATTTCTCGGCAATTTCGGTAAGTTTCCCGGTAATTCCCCGGACCTTCCTAGTGTTCCGGAAATGTTCTGGAACAGTCCCAAATTAAATTAAGGGCTGAAGGGAGCCTTCCTAATTAAGAAAACACGTTTTTCTTAATTAGGAAGAAGGTTCTAGAATAATGCCACCTTGCATGGTTCTAGAATGCTGAGTCATTGTGGATAAGCCCGCACGGCTGCATTAGCCCAAGGTCTCTGGCCGCACGGCTTCATTAGCCTTATCCAGACTGCCTATAAATAGAGCCCTCCTCTACCCATTTCAACAACAATAATACACACAATCCATAGCAATACACTCAGTCACTCCCAAGACGTGAAGAATATTGGTGAAGGCTCAAGAAGGTGAAGAAGAAGGCCAAGAAGCTCCCTCCCTCCTCCTTGAAGATCCAAGACCAATCTCTCCTCCTAGCTCCAACCAAAGAAGCAAAGGAAGCAATTGGTAACCTCGCACGCCCTAACCTTGCTTTTAATTGATATACTTGCTCATTGTATTCATATATCTTGCTTGGGACTTGGCATTCATAGTTAAAGATCACATCTTTATCACCCCCTTTCCCTTTTGCATGCATTAAGACCTCATTTGTCATAAAAATGTAGTCTTTTTCATAAAGGTGTATCCTTTGCACCTAAAACTCCCATTTTCAAATAAAAATGTCATTTTTATGCATCATTTGCATATAAAAATCCAATCTTTTCAATAAAAATGCATCCTTTGCATTCAAAACCCCTTGTTCAAGCATCATTTGCTTTAAAGACCATGTCTTTACCATAAACTAGCATCATATGCTTTTCAAAATGCAATCTTTATGCATCATTTGCATAATGAATGCCAATTTCTTCAACAAAAATGCATCATTTGCATAAAAATCAAATCTTTATGCATCATTTGCAATAAAGATTATTTCTTTAAACTAAGTGCATCATTTGCAACCCAAAAATGTCATCTTTTCATTAAAGTGTCATTTTTCATCATGCATTTCCCCTTTCCCCCAACCTTGGAACGGACCGGTGTAAAAGATCCTATCTTTACATCGTTCCTTCCATTAAAGGTTCCATATTTCTTTAGAAAGGGATACCTTGAACCCTATATCTCCGATTATCGCTTAAGAAAGAGTATGAAGCCTCTATACGAGCTCGACCGTCTTAAAGCGTAGGATTGATGGGCTAAGGACCCTCCTTTTCTAAAGAACCTCATCTTTGACCAAAAGAGAGTCATTCTCTCGATCACGCAAGTCCCGAGGGTCCCGAGGTTAAAATGCGATGATCACAAGTCATAAGATGAGGACGGGATCATAATCCCGAATACATAAAATTCCAAGGAATCCCGAGCAACAACCAACAAATGGTTTGTACGTCCGGAAGACAACTTGGGACATTTCCCCCCTTATTTTCAAACACATGCACACAAGAAAGCACGCAAGCAAGCACGATTAATGAAATCTTGGGAGACTTGCTCCGTGAGGCACTTTGGGTGAACGCCAAACGTTCTTCCCGAGGGGTAACTTAACCTCCGAACCCAAGTAAAAACCTTTTTCAAAGTTTTGAGGTAATCAAAATGGCGTGGCGACTCCGTTTTTCAAATAACTCGAGATGTCTTCAAACTCGCGTGAATCCAACACAAAATTTGGGCACCACATTCACGGTTTGGCGACTCACGGGGACATCCCAAAGGAGAAAAGCTTTTATTTTCAAAACAAAAATCGATACTCGGTATATAGGTGGAAACCACTTACCCTTCCCTGTACACTCCACGACGTGGGAGTTGGGATAACCGGTGGTTTAACAATCCACGTACCGGTATCCCTTTTCGAAAAACAATTTTGAAAAAAGAAAGCTTTTCCCTTTGAGCGGGTTAGACTCCCATCGCCGATTTCATTAATCGTGCTTGCTTTCTTTTACCATGCATTGCATCATTTGCATCTTGGAATCAGTGCATACTTTGAAACGGGAAATAACCCGAAAAATAGCAAAAGGAGTGGAACCTGGAAAATTGATCCATGCAGTCGTACGGCTCAATCCTCCTTGGATTCGGCCAGGGCGACCTCGTGCAATTCCACCGGGGAAAAATCATGGTTAATCGCGATCCTAGCGGCTTGGGGCTATTCGGCTCCATGGTAGTGGGGCTCCCGAGAAAATTTACGTGCTTATGTGTTGCATTTTCCCCGTCCCGAAAATCATTCCTTTAAAACACATTTACGAAAATCTCTGTTTTAACTCAAAAGGAACATTTTTAGGAGACCGCACACTACGCGCACTTTGATATATCACATACACTTTTGCACGCACGTCCTTCAAACCCGAGGGTGGTTCCAGTGCGATCACGGACAGCCTTACGATGCTCCCGGGCGCGCACGAATCATCCCAACCTCCCGTGGCGGCCGGTGTCGACCAATGCACAGTCCGTGTCACACGTTTCAAAAAACCGTGACTTTTGGTTGGTTTTTGGTCTAGTCCGTGTCATATAGCCCAGTTGCATACCCACGTAAAGGTCAAGCCTTAGCTCATAACGGAAGCCAAGATTGTCGCTCAAGCGAAATTGCCGAAATTCCGACAAGGAAAAATCGGTGGGATCTTGACTCCGACATTGACTATTGACCTTGACCCGCACGGAATGCGTAAGAGTCGAGACCGAGTCTTTGCCAAAATCAAAAGATCTTTCGCTCAAGCGAAGCTCTGCCAAAATTCCGACAAGGAAAAATTGGCAAGATCTTGGCCAGGCATTGACTTCGATTCCGACTCACGCACTGCGTATGCAACAAAGTTCAATGTGACACTGTGTCATCCGGCTTTTTACCGCCCAACCCATGCCTATTATTCTCTCGGACATTACCGAAAGTCAAAAACCGTCATTCGCTCAAGCGAAACTCGTCAAAGATCCGTCAAGGCGAGAGACGAGACTTTCCGGTATTGCCTTGACTATAATCCGCATCGCTCGTGCGTTGAAAAGTCCTATGACCCGCTAGACCCGATAGGAGCGTTCTTTACTCTCGGTTGGTGGGATCCGCGTGCCCTATAGGACCCTCGCCGGTGTCCACCACAGGAGGTCGAAATACGGAGTGGAATATGAGGGGCTTATAGACATAGTGACGGAACCCACGATCCGGGATCTAGAGTAGTCATGAAAAAAAGAAGGGCGAGAATCCCTTTTCCAACCAAATAGATATTAATAAAAGACAACATTTTAAGTAAACTTGAAGATTCTAATTTGCATATTGCTTGAGCCTTCGGCTAAACACCTACCCCGAGTCTAAACCTTTCCTATCCCTTTCCCGCAGCGAGAAAGAAGTGGGTGAGAACACCGGGTCGGCCGACTTGTTAGCGCGTAATCCTCGGATAGTTCGCGGAATCCTCGGTTTCGAGAGTCGAATGGCCGATTTGACAGAGAACGATCTTGGTTTGGGTAACCGAGATGACTAGGGAAGAAGAGCTAACCTTAGCCACTGGAAAACGATCGTAAGGCCCATGAGGAACAGCAAGCCACGCTCATTGAAGCGCTTCGTCGTCATGGAGTTCAAATAGTGGTCGAGCCCAGCGGTTCCTTGGTGATGATAGAAGATGAGCCTCCGAGCGGCCATCTCGGCTCCATCAACCTATAACCGATGCCCTCCTCCATCCTCATACGATCCCTTATCCAGATTACCCCTCTTGAGTCCTTTCCAACATCTCGTGCCATCGGGATCCCGACACCCTCACCTCCTCAAATGAGACCCGGCTTTGTTCCCTATCAACGAAAAGCAAACGCCTCGGCTATCCCGGTTACGCAGCCTCTGCATTACCCCATGGGATTCACTCCCTCTCCTCGGTATGGGCCATCCCAGGCATTCCCTAGGCCTCAAAATCAGCTCAATGATCCTTTCAATTCATGTCCCGCCACAGCAGATCTTCCACCTCCAACTTTGCCAACAGTACCCCGGGAGGTTCCGTATCCTTTTCCTACTTCGGAAATTATGAGCCTAATTCCTATGCCTCAGGCCGATCTCACGGAAACACGGGACCTGGTCAAGTTTACACTTACTTCCCCTCAAAGATCCCCAAGCCTTGGTACCGGCTACCACGTGCCACCTCTTGTCCTTCCACCCAAATCGGATAAGCCTTCTGCTGGAATCAAGCAATCCTAAACCATCCCCGACTCCGACATGGCTTGGCTAATGGAACAAGTTAGGTCCATGCAAGAGAAGTTTGGGGAAATAGACACCAAGAGGACAAAGCATACCGGATCACCGATCCCAGCAAAGTTGTCCCTCTCCCTCCAAAATTCCGAATGCCGAAATTGAAAAGTTCAACGACACCGATTGTCCCCGGACTCACATTGAAAGCTACATTCTTGCCATGAGAGCCAAAGATTGTACACAAAGAACAAATGGCCGATCATTTTCGCTATCATTAAAAGGTTCGGCTCTTAGGTGGTTCCTGCATGTGAAACCGTAAGCCCGAGCTAATTGGGACCGAGATCAAGGAAGCGTTCCTAGAAAAGTATAAGGCCAATTTGAATTGGGAAACCAGCCGGAATGACCTAGAGGGGTACCCTACAACGTTCGAGATGAGCCGATAAGTGAATTCTACAAAAGATGGAATTGGAAGCTCGGTGAAATGATGACCCCACTCAATGAAGAGGAACAGATGGAGATCTTCCAATCTTGCTTGAAACCTCAACTAAGAGTCCAAATTGGCAATTACTACTATCCCGACCTTCGGGCAATGGTAAATGCCGGCACCAAGTTTGAGAATGCCTTCAATATGGCCCCGGCCACGAGAATGCCAGTTCTTATCGCTACAAAGCACCGGTGTCAAATGCCCCACTGTCCTTTGCGAAAGGAAAAGAAGTGATTAGGCGCGGTAATTACATTCGAATGAGAAAGCGGGACGAGAATGTAGGCCAAAGCCGCTGCAAAGCCAAAGCTCCCTTTCTATACTTCTTGAAGATTTCGGAATGCCACTAGAAAAGGTCTTCGACGGTTTGGTAGCCCAAGGACTCATCGAGACCTTTGGAAAATTGGAAGCCCGGGAACCCGGTATCGGAATGGACGAGACCAAACACACTGTCGCTTTCACAATTATCATGGCCATAACACTAATGATTGCACCTACACGAAGTTCACGATCTCTCGCCTAGTTGAAGAAGGCAAGCTAGAACCACCTCGGGGTCCCAATGTGGTCAAGAATCCTCTTCCTGCTAACAATCGAGTCAACATGATCGAGTTCGGAGGAACAAATGGAAACGGTTTTGGAAATCCAGAGGTCATAGATATCCTGAAATTCAATGTTCCTTATCTTTGAATTACAGGGAAATGGAAAGATCCGATTAATGCCGCCGCCATGGAGGGACGGTTTGGACCCATAGTCGGACCGATTTCGTTAATGTTGTCAGAGCTCGGCCTCTTTTCTACGACATCGAACCAGTAACCATGGTCAAGATTACAGAAGAAAGGCTCACTTATGAAGACTGCGAGTTTGAAGTAAAACAAGCCATGTTAATGAAATGTCTCTCCCAAAACCAGCGGGACAATATCCTTCCCAGCCCTGCAGTCTCTGACCATGTCCAAGAGGCCACTATGACAGATCCCCACGGACTCAGCAGTGAACAAAACAGAGAATACGCAGAGAATGAAAGCATCCATAGCCACCGTGGTCGCAGCCATATCTGGAGACCCAAACCTGCCCGGGATATCAGAAAGGTCAATCCTATCCGGGGCTACCATCATCCTCTCAGCCTCTCCCAAAGGAATCTGCAGAAAAGATGCAAGCTTTACCGTCACCGGCACGTCTCCGATCAGCGGAATAGATATAGCCTCAGCCTCGGGACCCCCAATCAAGGCTCTGAAGTCTTCGTGCGTTGGGACAATTTCGTTGTAAGAGAAGCAGTAAACATGTCTCCCGGACGTCCCGAACATTCTTTGCGGCTCTCAACGGAGTCCCAATCGGGCGGGAGATCCCTCAAATGCCATAAAGACTTGATCTTGAAGGAAGAATCAAGCGGTCCCTTGTGATTTTGGAAGTTATGTCTCGCCCAAGATTGAAGACCGGATAGAAAATGGTCTCGCTTCCACCTTTGCAATCTGACGGGCTTCTCCATCGCAAAGTGTTCAAAGATGGTGCTTTTAGGTCCAAAATATGCTCTGGGAACAATTGGGACAAGTCTAGAGTGAAAATGAAATGAAATGGCCAAGCCTTGCTTTTATTCGAGAAAATAACCGGCTCGAGACGGGCGTAAGCCGCACGGCTTCATTTTCCCTCAAGGCCATGCCGCACGGCTACATTAGCCCTCTGCAGAAAAAAATTCTGCAGCAACCAAAGTTGCTGCCCAAGGGAGTTTTCACCCCACTTTTTCAACCAAAACCTGTACAAAAACATATCCAGAAGCCATTCAAGCATTTATATACCATTATAAATCATTTTGGCCCGATTTATTGATTCCAAGCAAAAAATCGCCCCAAGGCTCAGATAATATGCAAATTTAGAAAACATAAATTAGAAAAGCAAATAAAACATAAGTACAATGTCTTCGCCCCATCGGCGCCCAAATAAAGCAAAAAATAAACAAAGTGTGCATAAAAATTGTTCATTGTTTGTTTTTGTTCCAAATCTATCCTAGAGACCTCCTAGGCCTCAGATTCTTCTTCCTCCTCATCGCTCGGCTCATAGATGCTAGCCTCCTCATCAAGTCCTCACGGTCGCTCACGTCGAGACAAATGGACATTATCGTGCCCGTACTCGGCCAGTGCTCCCGGAATGTCGGCGTTGGGTCCCCGCCCCGAGGCATGGCACTTTGGAAGAGTATTCCGAGGCCGATGAGGTAGGCCATGCCCCCGACGTGCCGTCTCTTGCGCCCGGGCTCCTGTGCATCCGCCGCCTTCGAAGCGCAGCCGGCTTCCTCGAAGAGACCAGACACATGTCCTTCCGGCCCTATTACACTTTGACCGGCCTATCGTAAGTGCGAGCTGGAACGAGAAAAGAAGAGAAAATCTCGGAAAAATCTCGAAAAATCTCGGAAAATTGCAAAAAGCGAGAAAATCGAAAGGAAAAAGGGAAGGACCCTAAAAGTATACTCACGGTGCTATCGGGCGGCAAGGTGTCTTGGGGCTCCCTAGCATCGGGGACAGTATCCTCATCCTCCTCGGCACTCCATGGACCACATAGGACAGGATGCGCGGGAGGGATCGGCGGGTCGCATGGGCTCATCCTCCCCATATCCCCGAGTGACCGCCGGCTTCACTAGCTTCGTGGCGTCCTCGGGCGGCTGCTCCACAAACACGGCGTAGGGGGTGTCCATGTTAAAGTACTCCTCTGCAGCCACGCCGCACAGTACCTCGCTATCTCATCCTCTGGCCAATCCACAGGCCGTAGCATCCGTCTTTGGAGGATCTGAGGAGTAATGGCGTCGATGGAGGGACATGGCCATCTTTGCCTCGAGAAACGGTCCCCCAAGTAAATGACATCACATGTCGGCCCAGTGAGCCACCTCCTGCCTCGTCACATCAATGGCATCTCCCGGCCAGATCTCCAGGATACAGCCGAGGGTAGAAGTCCACTCCGTCATGCCCATCCACTGTTGATGGCGGCCTCACCATTTTGTAGTCGAAAGTGATCCGGGTCTTCCCCGTGAATTTATCCTCGCATCTCCCCTCCGGCGAACCATAGCGGGGAAGATGGTGATATCACTCTGCGGTTCCAAGGGAAGAACCCGATCACCTCACAAAACCAGGCTGCATGTCCAAAACATCAAAAGGTCATTCTCTCTCTCATAAAAGTCTCAAGACGGGGAAAGAGAAAAGAAAAAGAAAGGAGACTACCTCAAGGGCAAATGAGAAGCGATCCATGGAAGCAGCTTTGTTCCGACCGTACATGTCCAACGAGAAGTACAACTCCGCCAATCCGGCCTCGCCCCAAGAGACCGTCCCTATCCCATCCACATCCTCCAAAGAGTCGAGGAGGCAAGTCATGGCCGGCGTCCCGAGAATTAGCAAAGATAGTGACTGATAGCATCAACCATATGAATGCTCTAGCCGGTGGCAGGCGGTCCACATCATTAGCGACAAAATTACGCATGCAAGTACGAATGCCACCTCGACGTTCCGTCTCCATCCCCGGCCCCTTGGGAATCGGCTCAAACCCGACCAAATCCCGGAATTCCTCGGCGTAATGTGTGGTCTCTCCAAGTCACGGGCCTCCCGGTGAACTGTAGGTCGATAATAGGCGTGAAGTCGGCGGAGTCACCGTCGGCTCTCCCGGCTCGGGTGAAAGCTATGGGTACTATCCCACGTAACTCGGATAGGGCTGGACCAAGCCCTTGCTCTTAGAGGTGATGTGAACACCCCCTGTCGATGGCCTCTATAAATGCATCCAGGCCGGTAGCCCTCACCAAATTCTTGGGGTTCACCCCATTCTTCTCAAAATCCGGCATCCTCTGCCAAAGCTTAACCGCTATCTCCGATGGTCCTCTAGACTTGTTCTCCTGTAGACAAGCACAAAAAAGAAGTGTCAGTCCTTCATCATTTTCAAAAGCATGCATATATTCACAAAAGCGCACCTATTTTCAAAAGAAAAACATTCACAAAAGTTTTTCTAGCATTATTTGCATCAAAAAAGCGTCTTTCATCACTTGAAACGCGTCATGTCAAGTCCCATTGCTTTCCTAAAACACAAAATCACAATTTTCACAATTCTTTGCACATAAGCATTATTCTTTCAGAAATGGCATGCATGAATCATTTTCATCTTCCAAAATCATGTTTTCTCATTGAAAATCAGAATTTTGACCTAGTTCTAGCACAAGGCAAGAACTCCGTCTCATATTTTGAAAATTCTCATTCTTACTTCATTTTGCGAGAAAAAAGTGAGTCATTCTCATAATTTTCATCAAATAAGTTGCACATGCATATTCTTAGCCTCATAGGTTGTTCATGCATCTCGAAATCATTCAAAAAAATCATTCAATTTAGGTCAAACCCTGAATCATTCAAAATTTAAGCAAAATCATCGGATTTGAGCAAAATGAGAATGCTTACCCCAACCGATCGCGGGTTCGTTGATTTATGCTCCCTTCTCCCCGGATAGAGCTCCGATGGAGGCGTAAGAAAGTCATACTTCCTCTCCGTCCGAACGAGCTCCTTTCTCCTCCTTCTCGCAGCCGCGGAGATGTTCCTTCTTGCTTGCCTCGGTATGGGATTGCCCTCCGGATCCATTCCAATCGATAGAAGCAAAGGGAATTGAAGAATTTTGAAGAAATTCTCTCCTTTCTCTCTCTCTTCCTCGGCAGTTCTTGGGTGGCAATAATGCCCAATGCCCGTTCAAACCTGTTTTAAATAATCTGGAAAAAACAGGTCTCTAGCCGTACGGCTCCTTTTTCTCCATCTCATGCAGCGGCGGCTTCATTCGCTACGAGCGAAATTACAATCCCGCCCTGGACCTTCCACTTGGGCATGCAATTTCCGTTATCTTTTAACCAAGATAACATCTTTTTCAGAAAATATCCCTTATCTCTTTAGCAATCAAGCTCTATTCCCAGTCGCCTCCGTTAATTCCGTTATAACGGGATAACGCTAGGTGACAACCTCCGAATTGTCAAAACTCTAAACTGAGCCTATCTCTATCCCGAATAGTGACGTACGCTCAAGTTTCTCTCAACTTAAGCTACCTCTATCTCGAATAGTGACGTACGCTCAAGTTTCTCTCAACTTAAGCTACCTCTATCCCGAATAGTGACGTACGCTCAAGTTTCTCTCAACTTAAGCTACCTCTATCTCGAATAGTGACGTACGCTCAAGTTTCTCTCAACTTAAGCTACCTCTATCTCGAATAGTGACGTACGCTCAAGTTTCTCTCAACTTAAGCTACCTCTATCCCGAATAGTGACGTACGCTCAAGTTTCTCTCAACTTAAGTTACCTCTGTCATGAATAGTGACGTATGCTTTGGCAACCCATATCTCTGATTCGAAAGAGATTGAGACGTATGCTCAAGTCATTGGCAACCCATATCTCTGATTCGAAAGAGATTGAGACGTATGCTTAAATCATTCTAGCTTCGGCAACCCATATCTCTGATTCGAAAGAGATTGAGACGTATGCTTAAATCATTCTAGCTTTGGCAACCCATATCTCTGATTCGAAAGAGATTGAGACGTATGCTTAAATCATTCTAGCTTTGGCAACCCATATCTCTGATTCGAAAGAGATTGAGACGTATGCTCTGGCAACCCATATCTCTGATTCGAAAGAGATTGAGACGTATGCTCAAGTTCACCAAACTCTAGCTACCTCTATCCACTCGATAGTGACGTCAGCTCTAGTTTCAATCAGGTGACAGCCTCCATTAATTGTCAAAATCTCAAGAATCCTAGACATCGTTCCTAACTATCTAGTGATGCTTGAACTACGATCAAGGCTTGATTCCTCCGGGATACGTAGGTAGCCTTTTATAAAAGGTCCAGCCATTCGACCACTTTGGTCACCCTGTTTCTTTGTCACTCCTCAGTGATAAAGCAGCCCCTCATAGAAGTTCAGATATCCGACCACCTTGGTCACTCCTAGCATATCCCCAGTAGGATCAATTGCTTGACCTCCTAGGTCATTTTCTCTTCTTTTTCCCCGCAAGAGACCGGTTTCTCTTCTTCCTCCCCCAGGCGGATCCAAAGTTCCGAACTACGGCTGGCTTGATTCCTCCGGGATACGTAGGTAGCCTTCCAAAAGGTTCGCCCACTCGACCGTCTTGGTCACCCAATCCGTCTCGGCATTCGCCGAGATCGGATCCTTTTCTATCGACAACCCCACTCGCCTTGCAAGTGACGTTGCCGAGGGCTTCGTAAGTACCCAAATCTGGCTCATGCCTTCCGGTTAAATTTCTGGCAATTTCGATAAGTTTCCGGTAATTCCCCGGACCTTCCTAGTGTTCCTGAAATGTTGGAACAAGTCCCAAATTAAATTAAGGGCTGAAGGGAGCCTTCCTAATTAAGAAAACACGTTTTTCTTAATTAGGAAGAAGGTTCTAGAATAATGCCACCTTGCATGGTTCTAGAATGCCGAGTCATTGTGGATAAGCCCGCACGGCCGCATTAGCCCAAGGTCTCGGCCGCACGGCTTCATTAGCCTTATCCAGATCGCCTATAAATAGAGCCCACCTCTACCCATTTCAACAACAATAATACACACAATCCATAGCAATACACTCAGTCACTCCCAAGACGTGAAGAATATTGGTGAAGGCTCAAGAAGGTGAAGAAGAAGGCCAAGAAGCTCCCTCCCTCCTCCTTGAAGATCCAAGACCAATCTCTCCTCCTAGCTCCAACCAAAGAAGCAAAGGAAGCAATTGGTAACCTCGCACGCCCTAACCTTGCTTTTAATTGATATACTTGCTCATTGCATTCATATATCTTGCTTGGGACTTGGCATTCATAGTTAAAGATCACATCTTTATCACCCCTTTCCCTTTTTGCATGCATTAAGACCTCATTTGTCATAAAAATGTAGTCTTTTTTCATAAAGGTGTATCCTTTGCACCTAAAACTCCCATTTTCAAATAAAAATGTCATTTTTATGCATCATTTGCATATAAAAATCCAATCTTTTCAATAAAAATGCATCCTTTGCATTCAAAACCCCTTGTTCAAGCATCATTTGCTTTAAAGACCATGTCTTTACCATAAACTAGCATCATATGCTTTTCAAAATGCAATCTTTATGCATCATTTGCATAATGAATGCCAATTTCTTCAACAAAAATGCATCATTTGCATAAAAATCAAATCTTTATGCATCATTTGCAATAAAGATTATTTCTTTAAACTAAGTGCATCATTTGCAACCCAAAAATGTCATCTTTTCATTAAAGTGTCATTTTTCATCATGCATTTCCCCTTTCCCCAACCTTGGAACGGACCGGTGTAAAAGATCCTATCTTTACATCGTTCCTTCCATTAAAGGTTCCATATTTCTTTAGAAAGGGATACCTTGAACCCTATATCTCCGATTATCGCTTAAGAAAGAGTATGAAGCCTCTATACGAGCTCGACCGTCTTAAAGCATAGGATTGATGGGCTAAGGACCCTCCTTTCCTAAAGAACCTCATCTTTGACCAAAAGAGAGTCATTCTCTCGATCACGCAAGTCCCGAGGGTCCCGAGGTTAAAATGCGATGATCACAAGTCATAAGATGAGGACGGGATCATAATCCCGAATACATAAAATTCCAAGGAATCCCGAGCAACAACCAACAAATGGTTTGTACGTCCGGAAGACAACTTGGGACATTTCCCCCCTTATTTTCAAACACATGCACACAAGAAAGCACACAAGCAAGCACGATTAATGAAATCTTGGGAGACTTGCTCCGGCAAGGCACTTTGGGTGAACGCCAAACGTTCTTCCCAAGGGGTAACTTAACCTCCGAACCCAAGTAAAAACCTTTTTTTCAAAGTTTTGAGGTAATCAAAATGGCGTGGCGACTCCGTTTTTCAAATAACTCGGATGTCTTCAAACTCGCGTGAATCCAACACAAAATTTGGGCACCACATTCACAGCAGCCCCACAGCTTTTCTTGTTTTTCCTTATGTTAATCACTCGTCCCATGTTTGCTTCTTGTTCGGGAGTCAGAACTGCACAAGATCAAGATAACAAAGGGTTAGATCGACAATTAAAAGTTCTACATACGAGCTACGAGTTCTATGTACGAGCAAGACATGTACGAGCTGCAAGTTCTACATACGAGTAAACTATCTACGAGCTAAAAATTACGCATACAATTCAAACAAGTTCTATGTACGAACTAAAAGTTCTACATACGAGCAATCAACAGACGAGTTAAGAGACAAATGCGAGTAAACTCTTACCACCAACATGCTCCCCCTGATCTTTACAGTAATTGGGCGTCCTCTGACAGAATTGACATTTATCCTAAAATCTACCCAAGGCGTGGGTGACCCAATCAGGGTACCTTAAGCATCTAACGATGGGGACCAGAGGCACCAAGTCCCCATTACCAATCATCATCCTAGCTTGGATGTAATTGTTCTTGGTAGTCCCTAGAATGTCCCAACTGATGGGTCCCTTATCAGCCACCTCGACTAATTTCTTATACAGCTCGGCATGCCAATACGACTCCAAATAATCCTCCTCTTTTACCACCTTGGGCACGGGGTTAGGCAAGGGGAACTCCCACCCTCTCCTACTCTCCACCACTATCACGTGGGAATTCCAACCACTCACCTGCTGGGAAGGTTGACAATCAGTTTAGGGGCATTGAGCTTGGAGGGGGTGCTTATTCCCAGGTTGGTCTTATCAACCTTAACACTGAAGAACTCCCTAAAGACTCTCATACAAGGCTCATAGCCTAAAAACATACACACCATGATAAAACACACCAGAACTCTACAAGTATTAGCTCCCAGTTGGAGAGGCAAGGCATCCATACACTCCAAAAATTCATTAATGAAGGGATCCAATGGCAACCTCAGGCTAGCCTCGAATTGACCATAGAAGAAGGCACCCTAGTGGGATCTTTAGTGAACGTACTACGGAACCGAGACATGAACTCTTTCTTGCTGTAGATAGTCACGTTGAACTCCTTCCTATCTACCTCATATAAATCATAAACCATGGCTACCCGAGATTCCAAATTCTTCTTCCCTCGAAGCAGCCTAGGAGGCACGTAGCCCCTTTCATTCCTCCCAGGTACAACGGAGGACTCGAAGGCATCCACAATTCGAGGGCTTGAAGAAGTCGAAGCTGCAGCTCCCCCTTGAGTTGCCATATCTGTACAATAAGAAGAGAAAATAGGGGAATCAGTCCTATATGCAGCTTCAAGGGACCTAATAGACGTACTAAGGGGCGACCTAGATTCCCCTGGAAATCCTTTTCTATTCCTAAGAAAGGATGGTTTGCTGGGATCCCTCACATAAAACAGTGATATATGGTCGAGTAATTCATGGAAGAGATGAAAAGATACAACATTTGGGTCGTTAATTCCTAAATCCCCCAAGTTCTCTCCTATGGGCAATCCTATTTCGCCGAAAGTCAGCCCCCACCTTGTCAAGATGGAAGCACACTCATTCAAGGGCATCTCTCTCCATACTCCGCTTATATGCTTGTAAACTCAGTGATTAACGGTGCAATACTCATACCAGACCCCAGGTTCACAACTAAAGGTTCTAGCCATGGCAGAAATCAAAAGAAAAATTCGAAGACAGACGGAAAATCAAGGAAATCAAGGTATACCTCAAATTGCGTCGGTGACGAAGGTTGCACAAACAAAATAAAGGGCACCGAAAATCAAGAGCTCCGCCTTTTCTGGGGAAATTATACACCTGAATTTGGAAGCTTCGTCAAATCCTAGGAGGAAAAGGGTTTTTCTTTCTCAAAATCCTTTCTTGAAACGGAAAGTGAAGAGTTTTCGAACGGTTAATTCACAATTAAATCCTGGGCGGTTTTCGAGGCAGTAATGATTACAAAAATATGGCGCTTTGAATGATCCAACCGTTCAACAGCCAATGGCCAGGATTGAGCCACGTCACTATTAGTCGAGTAAACATCAACTTAAGTGTCGATTTGCGAGTCACTTCAAGCTTCGTCAAAATTTCTTTAACTTCCAGGTCGACAAAGTCAACTCAGGAAGTTGGGAGCCACTGAACAGAATAAAAGTGACGAGTTAGGCCCAGCGAGTAAAGCCCACTCATTCATCTATTATTGCCACCACGTTCTCAGTGGGTTAGGCCCAAATTATTACTGGGCCCAAGGCCCATCAACATGATCAGTCGACCTAATCTCATTGTTCGACCTACGAGGTCCCGACCTAGCTTTGTCCGACTCTACGATCCATATGCTATTCGGGTATGGTCCAGCCCTACCCATCAGTCAGGTCGACCTAGACCCAACAGGCGACCTCGACCTACATCTTTACGTTGACCTACAGAGTCCTGGCGTACCTACAATTCTTAGCATGACAAGACTCCCTACAAGTCAGGAGTTATTTATGGATAAGATCTCTAGATACGTATCTGTTCCACAAATCATGGGATTTCATGCAATCCTACCACAAATACTGTTGGACTTTTGGTAGGCTTCTCAAGAACTTAACTGAAAACTTAACAGAAAATATAACGGAGAAAGAATGGAGATTGAAAACAAATGAAAAACAAGTCGAGTCTTGTATTAAATACAATCTCCGTAAGAGTTATTTGTCCCGCACAGGTGCTTACGGTTGAATAACAAAACTCTCGTAAGATAAAACGACTTTACTATTAGTTATAAGGAGCACTCCAATATAACTAATCTAACGAACAACACAATGTTTTGAACTTTGGACTTGAAAGGATTTGATGCAACAAGATGATATGATTTGGCTATGTTAATCTATCTCACTAGAGGGTAAAGAGGCTCAAATGACTGTATGTATATATTGAAATTCGGAGGGGGAAGTATATAAAGAGAATCAAAAGGTTTTGTGCCTTTTCCCTTGAAAAGGTGTGATTTTTCGAACAGCAGTGAAGGGCACGAGTCGTGCTAATTGGCACGAGTCGTGCCCACGACTCGTTCCCAAGCATTCCACTCGTTCTGATCAGATTTGAGCAAATGGTCATCAGAATCCCATTCGTGCTCACGACTCGTGCTCAGAGTCCCCATTCGTTCTGATCAGTTTTGAGCCAAATCTCATCACCCAAAAAACAACGTTTCAAAACCAATTTGATCCAAACGACCAAATTGACCCTTTTAACCAACTTTGTTAAGTTACAAAAGACCTTTGTCATTAATTCTCATTCACCCTAAATGGTTTTGAGACATTAAATGAGTTTAATAATCTACAACAAATGTAGAATACATTTTTGTAACTAGTTTCGTTAACAAATAACGAACTTCCGTTAGAAACTAGATCAACGTTAAGTCAAACTTAACTTTTCGTTATCTATTTCCAACAATCCTCCACATGAATGACAATTAATGCATGAATGCAATTTCGTCCAAAGTTCCGGCGAACTATTATTACATCGGGATAGATAGCTTGTGGCCTTGAATCTTCCCTAGTGAAATATTATCGGATATACTAGCCATTTGGTAGCGAGTCGCTTTGAACCAGTGACTGTCGGATGTATACCAAGACAATAATACTCACATAATATCAGCTCTAACAATTGTTGTTCTCACGTTTTGTCCATTTCGGTCCTGGACCGTATCTCATTCATAAGCGTTCATTTAGAGGCGGCCTAATTACCTCTCGCTTATATAGGTGATTCTTACTATAAGGAGTATCATGCACTACTCCACCCGTAGGTATATAAATCATTAAAAGTTTTCTCAACTTATCCTTACCACTGCTGCATGTGCGTGTACTTGGATGTTCTGGGAATGAGTATTCAACAATCTCCAGGTTGATAAACCGAGTTGTTGTTTCCAAGTAACTCTACTAGAACTTATAACTTGGTTGTCTCATTGAACCAAGGGCCTGGGATCTCCATTTCTCAAGGTTGAGTGTCCGCTATAAGTTCTTTTGTTGTGGGTTTTAAACCCATTCCCCTTAACAGATTATACAGTTGATCTCGATTTATATCTTTGGTAAACGGATCCGTTAAGTTATCACATGACTTTACATAATCAATAGTGATAACGCCATTCTTGATCAATTGTTTAATGGTATTGTGTCTACGACGAATATGTCTAGACTTACCATGATGTTCTACACCTTTTCCTATTTCTCATTGTCGTCACAATGCCTTAGGTCATGTAGACACAAACTTATTCCACAAAGGAATATCTTTCAAGACCATTCAAATTCCTTATTGAATCGAGTTGTTCAAGTTGTCTTGGGAGTTTGAAACCGTTGCTCCATTTATTGTGATCTGTAATCATAAGAATATCTTTAAGTATTCCAAGTACTTTGACCATCCTTAGTGATTTATTACAATGATCTCTGTACCGATCCGACTTCCCAAGTATTCAGTATCTCTAAGTGGTTTGACCTCCTTAGAGTCTACCTTTCAGGAATCTATCTTACAGAGATTACTTCTCAAGATTCTACTTGAACTTTCGAAGTACTTTTTCAAGATAATGGGATTGAGATAGGATTATTCCTTCTGATGTTCTAGAAATCTTTATTTCTAATATGACATCGGCTAATCCCATATCTTTCTTGTCAAAGTTCTTCTTTATCATGTCTTTGGTATTCATGATCAATCATGACTACCATTGTTATCCACGTAAGGACAGACTATTAACAAATGATTCAGATGTTCCTTTAATGTATGTAGACACATTTGTCACATTCATTAATCTTGAATCCATTTGATAACATAGTTCTATCGAACTTCTCATGCCACTGTTTAGTTGCTTGTTTTAGTTCATATGAATACACAAGTAGATCCAACACGGTTGTGCGACATAAAACGCTCTGTTGTGTCAATGGGATAATCTTGCATGAATCATAATGTCCTTTTGACAACTAGCCTGGCTTTATACTTATCAACAGATCCATAGGCTTTATACTTTCTTTTAAGAATCCATTTGCAACCTAATGGTTTGCAACTTGGAGGGAGATCTACCACTTCCCAAGTATTATTAAGCATTATGGATTTTGTCTCACTGTTAATAGCCTCTTTCCAGAACGAACTATCCGGACCAGATAACACTTTCTTAACAGTTGCTGATTCGTTTTCCAACATAAATGATAGAAAATCAGGACCAAAAGACTTTTCCACTCTTGCCCTTTTACTACGTCTAAGTCCTTCATCTTTAACTTGAGATGGACCGTTTGTAGATTCATATGTTCTCTTTTGAGAATTTACCTTATTTCCTGTCCTTAGCAGGAAAGATATTTTTCAAAGAATACTGCATTCCTTGATTCTATTGTCTGTAGAGACTACCTTTCAAGATCCTTTTGTCAAGAAAAGTACTTTTCACTCTTTAGACTAGACCTCTTGAAAATTCTTCTTATTGTTTTTAAGAGTCTAACATTTAAAGGTTTCATCCTTGGCACTTCTAGTTTTGCAACCCAACGGTTCGCATAGGAAGATCAACCATCTTCCAAAATAGAATAGGATGCACTATTAACTGTTACCAAATAGAACCAAAAGAATTAGTAACTTTTGTCCTCCAACTACATCTTGGTTCTTCTTCTTATTAAGAAGACCACCACAGTTTCTATAAATTTCCTATCATTTCAAGGAAGTATATTCTCAAAGAATATAAAGTGTCTTGCTTAAGTATTTCTACTTTAGCCAAATACCCCCACATTTGAGGTATTTATAAAACGGCTTATGAATATTTCATAATTCGTCATCATTGAATATTTCCTTTCTAAGGATCCATTTGTAACCCAATGGTTAGCATTATGGAGGAAGATCAAATAACTTCCAAATATATGATGATCCATTCTTTTAACTGTTAACAGTTTAACAGTTTCTGTTAATACTAGAAGTTCATATCAATAGAACTTATGTATTTAGCTTGTACCCCCACACTTGAGGTGTACCTCCACATATCAAATATTTTATGAATATCCTAATTCATATTTAATATTTTCCTTTTGTAATAACCATGTTGTCTCCTGATAACATAGTCATAACTATGTTCAAGTGAGGTCTCTTCAACCTTGGTCTCTTCAATCATTTGATTTCGAAGAATACCGTATTGCCAATGGAAACATAATCCATGGTTTTGGATCCTATCTTAACCTCTTTAGGTTTAGATATTTCTACCTTTGCTAGGTATACCCACATAAGACGGAACTTATCAATAAGGAGTTCACCATCTCCTTAAAAGTTCTATCTTTCCTTTTTCTGTGATTCAATTGATTTGAGTGTGTAAGAAGCATTCGTTTGATAAATAAGTGTCAGCGTCCCAATAATTATTTTTCAAACGATACTACATACTAACCACCTCTATCACTACGAAATTCTTAATTGTTAATTAAGATGAATCACAAACCTTATTGTTTACTTAAAACTTTAAGGTTTTACTTTTACTTTTCCAAAAGATGAACTTTGCATTATCAAATGCAATCATTAATAGAAGTAATGAACTATCTATTTACTATCTCTAGTTTGAACTGATTTCTACAAAAGAAATCCACAATTGATTTGCGAATCAAACTTCATCTTAGGTAGTAATTTTAAATTAACTCGTCGACTTAGTGAATTTAAATTTACACAACCTAATTGAACACGCCATAACAATTAGAACAATTCAAACCAAGTAAATAAAATTTAAAATTTTATTCTTCGCACTTAGGCGGATAAAACATTTACAATTTAAGTTAAGGAGTCCTTCAACAAGGTACCCTTTACTAACACAATAACCACATTTGGTCAGTTCAAACTTATCCCGATAGACTAAGTTGCTCGAAGTTCAATGGAACATTTCTATCTTCATTCACATTGGCTTGAAGAGGGTTTCCACCTTGGTTGTTGATTCTAGGATGTCGACATTCCCTAGCCATATGCCCGGATTTGCCGCAATTAAAACAACTACCTTTGACCTTCTTGGCGGTCCTCTTCACTTTCCCGGTGTTCTTTCTCTTGATTCCGGTACTTGTTTCCACCAAGTTCACTTGCGGTCTTTTAGTCACAATACACATAGTATTGTGCATCTCGAGAAAATCCCAAAGTTCTCTCGCGGTCTTTATGCCACAACACACCTTGTATTGTGCATAATCCAAGCCATTAAGAATATAATTGCGACACAAGAAATCGCTGTGATTCCATGTATCCAAATCATTCTTTGCTTTGTATTCATCCTCGTCGGATATCAATGGTGGATATTCCCAAAGAAATTGCACCAATTTTAATGTTGTCAAATAGACCAACATTTTCTGTTGCCACCTCTTAAAGTTCATCCCGGTAAGAATACCCGGTCTTTCCGCATGTACGAACACATGAGACGGAGGGAGAGCATTATGAGGTGAAACCCTTGAGGTTGTACCAGAAGGAGGTTTCTTACCATGAACCGAGTGAGATGGTGTAGTAGCGGGTGCAACATTGTTGAACGCAGCGTCACCTTGAGAAGGAGGCGTTACATTCCCTTGACTAGAAGCGGTGGTGTCTTTCTCGGTTGCCATCTTGAAGATCTTGAAGAAGCGTTAAATAACTCTTACGATTGTTGGACTTTTGGTAGGCTTCTCAAGAACTTAACTGAAAACTTAACAGAAAATGTAACGGAGAAAGAATGGAGATTGAAAACAAATGAAAAACAAGTCGAGTCTTGTATTAAATACAATCTCCGTAAGAGTTATTTGTCCCGCACATGTGCTTACGGTTGAATAACAAAACTCTCGTAAGATAAAACGACTTTACTATTAGTTATAAGGAGCACTCCAATATAACTAATCTAACGAACAATACAATGTTTTGAACTTTGGACTTGAAAGGATTTGATGCAACAAGATGATATGATTTGGCTATGTTAATCTATCTCACTAGAGGGTAAAGAGGCTCAAATGACTGTATGTATACATTGAAATTCGGAGGGGGAAGTATATAAAGAGAATCAAAAGGTTTTTTGCCTTTTCCCTTGAAAAGGTGTGATTTTTCGAACAACAGTGAAGGGCACGAGTCGTGCTAATTGGCACGAGTCGTGCCCACGACTCGTTCCCAAGCATTCAACTCGTTCTGATCAGATTTGAGCAAATGGTCATCAGAATCCCATTCGTGCTCACGACTCGTGCTCAGAGTCCCCATTCGTTCTGATCAGTTTTGAGCCAAATCTCATCACCCAAAAACACTGTTCAAAACCAATTTGATCCAAACGACCAAATTGACCCTTTTAACCAACTTTGTTAAGTTACAAAAGACCTTTGTCATTAATTCTCATTCACCCTAAATGGTTTTGAGACATTAAATGAGTTTAATAATCTACAACAAATGTAGAATACATTTTTGTAACTAGTTTCGTTAACAAATAACGAACTTCCGTTAGAAACTAGATCAACGTTAAGTCAAACTTAACTTTCCGTTATCTATTTCCAACAAATACAACTCTCATCAACAACTATAAATATAAGGCAACATCAACCGTTCCAAGGTAATTGCTCTTTGTTATTTTGAATATATCTGTTCATTATAATATTTGAGCTCTCATACACCATACTTACTCAACACAGCTTAAATATTTTATTTAAAAAGTGATTTCCTAGCCATGATTTTTGGAGTTGCGATTTGTTTTTGAACTCTCATTTTCCTGATTTTGGAGGCCATTTTATCAATTGGGTTGTTTATATACGATGAAAAATATGCATTTGAGTGCAATACCATAAATGTTGTGTCAAGTGTTGTCATGTGCTGAACAACATTTGAGACAACACATCCTGAATTTGAAAAAGAAAGCTACTCCACCGTGATCAACATTACCACTTGCTCAAGTTCTTCACCTTTTTCAGTATCTTCCTCCTCTTCGTCACTAAGTGACACCTACAAATTTTTGCCCGTCTTTCTTAAGGTGTTTGCACATTCATTGACATAGTAACCCCAACCTAAACAAGCATGACATTGAATGAATTCAATGTATTTGGGATCAATTCTAGACTTTTCTGAAGATGCTCTCCTTAGTAATGTACCTCTTTGATTTGGAGGAACAGTTCTCTTGGGCATGAAACTATTCCCTTTAAATTGTTGTTCCTTTGCTTTAACCTGCAAATTATTAAACTTTCTAAGCATTAAATTATATTTCTTATCAAGTAAGGCCACACTATCATTCTCATCTAATTCCTCAATGCTCTCCTTAGTAACGTACCTCTTTGATTTGGAGGAACGGTTCTTTTGGGCATGGAACTATGCCCTTTAAATTGTTATTCATTTGCTTTAACCTGCAAATTGTTAAACTTTCTAAGCATGAAATTATATTTCTTATCAAGTAAGGCCACACTAGCATTCTCATTTAATTCCTCAAAGATCTCATCTCCTTCATCCACATTCATGTCCGAAGATTGAATTTTTAAGGCAATATTTTTTCCTTTTGAAGCTTCACTTTGTTCATTAGGATTTAATTCAAAAAAATTCAAGATGCTCATCAAGGAATTAATATTTATAGTCGAAAGATTATAAGCCTTTTCAATAGCATAAAATGCTCGGGAAGAGTACGTATTGCTTTTGAAACAAGTTGTTTGTTAGTAAAAGATTCACCTAATACTTGACACTCATTTGCAATATCAATCAACTTTTCAAAATATGAAGAGATATCTTCATTTTCACACATTCTTAATCTTTCAAACTTGCTAGTGATACCCCTAAGCTTTGTTTCACGCATACTACCATCAACTTCACAAAATCTTTGTAAAATATCCCAAGCGTCCTTTGCCGTGAGACTATTTTGAATAAGTTTAAACATATGAATATCAACCCATTTATAAATGACATTAAATTTCTTTACATTGAAACCAACTAGATTATTCTCTTTATTAGTCCATTCGGATTCAGGTTTGACTTGAACGTTACCATCCTCGTCCGGAGGTAGCAATGGAACAGAGTAACCATTTGTTATAGATCTTTAAGCCTGAATATTGATTGATTTGATATATGAACGACAAATCTTTCAATAAGAATAATTCGACCCACTAGAACAAGAAGCCTCTTTTAATCAGGATTAGCAGGATCAAAAGCCATAAATACTGGATCAAACACTTGGTAAAAATTGATATCTTCATTTTCACGCATACTACCATCAACTTCACAAAATCTTTGTAAAGTATCCAAAGCGTCCTTTGCCGTGAGACTATTTTGAATAAGTTTAAACATATGAATATCAACCCATTTATAAATGACATTAAATTTCTTTACATTGAAACCAACTAGATTATTCTCTTTATTAGTCCATTCGGATTCAGGTTTGACTTGAACGTTACCATCCTCGTCCGGAGGTAGCAATGGAACAGAGTAACCATTTGTTATAGATCGCCAAGCCCGAATATTGATTGATTTGATATATGAACGACAAATCTTTCAATAAGAATAATTCGACCCACTAGAACAAGAAGCCTCTTTTAATCAGGATTAGCAGGATCAAAAGCCATAAATACTGGATCAAACACTTAGTATATCAAAACCAAACACAGTTCAACCCCGAACTACGTCGACTTGAGCTCCTTGTCTTAAGGGGAACGTATGCAACCAGAAATGGTCCGGTCATAAACACATACGAATCCACAAACCCGGTCTCATCAATGACCTCTCCTATACACAAACCTTCTTTCACACCAGACCAACTCGATCCTTGATACCGGTTGACTTTCTCCTCGTGATTAATCAAAGCATATCAGGTTTAATTGTTGAATAACCCGAACATCAACAAAGGGTTTTAAGCAAACAAGTGATCATTGTGAACAAATCAAGTTTTCAAATGTCTCGAAAAGTCTTTTTTTTTCTACAAAATAGGACAATAAAGCTAAACACTGATTTTCTGTTAGCAAGGGCTTTCATACACTTTTACAAGCTTTTCAGTACTCATACTCTCTCAAAAGAGTCAAACCCAAAAGCATTTCTTTTGTGCCTATATCAAATAAGGCATTCACACAAAAGGAGACCCGTTCCCACCTTTTCAAAAATAAATACGCCCTTGCGAGTGTACATTACGAGTCATTTCTCCCACAAAAGAGAGTCGAACTACGCACACAGGCCCTCGGTCAGGGGAACGTAGGCAGCCTTCATTGGTTCGGTCTAAAGGAATACACAAAATTCCAAAAATTGACGCCACCAAGGCTCAGACAAGAAGAAAGCAAGAAATTTTGCGTCTCGACAAAGCTTTAAAAGTAAATCACAAATCATCACAGTTAAAACACTTTTTGATGAGTTCAAGCACGGTCTACTCTCGATTCACAACATGCTAAAAGACAGCTTAATACATTAAACAAACAATGTGTCTGCAATGCAATGAATGGATACTTAGGAGGTCATTTCGCGCCATCTGCGCTTGTCCCCTCGCCATTCTTCCCTTTCTTCCCTCGTCTCGGGCGAGTCTTCTTTCGCTCCACGTGAGCCAGCTCTGCCTCTCTCAGTCCGAGATTAGGGGTCCTCCCCGTAGAGTCAAACAATCCAACAGCTCGCAAAGCTTCATTCGCCCGCGCTTCGACCCGGATCTCCTCCCTGCGAGTCTGCAAAAGAGGACCTCTCTCCGTCAGTCGGTCAACTCTGGTCTCGTAGTCAAACAAAGCGTCTCCCGTAACATCCTAAGGGTCAGACCAGGCTTCGGCACTCCTAAGGCAATAGCTGCGACGGAAATCGGGCCCAGAATCGCTTCACGCATGCTCCCCAAAATCACTTAGGACTGCCGGACATGCTACCCATACCAATCCAGGTACTCGGTGTTCAAGACAACACTCTCTCGGCATCTAAGGAGCACCACAGGAGGGAAAGCGGAATACCTCCATTCCCTCAGAAAATACAGAAAGGCATCCGAATCTGTCATGCAGAAAGAAGCTACCTCCATATTGGCAATGTCATCCCAGCCCAGCAAAGGCTTCTGCCTCATCCCGAACTGCCGGGAAACAAGAAACGAAACATAGAAAGAGGACCAAGGCAAACACGGAACTCTGACAACATAGGACCCTTCCTGAAAGGCCCTCCTAGTCTCGATCCCCCACTGCGAAACCCACCGAATCTCGATGCGTACTAAGCCGTGCCATCCATCTCTCCCAAAGTGCGGGTCGATCCATATCCAATACAAGAGGTCACCGAGCAAACGTCCACAGACTGAAGGATGTCAGAGGCACTGTCGTAGCTAGAAATCTCTCTCTCTCTCGCCACCATAATGCAAGAAAAGCAGGGGCTTCCCCCATGCATGAACCGATCCCCCATCGCTAAGCGATCTATGCCGTGGAAAGTCTCCCCCGAAACTAAGGGAACGATGTCCTCACCAGCCCGTCAATGGCCTGCCACATCCAACAAACACGTCCCAGGAGACATCACTCCCGCCGTCGCTCAAGAAACTGTCAAAGCTGCCCCAAATTTCCAACCGGCCAAAGCCTTACCAAAGCCATTTCCGGTCACCATACACTAACCACAAACATTTCAAGCTCGTGCGACATGCAAAGAACATAAAAAAAAGGGAGTAGAAACAACCCCTAAAGCAAAAAATAAAAGATTTCATTACATGTGAATACATTGTGCATATAAATACAAATATTTTGTTGCTCTCCTCACTAACATGAACAGAAAAGAAAAAAAGAGTCCTACTCTGAGTCATCAGCACCACCTCCTGGTAAAAACTCCCACATCTCGGCGCCTCCGCCAGCCACCTCATCATCCTCGGTGAACTTAGCACCTTCCTCGACTGGATACTCCAAGACGTCCGTAGAAGTCAGAACGAAGAAGGAAAAAGAAGACGAGCCATCCCTCCTCTCCTTGTCCAGCACCTGAGGCATCCCACGTCCTCATCATCTCAGACAGAGGCGCTACCTCGTGTAAGTACCCCAATCTGGATCACTCCCTTTCAAACACACGGGAAACACCGTAGACTCATCCACGCAGTCTCAGGGACCTCTCTCACTCAAAACCCTCTCAAAACCCTCTCAAACCCCAAACAAACCAAGGGAGGAGCCTTTACGGGATAAAAAGGGACAAAAGGACCTTTTGGGAATTTTCGGGAAATCGAGAAAAGCAATTAAGGTCCGTACGGACCTCTTTGTTTCAATGATTACTAAATCCCCTTAAAGTCCACAATATTCCCTCAAATCCGGAAGAAATGATGACTTCCATGCGAGTTGGTCCGTACGGACCTCTTTGCATGCAAGATGGTCCGTACGGACCTTGTGCATGGGGGACATCATCATTCCGGCAATATTCTCCATCATTGCGATTCCCTCAAATCGAGGAAATCCAAAATTCTCGGATAACCAAGAAGGTCCGTACGGACCTCTTTGCTCCGAAATTTTTACTATAAATAGAGGGCTCCCCCTCATCATTTTCACACACCTCCCACTTCTCTCTTCCTCCCTAAGCCTTCGGCTCCCTTCTAAGACCTTTCGAGGCATTCCGGCCCCTTCGGATCCTTCCGAGGCCTTCCGAGCCCCTCGAGGTGCTCAGAAGCCTCTCCGAGCGCTCCCGAGACGCTCCCGCTGCCGCCCGAGGCACTCTCGAGGTACTCTGAGGCCCCTCGTGGTACTCAGAGGCCTTGCACAGTCTTTCCCACGGTGTCCCGGCTCTTTCCGAGTCAAACCGGCGATCCCAAACCTTGCCGAACCTCGCCCGAATCCAACCAACGATTCCAACGCACGCCGAACCTCGCCCGGCGATCCCGACGATCCCCACGCACGCCGAACCTCGCCCAAACGCAGCCTACGGTTTCAACTCACGCCGAAACTCTGTCCGCGGACAACCGGCATCCCAGGCAATCCAGGAACGCTACTCCGACCTCAAACACTATTCCCCTGCGGAAGACAAGACACGAACCAACATTGGTAAGGCTTCCTTCCTATTCTATTTCAATACATTTCAATACAATGTAGACATCCGATACTGACATGCATTTTTAAAAGCACACACACACACACAACTTTTTAAAGGATATTAGGGGTATCCAGAAAGACTCGTTTTACGAGGCGACTCGGAGTGAGCTCTAATATTCTAATATACTCTTCCCGGGGAGTCATCTGACCTCCGAACTCAAAATCTCATCACACAAAAACAGTTTAAAATTTATCTTTAAACGGATGCCCTTTTTCAATGTTTTGGGCTTAATAAAAACGGCGTGGCGACTCTACAAAATGCGAAAGCAAAACGGCGAGACACCTCCAACACGCAACGCTAAAACGGAATAAGCCGGATCTTAGGGCGCGGATTGTCTTGCCTCTCGGATCAAGGGCGACTTCCCGAGCTGACGACGAATGCGAGATCTTGCGGGGCCTTCCGCGTGTGGCCGGATCGGGTAATTTCGGTTGGCGACTCATTTGGGGACTTTTGTTTTAAAAACTTTTAAACAAAACAAAAGATTTTTAAAACGATGATGAGGGTCAAACTTTCATTTTACCCCTTCCTTTAAGCTGTTGTGTGTGTGTGCACGTGCTTCGTTTTTATTTTACAAAAAAATAAAAATACAAAAAATGCATCAATATACATACTGTGCATACATTTAAAATTCTTCAAAAATTTCTATTTTACTCGAAAAAGAATTTTAGAGACCGCACACTACGCGCCTTCTGCCTCGGTTACACCGCACTCTACTCTGCTTCTGCCTCGGTTACACCGCACACTATGCGCACTTCTTTGCCTCGGATACACTGCACACTACAACCCTTAACCGGAGTGGTCTCGGTTGCGATCCGTTTGGTCTTCCTAGGCCTCTTGGGCGCGCACGGGATCATTCCAAACATCCCATCCTAGCCTGGCGTCAACCCACCACGTTTGAGTCTTGAGTCACACTCTGTCCGGACTCGGTTGGTTTTTACCCGGTCCAGTGTCATACTGGATACATATACCATCTTAGGCCATTTTCTCGAGTCAAGGCTCGGAACTCAAGATCCCTTGCGCAAGCAAAGCGATGAAAGGTCATGCTAAAATCTTGACACGATCTTGATTTCCGGCTACACCAGACGATGTTCCGTCCCGGATATACATCCATGCTCGCATGACACCATGTCATCACGCCTTTGATACGTCGGCCATGACAATATGACCCGGCCAACGCCTAACGTCACGGATCCCTTGCGTAAGCAAGGTAAAGAGAAGGTCATGCCGAACTCTTGACACGATCTTGACTCGGTGGCGGCTCGGTTCACTATTCACATGGCTAACGCATCAAAACGAACATGACAGGCTCGGTCCTTAGGTTCGATTGTTCTTTTAGGCCGGTGGAAACCGCTTGCACTATAGGACCCTCGCACAGGCTGTCCACCTGGGATGTCGAAATACGTATGCAAAACGAGGGGCTTATAGCCGCACGAGATGGTCTCCGCGACCCAGGATCTAGCATAGTTGCGAAAAACAAGAGCAATCTTTTCCAACCTACCTAGGATTATGAGAAAACATGTTTTAAGTAAATTAAAACGACAAAAAAAAAATCAGAAAATAAAAGAAACGGAAACCGCATGCCACGTGAGCTTTCCCCTTTTATCCCGTTAGGCCATTCCCGTGTCTAAACTCTTGCCCGTCACCCCCTCCAATGAACCGAGAGTGGTTGAGAATCCACGGAAGCCGCCTTTTCGGTATTGAGGTCACAAGGTCCGATAGCCCTTCCGGTTCAACGGTCCGCACCGTCAATACTCCCCGTGACGGGATCAACGGATAACGGTGAGGAAACGGAACCCCCCGCCACTAAGGAATCTCCGAGACAATGGAGGAGGTCTTTGCGAGCCTTGAAGCCATCAAGAAGCGCCAAGAAGAACGGCAAGCCTGGATCGTCGACACCTTGCGTCTTCGAGGAACAGCTTGCAGCTCCCAAACTCCGATGGAACCTTTGTTCTCATAGAAGACGAAGACATACCGGCTCCCAGGTTTCTCAAAGCTATCGGCGGGTCCCGCCTCCGCCAAGCTACGAGATCCCGACAACGCAAAGCGGCTCTCGCTCAGCTCCCCTCGGGCGTCGGTCAGCGGCTCAGGCATGCCCGCCTCGAGATCGGTCGGTTTCCGGCTCGCACATCAAGCTCGGTACCAACGGCACACATACGTGCTGCTCCGCGAGATCCCAATGCATCTCGGTATCCCCCGGGATTCAATCCTTTGCCTCTATACGAGCCTCGCAACCACAATCAAAAGTCCCCATTCTTACCGGGGACGAGGCATCCCGAGCGGATATCCAGGCATCTCAAGTTTGCCACTGCTAGTACGCGATTGGGGCTAACGAATCGTTTCCCCGGTTCCCAAACACGGCCCTTAGCGGACCTGGCAATCACGCCCTCAACTACAACACCCCGGGGTATGGGTTGGTATACACTCAACTACCTCCCAAGACTCCCGAATGGCGATCCCATCGGCCAATCCACCTCCATCTTCGATTTCCGTCCACAAAAGCGGTAACCCACCTCGAACAGTGACCCTCACATGGCTTGGTTGATCGAACAGAGATGAAAGACATGCAAGGCAAGCTAGCTAGTTCTCGGAAGGACTCCCTCCTGCCTACCGATCCGAACAAAGTGGTCCCTCTCCCTCCAAAGTTCGGGATGCCGGAAATGGAAAAGTTTGACTACAGAATGCCCAAAACCCACATCGACACCTACGTCACGGGTATGAGAGCGAAGGGCAACCCCTCAACGGATGGCGGATCATTTTCGGCATTCCCTCAAATCCACGGCACTAAGGTGGTTCCTCAATGTGAAGGCGGAAAACCGCTCCACGTGGGATCGGATCGGTGAAATCTTCTGGAGAAGTACCGCGCCAATCTTGAATGGGAAACAAACCGCCGTGACACTGCAAGCCACCGAACAAAAGGATGACGAACCGGTGGGCGAATTCTACAAAAGATGGGCTGGAAGCTAAGCGAGATAATGGATCCACTTTCCAAAGAAGAAGCGGAGATGGACATCTTCCATTCACGCCTCGAACCATCTTTGAGGACTTTGATCGGCCACCATTTCTATCCAGGACCTCCGTGCCATGGTCAACGCCGGTACAAAGTTTGAAAAGACTCACGAGTCTTCAAAAGGCAACTTGGCAACCCCTGCCTGCGTCTTACCGCTATCGAACAAACCTGGCAGCTTCAACTCCTGCCCTGACCGAAGGAAAGGAAGCGTAGGAGCAGTGCACTACATTCGAGACGGGCTCAAGTAAACCGCGATCGGGCGGCCCCAAAGAATAGCAACCCCCCTCGCTTCCCACGGTTCCAACATTTTGATAACTGGAAATGCCCTTGGGTCAAGTATTTGAAGCTTTGGTGAAGCGAAATCTTCTCAAACCACTCGAGAATTTCCAACCGAAGACCCTCAAACCCAACATGGATATGAGCAAGCACTTTGCGCCTTCCATAACTACCCCGGCCACACCAGACAATTTGCTTCGTACTCGGCGGGTGATTCGGGGGCTCATTGAGGAGGAAAATTGGAACGCCCCCGTGGTCCCAATACCATTGGAAATCCATTCCCAGGAACGACGGGAGTAAACTCAATAGCCATTGACGAAACCCCGAGCGAGAGCGAGACTCCACTGCAATTTCCGAAACCGTCGGCATCTTTGTCTCGCTATATTTGGGAGCGTGAAACAAGAGTCAAAGGTCTCGTGACCGGGAATTCCGACAAGAACGCCCAGGGCCACTGTCTCCCTACGATCTTTGCCCCGGCCAGAGGCATACGAATGGTTGGATCGAACGTTCCCAGGACGAGGCGAGTCCAGCGGTAGCACGGGAAGCGGTTTAGCCTTCCTGAGACGATGACTTGCCAATATGTGAGAATCGGCACAACGAAGCTCTCCTCATCCTCATAAAGATAGATAGGTTCTTCCTCCCGAACGTCTTGATTGATAACGGCTCCGCGATCGACATCATCGCTTTAAGCACACTGAAACGACTCCACACGTCGGACCGTTCTCGATAAGGCCTTCACCTCGGGTAATCAGAGCCTACGACTCTCTTGCCACGACCAATCGTAGGAATCATCAATTTGAGGATCCAATTCGACGTACAACTAGAGTCGGTAGAGTTCCAAGTCGTGGAAATCAAACCAACCTTCTGCTTTGTTGGGACGGCCTTGGATACATCGGATGAAAGCAAGATATCATCTACTCTTCACCAATGCGTGAAATTCATCAATGCCAACGGAGCGATCGAAGTGATCCGCGGAAACGGTGCAATGGCAAGTGCTTGGCCGGCAAGCTATGACCCGGAAGAAGGTCCCGACATGACCGAATACTCTTCTCGCATGATTCTCCTACCCCGTCCCGCTACGAAGTGGATCCTTACATCCACGCTCTAAGCCATGACAGTCGGAAATTGAAGAACTCATGGGTCGGGATGACAACTCGACATATGCGATTGTGAAGAATGCTTGAGAGAGGATCAAGAGATGGATGCCCTAATGGAGATTGATCGAGGAGTAGACCACTTACTTTGCCGAAAACCCTCTTGCAAAGCGGCTCATCACCGATCCCCGGTACAAGACAACCCTCACCAGACACTCTCGGATCTTACGGGGACAGCCATCACGGCTTAGTTCAATTGACATTAGGTGTCCGACACGGACGAACAAGTGGCGCAACCTCCTCGAGGCTTAATCGGGGAAGGAGATATAGCATGTCCGCTCGAATCGGACATTGTAAACGTCGTCCAAGCAAAGATCCCAGATAAAGAAGCTGATTCTATGAAAGTGATCAACATCGGCAAAAATCCACTCCGAATCGGCGAATGCTTCGCCCTCCTAAGTAGCCCTCGGCGACTTCTATCATCAAAAACCCCGAGGGCTGGGTAGCGGCACACTAATGGAGGGACATCATCGGGGAGCGACCAAAAACCTCCGCGATCTGGTTTGAAATCGAACCGCATGCAAGCTACTTTCCGGGACTCGTACCAAGGGAAGATTGGCCACCTAAACCCGGCACCGCTCCCTCTAGAGCTACGGCCATCCGAGAGGTAATGAAGCTTTGGTCCAATCCCTCGTCGCCTATAGTCTAGCTTCGAGTCTTGTTGTGCAGTGTATTCACATCTTTTGTGTCTTTTGACGGCTTTACGCCCGACGATTGTGAATCTTTGATCAACAATGTACAGCCTTCACGCTTTCAATAAAAGGTCCGACCTTCCTAAAAAACCATTTCATTGCATCTTTAACAAATGATGACATTAACTAATCAAAACAGTTAAATTCATCTATACAAAAGGCAAACACATTAATTAAATAAATGCATCAAGCAAACATTTAAGCATGTTGTCAAACGAGAGAAAAACCGGGCCCAAGCTGCCGAGAAGGTTTTAATCACAACGATTTGCAAGATTGCTGAAGAGCCAAAGAGACGCAAGTCCGACGCCATTTCCAGCACAAGCCAGATCTTCCAATACCTCAAGAACGGGGAAACTGCCTTCATGAACAGGGAAGGTCAACACACAAAAGGGGTCAAAACCAAGAGCATCATGGCCCTAAAACGCCTTGCCTCTCACTTCGTCATCCTCGGGGACATGTTATACAAGAAACGCTACCACGGGCCACTCCTACGCTGCGTCAGCCAAGAAGAAGCGAACAAGTTCATGAACGAAGTCCACAATGGGGCTTGCGGTCCCCACATGAATGCCAGAGCCCTGATGCAAATCGTTCTCAGGATGGGCTACTACTGGATCTCCATGGAGGCAGATTGCATCCACTTTGTCCGAAGCTGCGACAAGTGCCAACGGTTCTCCAACCTCAATCATCTGCCGCCCCACGATCTCTACTGCATGACTACACCTTGGCCCTTTGCCACTTGGGGAATTGACGTCATCGGGAAAATCGCTCCGCCAGGCAGCAACGGTCACGAGTTCATCTTAGTAGCCATCGACTACTTCACCAAATGGGTCGAAGCCAAGTCCTACAAGGTACTCACCTCCAAGAAGGTCGCACATTTCCTCAAGGAAAACATCATATGCCGATACGGCATCCCAAATGAGGTCATATCAGACAACGGCTCACACTTCGAAGGGGAATTCGACAGACTGCTGGCCGAATTCAAGATCACACGTCACAAATCTTCTCCCTACCGGCCACAAACAAACGGCGCCGTGGAAGCAGCAAACAAAACCCTCGAACGGATCATCCGAAAATGACCACCCGAGGACGAGATTGGCCCGAGAAGCCGCACCTTGCACTTTGGGGCTACCGCACACTTCGGTCGAATGCACCACGGGAGAAACCCCATTTGCCACGACATACGGATGGAAGCAGTCCCTTCCCATCGAGCCGAAATTCCCTCACTCCGAGTGCTTCGCTGGAAAACGACATCAACGAAGTCGAATGGCTCCGGCCAGACATGACGAATTGGCTCGCTAGACGAGCGACGACTAAAGGCCATGGAACACGTCCGAGCCTATCAAAGCGGGATGGCTAGAGCTTTCGACAAGAAAGTCAAATCCCGAGACATCGTGGAAGGTGACCTCAGTACTCAAAGAAAAGCCTCCCACTCGAACCAACCCACTGGGAAAATGGGAACCCACATGGATCGGCCCTTTCGTGGTTCAAAAGATCTTCTCCTGGGAGCGCCGTGAAGCTAACGTACCTAGACGGCAATCCCTTCATGAATCCAAATCAACGGCGGCAAACTTCGCGAGATACTTCGCTGAAGAAGAACAACTGTGCACCTCTTGGCACTCCATGTAGTGTCGAACTACGCACTGAGCCCTCTAGTCCGGGGAACGTAGGCAACCTTAATTGGTCCGGTCTAAAAATACACAAAAAAGTCAAAAGTTTGAATGTCAATCAAGACCTCCATCAAGCTCCGCACTTTTCAAGAACACGCCCCAACAGTCACCTTGACCAAGTCAAACAACGGCGGCAACATCAAAGGACGTCCAAGGGTCACTCAGCATCAAACGATCGACTTCGTGTACGCTTCCAAGCCGAGGGCTTGTCTTCGCCTCATGCGCTTCAAAAAAAAAAAAATAAAAAAGAGAGCTCGAGCAAGGGCTCACACAAAAAAAAAAAAATAAAAATAAATAAAAAAAAAGGAGCTCGAGCAAGGGCTCACAAAAAAAAAAAAAAAGAAGCTCAAGCGTAAGCCGCGAAATTAAGGTCAAGAGCCACGGCCTTGAAACAAGCGGCAAGGAAGCTACGAAAAAGACCGTCGTAACGACTCTGTCAAGGGAGCATTCAACCTCTCACCAAGCACAAAGCCTCAAAGAAAGGGGATTGCCAAGCAGTGGCCTGCATCGTCAGCCTCCCGTCGAATGAAATGTAAAAGTCCAAAGATTGACGCCTTGGACAAAGTGCACAATGTAAGGTGGCGAACAAGAGATCTTGCGTCTCGACAAAGCTTTAAAAGTAAATCACAAATCACTAACGGTTACAACATTTCTTGATGAGTTCAAGCACGGTCTACTCTCAAGTTCACAACATGCTAAAAGACATTAATACATTTAACTAATAATGTGTTTGCAATGCAATGAATGGATACCTAGGAGGTCATTCCGCGCCATCTCGCGCTTGTCCCCTCGCCATTCTTTCCTTTCTTCCCTCGTCCCCGACGAGTCTTCTTTCGCTCCACGTGAACCAACTCGCGTCTCTCGGTCGAGATCCGGGGGTCCTCCCCGTAGAGTCAAATAATCCAAGCAGCTCTCGTGGCTTCATTCGCCCGTGCTTCGGCTCGATCTCCTCCCCGCGAGTCCGTAAAGAGGACCTCTCCCTGTCGATCGGTCAACTCTAGTCTCGCTAGTCAAACAAAGCGCTCTCCGTCACATCCAAAGTGGTCGACCGAACCGAACTCCTAAGGCAATAGCTACTACGGCAACCGGGTCCCGCACCGCCGCACGCCTCGCTTTCCAAGACCACACTGGGATCGCCCAACACGCCGCTCATACCAAAGCCGGATACCGAGTCGTCAACACAACGCTCCCCCGACGTCTAAGGAGTACCACAGAGGGAAAGCGGAATACTTCCATACCCTCGTACAATACAAGAAGGCACTGGAGCTGCCATACAAAGAGGAACTACCTCCGCAGTAGCAAGGTCATCCCAGCCCAACAAAGGCTCCTGCTTCATCCCAAACCGCCGGAAACAAGCGACGGAATATAGAAGGAGGACCAAGACAAACCCGGAACTCGACAACGTAGGACCCTTCCCGCAAGATCCTCCCTGGTCTCGATCCTCCAGGTCAAGGAACCCACCAAAATGGATCTCGATGCGTACCAAGCCGTGCCATCCATCTCTCCCAAAGTGATCGATCCATATCCAACACAAAGAGGTCGCTGAGCAAAGGACCACGGGCTAAACGACGTCTGAGCCTCGGGCATGCCACAAGTCTCTCGCAGCCCACAAGGTGAGTAAGCGGGGCTTCCCCCTCTCATAAAACGATCCCCGCCGCACGGCCGATACCATGAAGAGTCTCCCCAAAGACCAACGGGACAATATCCTCTCCACTGGGCAGCGTCCCTACCACATCTAGCAAAGCGCCATCACAAATGCCAAGGAACCAACCGGAAAAGCGCCGCCATCACGCACAAGGCAAATACATCCCAAGAGACGTCACTCATCATCAACCATGAACCGCTCCGGCAGCTCGAAATGTCGATATGACCCGAATCAAGGATCATGCCCCCGCACTTCTTCCAACGAAGTACGAAGAAAGTCCGTAAGCTTCACGCTCGCGGCAGACCACCAACCAAAGGAAGCGAGATGGCCTCCACCTCAGGTCCTCCAATCAAAGCCCGAAAATCTTCAAAAGTGGGCACCATTTCATTGTAGGAGAAACAAAGTACACGTGCCTCCTGACATCCTGCAACTTCGCGGCAGCCCGCAACAAATCCCAATCGAGAACCAACTCCTTAAAAGACCAGAAACCGAGCAAAGACGAAACCTTACCTCGAAAGCCCGGGTCTCGATGCCTCATGAGGCGCCGCATCCACGTTTTCAACCGCTCAAGGAAGTGTGCTTGCCTCTCTGCGAAAGCCTCGGCAAAATTCTAGGGACATACGAAGAATCCATGGCAAAAATGGAGGTTCCTAGAGAAAATGGGGAAGAAAGCTCGAAAAATGGCCGCAAATGGGGAAATGAGGAAGAACCCGAGCACCGGAAAGCATTTATGTCCTTCCCAAAGCAAGGTTGGTCCGTACGGACCTCTTTTGCATGCTAAGTATGTCCGAACGGACCTCCTTGCAAACGTAACTCCATTTCCCCGAAAACGGTACAAAAACCCATTTGTCCCAAGCCAAAACCTTGCTCCAAACAGTCAAGCATTTGGCCAAAGCCATTTCCGGCAGCAACCAACACTACCCACAAACGCACTCTCGGCTCACGTGGCATGTACAAAAATAAAAATAATAATAGCAACAATTTCTAGGACAATTCTGGAATCACAAAAATAAATGACATTACATCTTAAAATAAAAATACTGTTTGCCATGCAAATACATGTGTTTTATTACAGTGTACCCAAAAATGTCTCGTTGCTAAACAAAAAAAAAAAAAAAAAGAGAGAGGGATATGAAAGAGGGAAAGCAAATGAATACTACTCGTAATCCTCATCATCATCCTCCTCGCCAAGATCCTCCAAAGAAAAGTCGGGCATCCCAGCCGAACTCGCCCGTCACATCCTCATCGTCGAATCACAGAGCACCCGCCTCGAGGCTCCCACGAGAAGTACTCAAGGATCAAATCCGGCGAAAGGATCAAAGAAAGAAGGCTGCGAGGGAACCCTCACCACGCTTGCGCTGTGCGGAGTACATGGCCGATAAAGAGGGTCGGCCCTCGAAGGCCACTGCAGCCTCCCGAAGACGTCCCCGCATCCATGCTATGCCGCCCCCTCAAAGGCCCCTCCCGCTGCGGCTCCGGCTCGGCTCACTGAGGGGCGGAGGAACGTCCACTGCAATGCCTCGAAGGCATAGGCTCGTACGCCGGCACACGACGCGAAGACCGACAGACACCTTCGACGCCATCTTCTTAGCGAAGGAGCGCATACGCCACGTAACTGCGAAGTCGGATATCGTAGGCTCTCCCCGGGACTCCGCACCAACAAGAAGCCAAGGAAACGCTCATCAAATGCGGTTATACTCAACAACAAAAAGAGAAAAACGAGTAAAAGATGCCAAGATGGAAAAGAGTCAAGACACTCACCGATCTGTCGGGGTCCACTCTATATGCAAGCAGAGCTGCTCCGAGCAGGCATGCAGACCGCCTCCTCTCGATCCGTCCCCGCGGACGTACGTGGAAATCCGGTCCGGCATCGGAACCTGCTGGGAGCTCTGCGGGCGCCTCTCTCTCCGCGCCGCACTGGGCGTCTCGGCTTCCTCCTCACGAAGGCCCCGTACTCCTCGCCGTATAAAATAAACTCCTCGGCGCCGACACCGCCAAGGTACCTCTCGAAGTCAAGCACGTCCATTGTCCCGGAGTCAAGCATCCCAAAGGGAGGGTCCTCTGAGCCACGGGAAGCACACCGGGCCATGCCGCGTAAGACTCGCTCCCGGATACATGGCGTCACAAGTCAAGCCTCGCGGCATCTTCCGCCGCTTGTCACCTCGGAGCCCTCGAACTCATCTCCCTCATACCGAGTCCACGGGAGCAGACGAACCCCTCACGGCTATCCCGCTCCAAACGCTCCTGCACATCCCCGTAGCGATGGTGAGCTTCCCAGCCGGGTCCTCCTCTTCCTCGCCGTACGAGCCCATCCCGGCGTAGCAGGTACGCAAGAATGACCCAGGGATCTCTATCCCACGGGAAGCAACTGGAAAACCTCATAAAACCACACCTGTGACAAAAACAGAGAAGGCTCAAGCAAAAGACAACGGAGAAAAGACAAGTTGCTAAATCAAAGAATAAACTCATACCTCCAAAGCAAAGTGAAAGCAGCCAACGAAGCCACCCCCGCTAAACCGGTCCAAGGAAAAGTAGAGCTCGGCCCAAGCACGCCTCGCCCCAAGCAATGTCGCACTTATCCCGACGGGCCAAGCTCTCCAACAGCAAAAGTGGAGTCTGCGGTCGCGTGGTTCGAGAACGAGTCTCTGACAAAGGCATACCACAAGAAGGAGCGCGCCAATCAAGCCCGTCATTGCCACCTCGGCCTGCACTCCCGGATGTAGGCCCCAATACGGCCGTGATCCTCATCTCTACGTCGGGCCGTACAAAGATCCCTGTGCCCTCGCGAGGACGAGGCTCAAAGCCCAAAGCTGCTCGGCCATCACGTCATCGAGCTATCATATCCCTCCACCGCACCGGCTCTCCTTCTTGAAGGAAAGCCCTGATCGCAAAGAAAAATCGGGCGCCACCGTCACCTCGCCCATCAAAGTGGAAGGTGTGGGTGGTATCCCACCAAGACTCGAAAGGCCTGTGAAGACACTCTTGTTCTTCCTCGTGTCGACACTCCTGCCAGTGTTCTCAACGAACACACCTAGGCCGAAGCATAAACCAGCCTCCGGGACTCGGCCTACCGCCCACGGAAATATCGTGCATCCGCCGCCATAGCTCAACAACTGCCTCGAGCGATCCCCGAGTCTTCATCCTCTTGGCCTTCCCGCCATAAGCCCCGCATCCCGCAGTAAACACAAGAAAGGTACGTCAATCACAGTACTTAATATAAAGGCACATATAACCCGTCACAAAACACGGCACATATTGCACATAATTTTCACATACATTATACATATAATTTTTCCATGTAACCCGTCACAAAACACGGCACACAATGCACATAATTTTCACATATATCATGCATATAATTTTTCCCATGCAGTCCGTCACAAAACACGGCACACACCGGGTACACATTTTCTCAAAAGAAAAAAAGGGGGGATTAAACCCTACACGACACATTTTCAAAAGAAAATCCGTCCCAACACTGACACATATCGCACATATTTTCCCCCACAAAGTCCGTCACCCAAAAACACGGCACACACTATATAGCACATTCTCAAAAGAAAATCCGTCCCAACACGGCACACACTTTCACATATAACCCGTCACAAAACACGGCACATGTCACATTTTTTCACAAAAATTATCACTACACGATAATTTTTCTCATAATGTACATACAAAAATAGCATACGGTACAAAACACCAAAGCATGCAATTCACTAGATAGGCACTTTATTTTCACAAATAAGAGCTAATCTACACATTTCGCACAAAATACACATACCCACAATTTTTACATGTCCATTTTCAACAATTCATCAAGAATTTCACAAAAAGGCATAAAATAATTCAAAATGCGAAGAAAGCTAAAACCTAGATTCTAGCATTCAAAAATTCCGAAGCTTGAGGAATCAAACGAGCAGAGCAGTTTCTCTACCTCCCCAACGCTCATGGAGCGACGATTACATGCACCCTCCCAGGATTCGGATACAAAACATCCAGGGTTCTTCGAAGATGAGAATCAGAACGTAAGTCCAATTCCTTTGAGCTCCATTCATTTTGCTTCAGCCACCACTTAGGCGATCACGCTAATTGACGACTGACTCCTCGTGAGGATCCTTCGGCCATGGCAAGAAATTCAAGCAAAATTTTTTGATTTTTGGTTAACATGATGGAGGGAATTTTCTCTCTCTCTCTACTTCGCCCTCGGTTCACAGAAAGCTGGAAAATGAGGAAGAAGGAATGGGAAGGGCTCGGTCATTTAAAGCCTGGTCAAACTCGGGGAACCGTAAAACAAGTGTGGTCCGTGCACGGACCTCTTTTTAACTTGGAGTGTCAAGGTCCGTACGGACCTCTTTGCAAGGGTGGGCCAATTACTTTTCTCGCCACCTTATAATCTTTTGCCCTCGTCTGTCCTAAGGCCTTTTCCGGCAAATTCCAAGTGCGGGAATGAGGTCCCTAACCCTTCAAACTCAATCCAGCGGCCGTCAAGCGTAAGACGCGGACCTCGCCACTTAACGCAAATCAACCACGGCCACAACAGTAACCACGGCCACCGGCGTCTCCCGGTCACCGCCACTTCAACGGCAAATCACCCACGCCGCGTGAGTCAAGCGTAAGAGACTAGACTCTCGGCCACTTCAACGGCAAATCAATCCACTGCCATCACAAAGACCGGCCCTCTTCGCCTCACTTGGCCAAGTGGGCCATCAACCACCGGCCTGCCAAGCGTAAGACCAGGTCCTCGCCACTTCAACGGCAGAATCGAGCCCTAGGCTGCCAAACGTAAAGCAGGATGCCAACACCATGGCAAATCAACATGCGTGATCAGCGTGGGCAGGACCTCGCCAGCTTGACGGCCGTCAACCACCCAGGCCATCGGCGTAAGACCGATCCTCGCCACTTCAACGGCAAATGAATTCAACCACCGCCATCGGGCCGTAAGACCGGTCCCCGCCACTCTAACGGTATCTAACCACTGCCTCGCCACCTGCAATTCAAGTAAGGAGCCAACACCTCTCAAAGCGCACGATCCACAGGTGCACGGGACGCCTCCCGAAACGGCTCACCATGACGACCACACAACCCACCCACCAGCTGGAGGTCCTAAGTCATCTTCCCAACGTAAAAGGGCTCCCTTCTGAGGTCTATGCATCCCAGCCGATTCAAGCAGGCCATCTAGCCATCAAGGGCCTGGGACGACTCGCCCACCTTCAACGGTACAACGCAAGCAGGCCATCAAAGTAAGCTCCAGCTCCTCCCCCGACAAGTCGAAGGGAAGTGCATACAAGACCGTATATCCTCGCATCGAGCCATCATCCTTGCCCACTCAACGGCAAAACAAGCACAAGAAGGAGCCAACAACACCTCAGAGTACAAGTCCCAAGGCACGGTAAGCGCTCTCCAAAACGCATCAAATGGTGAAGCAATCATCGGCCATCATCCTTGCTCTTACTTCAACGGGTAATGCCAAGTACCTAAGAAGCCATCGTAAGTCCAACCTTTTCATATCAATATGCAAACACAAAGGTATCTACGCCAAGTACAAGGGGCAGCTTCATGCTCTCCACAATCACAAGAAGACGTATTCAGTCCAAAGTCCCGCGCATAACATCAACCGCCGCTGTCCGAAGACGATTCCCATTCAAGTCCTCACAACCATATCCCCGCCGTGGTAGGCCCTTAAAACCGCGCCATTAGGGACGATCGTGCAAGTCCCTTCCTGCTATGGCACCAACCGCAAGACGATCTCAAAGTTTTCTCCCTACTGGCCAGGGCAGACGCAACCGCCGCCGTATCAGACGACCTAAAGTCGGCTCCCGCCGCTGCACCAACCTATACGGCAGCACCAAGACGCCATTCAAGTCTCACTTCATCTCCGCCCGATAGGCCCTGACGCCAACTACGTTCCGATTAGGTACCGTAAAACTTCCATCCTGCTACCAGACGCCACCACGCCCTTATCACCGACCTATACTGGCTACCTCAGACGCCACCACGTTTCCCATTATCACACGACGACACGGCCACTCCAGACGCCACTCACGCTCTATTACCACTCGACCGAGACGGCCACCTACAGACGCTTTACCACGCTCTAATCACCGACTTATCGCGTCACCCAGACGCCACCACGCCCTCTATTACCAACCTATACGGCCACCTGCAGACGCCACCACGTCCCTTAATACCGACGCTATATCGGTCACTACCCAGACGCCAGCTAATGCACGTCCTTATCACCGACTCTATACGGGCTACCTGCAGACGCTTACCTTCACGCTCCTTATTACCGACCTATACGGGCCACTCAGCACGCCACCACGCCCTTATTTACCGACCTATACGGCTACCCGTGACGCCCACCACGTTCTTATCACCGGACTTTACATGCGTCACCCTGTGAGACGCCATCATGCTCCTTATCATCACCGACCTTTACGCGTCACCCAGACGCCACCACTGCCCTTAATACACCGACCTATACGCGGCTACCCAGACGCCACCACGCTCTTACCACCGACCTATACTCACCTGTGACGCCACCACTTCCTTTTTTTTTTTTTTATCACCGACTCTATATCGGCTGTCACCTCGCGGATGCCACCACGTTCCCACCACCGACCTTATACGGCCACCAGTACGCCACTGTGCCCTTACCACCGACCTATACGATCTACCTGTGACGCCACCACGTCCTTATCACCGACCTATACATTACCCAGACGCCAGACGCTATCACCGACGACTCCCATGACTGGCCACCTGGTGACGCCACCACGTTCCTTATCACCGACCTATACTTGGCCACCAGACGCTCACCACTGCCTCTTATCAATGACCTATACGCGTCACCAGACGCCACCACGTCCTCATTACCGACTCCATATTTGGCCACCCAGATCGCATCATGCCCTTATCACCGACTTCGGCCACCCCAGACGCCACCACGTCCTTATCACCGACCCATACGGCCACCCTGTGACGCCACCACGCGTCCTTATCACCGACCTATACGGCCTACCTGTGACGCTTACCCACGCCCTTATCACCGACCTATACGGGGTTACCCAGACGCCATTCACGCTTCTTAATCACCGACTCGATTTATACGGCCACCCCTGTGACGCCACCACGCCCTTATCACCAACCTATAGCGGCTACCTGTGACGCCACCACGTTCTTATCACCGACCTATAATGGCCACCCAGACGCCACCACGTGCTCTATCACCGACTTATAACATCGAATGCTTGTAACCCAGACGCCACCACGCTCTAATCACCGACGAGTACTGGCCACCTGGTGACGCTACCACGGTTCCCATTACCGACCTATACTTGGCCACCTGTGACGCCACCACGCCTCTTATTTCACCGACTCCATGCGGTCACCAGACGCCACCACGTCCTTATCACCGACCTATGCGGCCACCTGAGACGCCACCACGTCTCCTACCACTCGACCTATGCTTGGCCACCAGACGCCACCACGCTCTGGCCACCGACTCCATGCTGGCTACCTGTGACGCCACTGTCGTACCTTATCACCGACCTATACGGCTACCTGAGACGCCACTCACGCTCCTTAATCACCGACCTATACGGCCACCCGTGACGCCACCACGCTCCCATTACCACCGAGCGAGATGGCCACCCAGACGCCACCACGCTCTATCACCGACCTATACTTGGCTACCTGCACATCTTCCACCACGCTCCTTATCACCGACTCATGCTTGGCCACATACCCAGACGCCACCACGTCCCTACCACCGACCTATACTGGTCACCAGACGCCACCACGCTCCTTATCACCGACCTATACGAAGTCACCCAGACGCCTACCACGCCCTTCTTAGTCACCGACTCCATACGCGCCACCCAAAGACGCCACTCACGGCCCTATCACCACCTATACGGCCACCAGACGCCACCACGTTCCTTATCACCTATACTGGCCACCAGACGCCACCACTGCTCCTTAGTCACCGAACCTATACGGCCACCTGTGACGCCACCACGTCCTATCACCGAATCTATACGGTCACTCAGACGCCACCACGTCCTATCACCGACTCCATGCTGGCCACCAGACACCACCACGTCCTCACCACTCGACTCGGCGGTCACACAACACCCTGTGGCACCACCACGCCCGCATTCACGTAACACTCACCCCACACCCGAACTACGACCGGGCCGATTCCCGCCAGGATACGTAGGAATCCTATCACAAAGGGTCCTCTATTGACCTAAACGAACACCCAAAAGGACACCACCACGTCCTCACTCACTTTGACCCTCACGGTCACTTCCTCTCCCAACGCGCGATCCAGTTAGGACCCTTATCTTATCGGCGAGCCCACTTCTTTCATAAGTGACGTCGTCGAGGGGCTTCGTAAGTACCCCAATCTGGATCACTCCGCTTTCAAACACACGGGAAACACCGTAGACTCATCCACGCAGTCTCGGGGACCTCTACTCACTCAAAACCCTCTCAAAACCCTCTCAAACCCCCAAACAAACCAAGGGAGGAGCCTTTTCGGGATAAAGGGACAAAAGGACCTTTTGGGAATTTCGGGAAATCGAGAAAAGCAATTAAGGTCCGTACGGACCTCTTTGTTTCAATGATTACTAAATCCCCTTAAAGTCCACAATATTCCTCAAATCCCCGGAAGAAATGATGACTTCCATGCGAGTTGGTCCGTACGGACCTCTTGCAGCATGCAAGATGGTCCGTACGGACCTTATTGTGCATGGGGGACATCATCATTCGAGAATATTCTCCATCATTGCGGATTCCCTCAAATCGAGGAAATCCAAAATTACGGATAACCAAGAAGGTCCGTACGGACCTCTTTGCTCCGAAATTTTTACTATAAATAGAGGGCTCCCCTCCTCATTTTCACACACCTCCCACTTCTCTCTTCCTCCCTAAGCCTTCTCGGCTCCCCTTCTAAGACCTTTCGAGGCATTCCCGGCCCCTTCGGATCCTTCCGAGGCCTTCCCGAGCCCCCTCGAGGTGCTCCGAAGCCTCTCCGAGCGCTCCCGAGACGGCTCCGCGCTGCCCGAGGCACTCTCGAGGTACTACTGAGGCCCTCGTGGTACTCCGAGGCCTTGCTCAGTCTTTCCCAGCGGTGTCCGGCTCTTTCCGAGTCAAACCGGCGATCCCAGGCCTTGCCGAACCTGCCGAATCCAACCAGCGGTGATTCCAACGCACGCCGAACCTCGCGGCATTTGAGTCCCGGCAGTCCCCACGCACGCAGAACCTGCGCCCCGAGCACGGCCTACGGTTTCAACTCACGCGAAACTGCGTCAGCGGACAACCGGCATCCCCGAAGCAATCCGGAACGCTACTCCGAGCCTCAAACACTATTCCCTGCGGAAGACGGACACGAACCAACATTGGTAAGGCTTCCTTCCTATTCTATTTCAATACATTTCAATACAATGTAGACATCCGATACAACATGCATTTTTAAAAGCACACACACACACACACACTTTTTAAAGGATATTAGGGTATCAGAAAGACTCGTTTTACGAGGCGACTCGGGTGAGCTCTAATATTCTAATATTCTCTTCCCGAGGAGTCATCTCGACCTCCGAACTCAAAATCTCATCACACAAAAACAGGTTTAAAATTTATCTTTAAAGCGAGTGCCCTTCAATGTTTTGGGGCTTAATAAAACGGCGTGGCGACTCTACAAAATGCGAAAGCAAAACGGCGAGACACCTCCAACACGCAACGCTAAAGCGGAATAAGCCGGATGCTTAGGGCGCGATTGTGCTGCCTCTCGGATCCGGGCGACTTCCCGAACAGCGACGAAATGCGAGATGCCGGGGCCTTCCGCGCGCGAGCCGGATCCCGGGTAATTTCACCTCGCCCTCACCGCAAGTTCAGAAAGAGGCGCCACCTCGCCCTCACCGCAAGTTCAGACAGAGGCGCCACCTCGCCCTCACCGCAAGTTCAGAAAGAGGCGCCACCTCGCCCTCACCGCAAGTTCAGATAGAGGCGCCGCTCGCCCTCACCACAAGTTCAAACGGGCGCCACCTCGCCCTCACCCTGTAAGTTCGGAAAGAGGCGCCACCTCGCCCTCACCGCAAGTTCAGATAGAGGCGCCACCTCGCCCTCACCACAAGTTCAAACAGAGTGTGCCACCACGCCTCTGCGCAAGTTCGGAAGAGCGCCACCTCGCCCTCACTGCAAGTTCAGACAGAGGCGCCACCTCGCCCTCACCGCAAGTTCAGAAAGAGGTGCCACCTTGCCCTCACCGCAAGTTCAAACAGAGGCGCTACCTTGCCCTCACCACAAGTTCAAATAGAGGCGCCACCTCGCCCTCACCGCAAGTTCAGAAAGAGGCGCCACCTCGCCCTAACCGCAAGTTCAGAAATAGGCGCCACCTCGCCCTCACCGCAAGTTCAGATAGAGGCTCCACCTCGCCCCACCGTAAGTTCAGAAAGAGGCGCCACCTCGCCCTCACCGCAAGTTCAGACAGAGGCGCCACCTCGCCCTCACCGCAAGTTCAGACAGAGGCGCCACCTCGCCCTCGCGCCCATAAGTTCGGACAGGGCGCTACCTCGCCCTCGCGCAAGTTCGGACGGAGGCGCCGCTCGCCCTCACCGTAAGTTCAGACAGAGGCGCCACCTCGTCCTCACCGCAAGTTCAGAAAGAGGTGCCACCTCGCCCTCACCGCAAGTTTAGACAGAGACGCCACCTCGCCCTCACCGCAGGTTCAGACAGAGGTGCCACCTCCCCCTCACCTCAAGTTCAGAAAGAGGCGCTACCTCGCCCTCACCGCAAGTTCAGACAGAGGCGCCACCTTGCCCTCACCGCAAGTTCGGACAGAGGTGCCACCTCGCCCTCACCGCAAGTTCGGACAAAGGCGCCATCGCGTCCTCCTCATTTCAGCAACTTCGGTCCAAAAACGCCAAGCGTCCTCGGCATTTCGGCAACCGGTCGGAGGCGCCACACGTCCTCAACATTTCAACAACTCGATCAGAGGCGCCCCATGCCCTCAAACACTTCAGCAATTCAGCCAGAGACGCCACCACGTCCTCTTCATCTCGGTCAGAGGTGCCCCACGTCCTCAACAATTCAACTTCCTCCTCACAAAGGTGCCTCCTCCTGCAGGTAAACACAGCAAAGGTATGTCAATAAACTTCAAATGCAAGACATAGCAGCAATAAACACTACATAAAAGAAGAATCCCAGCACGGCATGATGCCTTTCTAAAAAATTCCCACAAACAAAGTTCCATACAGGATCCACAAAATGCCCATCAAACTCAACTTAGGTCCAGACGCCTTAGAATAGTCTCAACTTAGGGTCATACTCCTGAACTAAGTCTCAATTTAGGTCCAGACGCCTTAGAATAGTCTCAACTTAGGGTCATACTCCTAAACTAAGTCTCCCTTAGGTCCAGACGCCTTAGAATAGTCTCAACTTAGGGTCATACTCCTGAACTAAGTCTCAATTTAGGTCCAGGCACCTTAGAATAGTCTCAACTTAGAGTCATACTCCTGAACTAAGTCTCCCTTAGGTCCAGACGCCTTAGAATAGTTTCAACTTAGGGTCATACTCCTGAACTAAGTCTCAATTTAGGTCCAGACGCCTTAGAATAGTCTCAACTTAGGGTCATACTCCTGAACTAAGTCTCCCTTAGGTCCAGACGCCTTAGAATAGTCTCAACTTAGGGTCATACTCCTGAACTAAGTCTCAATTTAGGTCCAGACGCCTTAGAACAGTCTCACCTAGGCTATAGACACCTTCGAAGAAACTCAACTTAGATACTCCTCGCCTTTACCGGCCATCAAAGTAAGTCCGAACCCCTTCCCCGGCGGACAAAAGTCAAACGGGAATTCTTGCAAACCCATACAAGATCACATATCCCCAGCGGACAAAACACAAAGGCAAACACGCCTCCCAAAATCAAAACGCTTAAAGCACGAGTGCCTTCCCCCCCAAGGCACAAATTACATCCTTGTCTTAAGACACCGACACGCTCGAAACCTCGTCAGAGGACATCACACGTCCTCAAACATTCCACTCACAATTTCACCATCACCAGCATTATCCGTAGCCCGGAAGGCTTTAAACTACCCGGTCCGGAAGACCGCATAAATGTCCCAAAACATTTTCACAACTTAGGTCATACTCCTGAACTAGGTTCCAACTTAGGTCATACTCCTGAACTAGGTCCCAACTTAGGTCATACTCCTGAACTAGGTCCCAATTTAGGTTCATACTCTTGAAACTAAACCCCAACTTAGGTCATACTCCTGAACTAGGTCCCAACTTAGGTCATACTTCTGAACTAGGTCCCAATTTAGGTTCATACTCCTGAAACTAAACCCCAACTTAGGTCATACTCCTGAACTAAGTCTCCCTTAGGTCATACTCCTGAACTAAGTCTCCCTTAGGTCATACTCCTGAACTAGGTCCCAACTTAGATCATACTCCTGAACTAGGTCCCAACTTAGGTCATACTCCTGAACTAACCCCAACTTAGGTCATATTCCTGAACTAGGTCCCAATTCAGGTTCATACTCCTGGACACGTCCTCATAACTATCTCCAGCCCGGAAGGCTTTAAACCACTCGGTCCGGAAGACCGTATAAACCTCCCAAATCATTATCCGCAACCCGGAAGGCTTTAAACCACTCGGTCCGGGAGACCACATAAATCAGCCGAATCACTATCCATAGCCCGGAAGGCTTTAAATCACTCGGTCCGGGAGACCGCATAAATCAGCCCAATCACCATCCGCAGCCCGGAAGGCTCTAAACCACTCGGTCCGAGAGACCATCACGCCCGCCTACACTCACAACTTCACAACGGTGAACTACGATTAGGCTTGATTCCCGCCAGGGATACGTAGGAATCCTATCACAGGGTCCAGCCAACTAGGACGCCACCACGTCCTCACAACCGACCTATACGGTCACCCAGGACGCCACCACGTCCTTACCACCAACCTATACGGTCACCCGGGACGCTACCGCGTCACCGCGGCCAAACCTATGCGGTCACCCGCATGACACTGACACGTCCACCTCCCCATACACCCGAACTACGATCAGGCTTGATTTTCGCCAGGGATACGTAGGAATCCTAACAAAGAGTCCAGCCAACTGACCTAAACAGTCACACCTCTCCGGACACCACCACGTCCTCACGCGATCCAGATCAGGACCCTTATCTTATCGATGACCCCACTTCCTCCATAAGTGACGTCGCTGAGGGGCTTCTGTAAGTACCCCAATCTGGATCGCTCTCCATCCCGGTACGACAAAACCAGAGGCAAACTTCCGGAGGTCATAACTTCTTCATACGAACTTCGATTGAGACGTGCCATATATGGTTGGAAAGCTCTCGACGAGAACTAGCTTGCCATCACAATCACAAAAGCAGGGAAGGTCCATATGGACCTCTTTTGCATGCTAAAAGGTACGTATGGACCTCTTTGTATCTAGACATAATTATTACGAAAATCCCCTTAAAGTCCACAAGATTCCCCTAAATCAGGGAAAACTACAATTTTGGTTTTGCACATAGGTCCGTACGGACCATATTGCAATTTTTCCATGGCTATAAATAGAGGGCTCCCCTCCCTCATTTCACATACCTCCCTCTTCTACTCTCTCCCTAGGCCTTCTGGCTTCCCCTCTAAGTCCTTCCGAGGCACTCCCGGCCCCTTTCGGATCCTTCCGAGCTCCCTTGTGGTGCTCCGAAGCCTTTTCGAGCGCTCTCGAGACACTCCCGCGCTGTCCCGAGGCACTCTCGAGGTACTCTGAGGCCCCTCGTGGTACTCCGAGGCCTTACCTGGTCTTTCCCGAGGTGTCCCGGCTCTTTCCGAGTCAAACCGACAACTCGGACACACGCCTGAACTCTGCCCGAACGCAACCGACGATCCCGACGCACGTCGAACCTCTGCCCGAATGCAACCGACGATCCCAACGCATGCCGAAACTCTGCCCGAGTGCACACTTGACAATCCCGAGGCACGTCGAAGCTCTGTCCGCAGACAACCGGCACATCCCGAGGTAATCCCGATCCGTCCCGGAACACTATTCCATCCTCAAACACTATTTCCCAGCGGAAGACAGACACGAACCAATATTGGTAAGGCTTCCTTCCATTATTATTTCAATACATTTCAATAAGCAGTGTACAATGTAGACATCCGACACAACATGCATTTTTAAAAGCACACACACACAACATTTAAAGAAAGAAGGGGTATCGAAAGACTCGTTTTTACGAGGCTACTCGGGTGAGCTCTACTATTCTAATATTCTCTTCCCGAGGAGTAACCTGACCTCCGAACTCAAAATCTCATCACACAAAAATAATTTATTTTTAAACTGATGCCTTTTCTCAATGTTTTGGGCTTAATCAAAATGGCGTGGCGACTCTACAAGCAAAACACAGCGAGACTCACTTTTCCGACACGAACGCAAGAACGCGAACGGAAAACAACAAGCCGATGCGAAAACGCCAGATGCCGGGGCGCGATCGCGCTGCCTCTCGAATCCGGGCAATTTAACTATCGGCACTCAAAACGGGTTTGGTTGGTCGTCGTAGCAACTGGTTGGACGAACTCCCCCTTGCTCTTTGGGCAGTTCCCACAACCATTTCGGGGGCCTACGGGGGAAACCCCATTCGTTCTTACATATGGATCAGAGGCCATGGCACCAGCCGAGTTGCGATTTCCTACTGTCAGAGTAGTTTTCTTTGACCAAGAGCAGAATGACGCCAACAGATTGATCGACTTGGATCTGATTGACGAGAAACGAGATACGGCTTATCTGCGAATGGTCAACTACAAACAGAGGACCAAGAGTTATCATGACAAGAAGGTAAAGACGTGATCCTTCCAAGTAGACGACCACGTGCTAAGGAAAATCGAGGCAACGGGAAGGAGAACTAGCAGAACAAGTTATCTCCCAACTGGAAGGTCCCTACATTGTCACTCGAATTATAAAGGAAGGAACTTACATGATCGCCCATCCAGGTGGTGAGGACTTAAAGCACCCGTGGCATGCTACCCACCTTATCAAATATTACTTCTAGTTCAGTTTTTCAGCTTTAAAATTAGTTCAGTTTTCAAGTTTGAGTTTGTTATAGTTCTAGCTCTCCATTTTTGATGTAAGCATGTTTCTACGTCAATAAAAGTTGCAGTTCTAATCAACATTGTGTTACATTTTTAAATCAATTCTAACAAGCCCGACTCTTAGTCAGCTTCTTTCCTTTAAACGGGTCCGATATCTAAGTCGACCTCATTCTAACAGGCTCTACTCTTAGTCAGCTTCGTTCCTTTAAATAGGTCTGACATCTAAGTCGACCTCGTTCTAACAAGCTCGACTCTTAGTCAGCTTCGTTCCTTTAAACAGGTCCGACATCTAAGTCTACCTCGTTCTAACAAGCTCGACTCTTAGTCAGCTTCGTTCCTTTAAACAGGTCCGACATCTAAGTCGACCTCGTTCTAACAAGCTCGTCCTTTGGTCAGCTTCGTTCCCTTAAACAGATTCGACTCTTAGTCAATATCGTTTTCAAAAACTATACAAGTATAAGGTCGACTGTGTTATCAAAAAACCAGTCCGATCAAAAGCTTATAGCGACTTATTTGTCCTATTAAATCTAGTTCGACATACATTCATGCTGAAATCAAAAGCATAGTACGAAAAGCGTTAAAGGTCAGCTACGATCAAATAAAGGCTCAGTCCCCCAAAACGGGCCAGGACTAGAGTTAGCAAAAAAATTATAAGTTAGAATGCCTCCCAAAAACTGGGCCAAGGCATCAACATTTACAAAGCGAAAACAAAGATTGTTTGGGACTTGTTCATTACACAACCATTCAAACTAAATTCAAGTAGCTGGATCGACTTCAACCTGGCCACTTGTGGTAGCTCGACCTTCTACATTATCTTCTTGCTGTGGGGGATCAATGGGTTTACCCGAATCGGAGAAAACGGGGCTGGGATGGGACTATCACCATCCAAAACAAACTCGTCGGGCTCCTCCAGCTCCTCCAAAAGAGTATTAAAATTAACATTATCAACAGGAGGAGGAACCCAAGGTTCGACTGCCATCTCTGCGTCATCTTGGGCAATGGTGGCCAAGTCGTTCTCATTGTAAGGCACCAGATGATGACCTTGGCGAGCTGACACATTGTATGGATCCTCAAAGGCCCACCTGGCCAATTGTTCGATTGAAATATTAAAGGAAGGATCCACTACAATACGTCGAGCCATATGGCTCCGACCCACTTCAAAGAATGATCTTGCCTTCTCAGTGACGTGGTCGTGGCACTCGTCACTCTCTTTATAAGCCTTCACTGCCTCCTCACCAGTAGCTCCCTTGGCAGCATTCACAGCAGCGGATAACTCCACCTCCCATTATTGACGAGCTGCTTTGAGGTCGTCAATTTGCTTGGTCAGCATCAAAGTGTTTTCTTCCATGGTTTGGGTCGCCACTTCTAGGTTCTGGTTGACCTTCTCCTTGTCCACATTAAGGGCAGCCAACTCCTTTTGGACCTTTCCGAGTTTGCCCCAAGCCTCCTCCTTATCCTTCAAGGTGTTGGGTTTCGAGGGTCCATGCGCAGCGGAATAATGCAAAATTAACTCGAAAACCCGGAGCCCTAGAATCCGTTCTAGATTATTAATTAAGAAGTATGAAATAGAATTACCAACCTTGTGTGCTTTTGTCGTTGATAAACGCGTTCCAACTCCAAATTGTTGATCTTGTGAATCCTCGATGAACGATCAATGAATCACGAACGAAAGATCTTGAATAGCGAAGATCCTCTATGTGTATCCACGCGATGAACGAACCCTAGAACTCTTCTAGGCGGATTGCTAGATCCTTGATTGAAACTCCTTTCAATCGATGAAGAAATATGGAATTGAATGGTGTTTTGATTCTCAATTCTCAATTGGAATCAATCTATTTTGTGTTTCTCTAAACCCAAAACCATGGAATGACTGCTAGGGCAACTAGGGGTTTGTATTTATACGTTATAAATAAAATCCCTTTGCAAAACCCTAATTTTAAGTCAAATTCGCATCAGTCCAGTGCCCAGGGACGAGTCGTCCCCCGGGGACGAGTCGTCCCCGGCACCCGGCCTTCGACGGCGTCCCCCTTAAGGGGAATAGTTGGTTACGGCACGGGGACGAGTCGTCCCCTGAGAACAAAAACTCCATATTCTTCATTTTTGACAATTCGTTCGATGCGTGTGACCCCATAGGACTATATTATGTTGGCAATGAGTTCGATCACATAGATCCTCATAAGACATGAGCGGACTCTAGCAAGCCATCATGCCTACCCAAATAATATAATATCAAGTTCGATTTTCCTACATAGAACATATCACAATCCCATTGTCACACGATGTTATATTGAACATGAGTCATGGTCCACGTCAACTCATATTGTTCAATGCTTTCTCGTTACTAAGTAAATTGATCAATCGAATGATATTAATCACATTAATTCATTCGGGCATGGCCATGCACTACATCAATCTTACTTACGAGTGGCCTAGCAAACATCTCTCTTTACGAGGGCCAATTTTCCATCTTGACTTATCATTCTTCCCAACAAGAATCATACCATGCCAATGATAGCCCTTATTGTCATCCGATTAAAGACAACGTTAAACTATATCAAACATGATATTCATCGAGCGGAAGACGATGATAATCTCAGGTCAAAGGATATCAATGATATAACTATATGAGATTTATTTATGACATATGACCATGACATAAATCTCATAGTGGGTCAAGTCCGGTACCTTATTCTCTAACAAGTACCCATGAATCTAATGTGCATCTCCATGCATATAATCATCACATGATTATCCATTAGACTTCATACTAGTACTTCATAAGTACTAGGGACACGATTATTATAATAAATATGCAAACATATATAATAATCAAAGTAATAATCTCATATATAAATGAATAATGACATTACAAATAAGTCTATCTTTATAGGCCTAGGGCACTAACACCTACAGTCTCCCACTTGCACTAGGCCCAATCATTCATGTATCTTATACCCATGGACCTAACATGACCATCATGTTTAGCTTGTGGCAAAGGCTTGGTGAGAGGATCCGAAATGTTGTCATCCGTTGGTACCTTGCATATCTTGACGTCCTCCCTTTCACAAATTTCTCTAATGAGGTGGAAACATCTCAAAATGTGTTTGGATCGTTGATGTGACCTTGGTTCTTTTGATTGCACAAATGACACCACAATTGTCACAACAAAGTTCCACCGGATTAGTGATACTTGGAACAATTCCAAAACACTAATGAACTTTTGATCCAAACTGCCTTTTCTAGCTACATCATATGTTGCTAAAATTAAGCCCTAGAAGTAGAATCGGCCACGATTTTCTGCTTGGAACTCTTCCAATAAAATCGCACCTCCAATAAGCATAAACACAAATCCTAATTGCGATTTTAATTAACTTTGTCAGTTTGGAAGTTAGCATCCGTGTAACCTATACAACAAGATTAACTTCCAACCTTTCAAATACCAAGAACGTATCCTTAGTTCTTCTTAAGTACTTTAAGGATCGTCTTGTTGCCATCCAATGGTTCTCACCAGATCGGATTGGTATCGACTCGTCATGCTCAAAGCATACGAGACGTCGGGTCTAGTACAAATCATGGTATACATGACAGATCCAAATGTCGGAGCATATGGAACTTCATCCATTCTCTTTTGCTCATCAGTTGTCATGGGACACTGAGTCTCGCTAAGAGTAATACCATGACCCATTGACAAGTTACCTTTCTTAGAATCATCTAAGAACCTTATCAATATGAGTATTTTGACTCAAACCAACTTATCCTTTTAGATCTATCTCTATAGATCTTGATACCAAGGATGTAAGCGGCTTCACCCATATCATTCATTGAGAAACCTTTCCTTGACCAAGACTTGACAGTCTTAAGTGTCGGAACTTTGTTTTAAATGAGTAATATATCATTGTCATATAACAATAGAAATAATACTATGCTCCCACTGAATTTCATGTATACACAAAGTTCATCTTCGTACTTGATGAAGTCAAACTCTTTGACTGATTCATCAAAATGAAGATTCCAACCCCTCGAAGCTTGCTTCAACCCATCTTATGGATCTTTGCAACATGCATACTTTATTAGAATTTCTTGGATCGACAAACCTTCGGGTTGTGTACTGTACACATCCTTAAGAATCTTTCCATTTAGGAAAGTCGTTTGTCATCTATTTGTCATATCACATAGTCATAATATGCGACTTTGACAATTGAAATTCTAACAGACTTCGGCATTGTAATGGGTAAAAAGGTTTCAACATAGTCAATACTATGAATTTGCCTAAATCCCTTTACTACAATCCTTAGTCATGAAAGTATACACCTTCCATCCATGTCGGTCTTGAAGACCTACTTGCACCCTTTAGTTTTTACACCTTCAGGTAGCTCAATCAAGTTTCAAACTTGATCATCAGACATGGATTGTAATTCGGACTCCATGGTTCCTAACCATTTATCCGAATTAGGAGTGGACATCGCCTCTAGATAGTAAGTAGGATCGTCATTCTCAATGACTTACACTTTATTACTTTCCGATATGAGAAATCAATATTTCTCGGATTCGGACTGTAACCTATCCAATCTACGATGGACTTGTGTAACTTGAACCGGTTCCACAACTCCTTGTGAACTTGGTTCCATCTCTACTCCTGGTTCCATATTATTTTCAGGTTCTTGAACTCTTCAAGATCAATTTTACTCCCACTAGATCCTTTATTGAGAAACTGTTTCTCAATAAACGAATCATATAGAGCAACAAACACTTTGTTCTCATTGCGGTTGTAAAACTAACATCTGAAATTAACCCTGTCAGATTTGATGCTAACTTATGAGAGACAAGTCTCTTTACATAAGATTCGTAACCCCAAATCTTTATGAAAGACATTCTTTCATGCCACATCTCATGTGGGGACTTAGGAATCGATTTAGTAGGGACACAATTAAGTGTAAACGCATTATTTCTAATGCATATCCTCAAAAGGAAATAGGAAAGTCAACTTGACACATCATCGAACGAACCATGTCATACAAGTTTCAATTCCTCCTCTCAGACACACCATACAATGTGGTGTTCCGGGTGGAGTCAACTCTGAAACGATTTCACAGTTTTGAGATGATTGTCAACCTCTTGGCTCAAATATTCATTACCTCGATCTAATCGAAGTACTTTAATAGTTTTGCCAAGATTGGTTTTTGTACTTCATCTTGAAATATTCGAAATATCTCAAACGATTCACCTTTGGACTTCATCAGATAGACATAGTCATATCTAGATAAGTAACCGGTGAATGTGATGAAATACCGAATTCCTCCCCTAGCAATGCTACTTAATAGTCCATATACATCTCATGTATAAGGGCCAATAAGCCACTACCCTCCCACTACTCTTAGTGTAGGGTGGTTTGGTCATTTTACCAAATAAACGAGATTCACATACCTCAAATGATTCATAATCATATGAGTCTAAATGTCCATGTTAATGAAGTTTAGATTATACATTTCTCATTTATATGATCAAGCCGGCAATGCCATGTGAACGTGTTGTTCACATCATTCGGTTTAGATTTTACACTTATATTATAGATATCTTCAATATTATTTTGTATCTTAACATCAAGGATATGAAGACCATTCAATGATATATGCATTACAATAAGGCATATCATTAAATAAATATAAAGCTTCTTATTCTCAATAAGAAAATTATATTCTTCATCATCCTCATAAGAAACAAAATGATACTCCTACTCAAATTCAGAACGTAGTCACACTTGTTCAAAACAAGTACTAGTCCACAAGGTAAAGTGACTTCATAAGTCCCTACGGCTAATGCAGCAACTCTTGCTTCATTACCACGCATAGGTTTAATTCACCTTCTTTGAGTAGCTTTCTATTCTTTATTTCTTGCACATTTAAATAAATGTGGGATCTATATCCGGTATCATATACCCAAGAACAAAAAGTCGAAAAGAAAATATCTACCATATAGATACTTGAAGTAGTAGCAATCATATTGCCCTTCTTCACTTTTTAGGCCTTTCTAATAAGCCTAGCAACTTTGCTTCCAATTAACAATCTCATTGCAGCGGTAGCAAACTGCATCCTTTTGAGACACTTTGGGTTTAGCCTCTTCGGCTTTGGCAATTTTTGCCCTAGGTTTAGCAACCTTTGCTTTACCTTCTTGCCTTCCCTTTTGAACCCCTTTCTTGTGTTAACCATTAACACACTTGCGAATTGCTCCTTTTTCATCTCATGCATTAAAAGCCTTCACCACAACATATATCTTTTGTCTAGCTTGCACTTGGAACATTTCCTTTTGTGCGTTGTGCTAGAACAAAAGCAATTTCCACGTGTTCAAGGTTCTTCATAAGAGCCTTTAAACATGGTGGCAAGTATAGGGCAAACAACATCATAGGAATCATCTAAATGTTTCTTATGTTTCTCCTTATCTGCCCTTTGCAACGTTTGCAGTGGGTTCAGCAGGAATAGATTCGTCAAGAACGTACAATTTTGCTTAAGAACACTTTTTGAGCATCTGATCGAATCAGAATAACTTGTACCGTTCTTTTCGAACTTGTCCTTCATAAGGACGAATCGCAATAATAAGGATTAATTATAGTTTAATGCTATTTCTACAACAAAATATGCAACACATATGAACACATATAAGTACCAATTCATTTAAGAGATTAATTAAAGTATTTCATAAATACTCCCACTAAATTATATAACCTTCTTATACAAACATGTATAATATAATTTAATAGGCTAAGACCCAACTTTAATTTAATTTCAAGTCGGCTATGGCACGACTGCTCAAAATTAAACTAAAAAGGTAGATAACATTTATCAATCATATCTATATATGACTCTTAGATCATTATGAGATTATAGACATCATATGTCACATGTTTCAATCTCATCTTATGCCTTAGGCCCAAAACTGTTTTGATAGCCTAATTGAGTTCAACCATGTTAAACGTATAGCAATCACCGTTTGCTCATATTGATCATACAAAGATAGAATCAATGTACCTCGCTGTGGCGTAGCCTACATGAAACTATCCGTGTACTCACAAGTGTTTAAACATGGGTGGCATAAAACAAACTCAAATTACAAAGAAGGTTCAATTTTTCATGCTTATCAATTACATGCCAAGGTTGATTCATGAAAACTATATGAGCATAATTATGAACATGGAATGATGCAACACAAATCATATTTGGTCAGTAATTACTAGTACGCGGCCACGTGCTCCAAATTTATCCCACACTTCCATCGAAGTGCCCGTGGGGAAAGGTTTTGGTGTCCGGCCAATATACTAAGTAACACTTCACAAATATCCTAGATTAATCACATTAATCATATTAATGAAATTGACATCCCATAATCTAGATTAATCATATTAATCATATATTTCAATTTCATAATCATGGTATATCATTATATACAATTACTTCACAAGCAAAACTCATACAATTTCACATTCTAGATCATGTACATCATGAAAATTAACATAATCACATTATCTAATTATCATGATTTTCTAATATAAACATCATGAACGGGGCTCGATACCACTTTGTTGGGTTTCGAGGGTCCATGCGCGACGGAATAATGCAAAATTAACTCGAAAACCCGGAGCCCTAGAATCCGTTCTAGATGATTAATTAAGAAGTATGAAATAGAATTACCAACCTTGTGTGCTTTTGTCGTTGATAAACGCGTTCCAACTCCAAATTGTTGATCTTGTGAATCCTCGATGAACGATCAATGAATCACGAACGAAAGATCTTGAATAGCGAAGATCCTCTATGTGTATCCACGCGATGAACGAACCCTAGAACTCTTCTAGGCGGATTGCTAGATCCTTGATTGAAACTCCTTTCAATCGATGAAGAAATATGGAATTGAATGGTGTTTTGATTCTCAATTCTCAATTGGAATCAATCTATTTTGTGTTTCTCTAAACCCAAAACCATGGAATGACTGCTAGGGCAACTAGGGGTTTGTATTTATACGTTATAAATAAAATCCCTTTGCAAAACCCTAATTTTAAGTCAAATTCGCGTCAGTCCAGCGCCCAGGGGACGAGTCGTCCCCCAGGGGACGAGTCGTCCCCTGGCACCCAGCTTCTGAATCTGGCGTCCCCCTTAAGGGGAATAGTTGGTTCGGCACAGGGGACGAGTCGTCCCCGAGAACAAAAACTCCATATTCTTCATTTTTGACAATTCGTTCGATGCGTGTGACCCCGTATGACTATATTATGTTGGCAATGAGTTCGATCACATCGATCCTCATAAGACATGAGCGGACTCTAGCAAGCCATCATGCCTACCCAAATAATATAATATCAAGTTCGATTTTCCTACATAGAACATATCACAATCCCATTGTCACACGATGTTATATTGAACATGAGTCATGGTCCACGTCAACTCATATTGTTCAATGCTTTCTCGTTACTAAGTAAATTGATCAATCGAATGATATTAATCACATTAATTCATTCGGGCATGGCCATGCACTACATCAATCTTACTTACGAGTGGCCTAGCAAACATCTCTCTTTACGAGGGACAATTTTCCATCTTGACTTATCATTCTTCCCAACAAGAATCATACCATGCCAATGATAGCCCTTATTGTCATCCGGTTAAAGACAACGTTAAACTATATCAAACATGATATTCATCGAGCGGAAGACGATGATAATCTCAGGTCAAAGGATATCAATGTATAACTATATGAGATTTATTTATGACATATGACCATGACATAAATCTCATAGTGGGTCAAGTCCAGTACCTTGTTCTCTAACAAGTATCCATGAATCTAATGTGCATCTCCATGCATATAATCATCACATGATTATCCATTAGACTTCATACTAGTGCTTCATAAGTACTAGGGACACAATTATTATAATAAACATGCAAACATATATAATAATCAAAGTAATAATCTCATATATAAATTAATAATGACATTACAAATAAGTCTATCTTTATAGGCCTAGGGCACTAACACCTACACAAGGCAGCATCCTTCACAAGCTTCAGGGCCTCGTATGCTGAGTCCAGATCGGAGTGCTCCTCCTTCAGCTTAGCATGATCCTCCTCCAGCTTCTTCAGCTCATCATTTTTGCGAGCCAGCATGGATTTGGCCAGCCTTTCTTGCTCCTCAGCAGCCTTCCAGTTGCTTGTGGCTGCTTCAAACATGGCAAGAGACTGCAACGTCGATTAAACAAAAGGGATCAGATCGGCCAAGGTTGGGTTAATGGGGATTATACGAGTAAAATAGGAAAGCAATAATGATATAAAAATGCTACAAGTGTTACCTCAGAGTGAACAAGTCCGGATCTAGCTCGGAAGGTTTCAGCAGTCAAGCCCTTACTAATAAATTTCTTGACCAAGTCTTGGTCAGCAGATCTCCTCACCACCACTTGACCGTGTTCAAGCTCAGGGTACGCCCTAACCGAGCTGTCAACCCCAGTAAGCAATGGAACACTGCTCAGCTCGTCCACTCGAGCTTGGACAAGGTCAGAGTAAGAAACTTGAAGGGAAGGAGATATGGAGCCCCTAGCAGTAGCATCAACTTGTTTAGATGGAGGGTTGACTTTAGATTTCTTCTTCTTATGGCTAAGAGGAGCATCGTCCTCCTCTTCATCATCCTCTACATCAACCACAGGCGTCTTGGCCCTAGTCTGAGCTCTGGTCTTAATCTTTGGATCCTTTTTCACTGGATCCTGCACTGGCTCAGTCTCCACCTTGACCTCAATGTTAAGTGCTTCTTGAGCGGCTCCTCCCGACTCATCTTCCTCCAGCTGCTCGATCTCGTCTTCAACCGGAATGAGATTGACAGTCCCCTAGTCAACTAGTTTCAAAAGCTCTTGGTGCTAAGCCCCTTCTCTCTCGCGACTCTCTCGGGCATTAGCAGCCCCACAGCTTTTCTTGTTTTTCCTTATGTCAATCACTCGTCCCATGTTTGCTTCTTGTTCGGGAGTCAGAACTGCACAAGATCAAGATAACAAAGGGTTAGATCGACAATTAAAAGTTCTACATACGAGCTACGAGTTCTATGTACGAGCAAGAGATGTATGAGCTGCAAGTTCTACATACGAGTAAACTATCTACGAGCTAAAAATTACGCATACAATTCAAACAAGTTCTATGTACGAACTAAAAGTTCTACATACGAGCAATCAACAGACGAGTTAAGAGACAAAGGCGAGTAAACTCTTACCACCAACATGCTCCCCCTGATCTTTACAGTAATTGGGCGTCCTCTGACAGAATTGACATTTATCCTAAAATCTACCCAAGGCGTGGGTGACCCAATCAGGGTACCTTAAGCATCTAACGATGGGGACCAGAGGCACCAAGTCCCCATTACCAATCATCATCCCAGCTTGGATGTAATTGTTCTTGGTAGTCCCTAGAATGTCCCAACTGATGGGTCCCTTATCAGCCACCTCGACTAATTTCTTATACAACTCGGCATGCCAATACGACTCCAAATAATCCTCCTCTTTTACCACCTTGGGCACGGGGTTAGGCAAGGGGAACTCCCATCCTCTCCTACTCTCCACCAATATCATGTGGGAATTCCAACCACTCACCTGCTGGGAAGGTTGACAATCAGTTTAGGGGCATTGGGCTTGGAGGGGGTGCTTATTCCCAGGTCGGTCTTATCAACCTTAACACTGAAGAACTCCCTAAAGACTCTCATACAAGGCTCATAGCCTAAAAACATACACACCATGATAAAACACACCAGAACTCTACAAGTATTAGCTCCCAGTTGGAGAGGCAAGGCATCCATACACTCCAAAAATTCATTAATGAAGGGATCCAATGGCAACCTCAGGCTAGCCTCGAATTGACCATAGAAGAAGGCACCCTAGTGGGATCTTTAGTGAACGTACTACGGAACCGAGACATGAACTCTTTCTTGCTATAGATAGTCACGCTGAACTCCTTCCTATCTACCTCATATAAATCATAAACCATGGCTACCCGAGATTGCAAATTCTTCTTCCCTCGAAGCAGCCTAGGAGGCACGTAGCCCCTTTCATTCCTCCCAGGTACAACGGAGGACTCGAAGGCATCCACAATTCGAGGGCTTGAAGAAGTCGAAGCTGTAGCTCCCCCTTGAGTTGCCATATCTGTACAATAAGAAGAGAAAATAGGGGAATCAGTCCTATATGCAGCTTCAAGGGACCTAATAGACATACTAAGGGGCGACCTAGATTCCCCTGGAAATCCTTTTCTATTCCTAAGAAAGGATGGTTTGCTGGGAACCCTCACATAAAACAGTGATATATGGTCGAGTAATTCATGGAAGAGATGAAAAGATACAACATTTGGGTCGTTAATTCCTAAATCCCCCAAGTTCTCTCCTATGGGCAATCCTATTTCACCGAAAGTCAACCCCCACCTTGTCAAGATGGAAGCACACTCATTCAAGGGCATCTCTCTCCATACTCCGCTTATATGCTTGTAAACTCAGTGATTAACGGTGCAATACTCATACCAGACCCCAGGTTCACAGCTAAAGGTTCTAGCCATGGCAGAAATCAAAAGAAAAATTCGAAGACAGACGGAAAATCAAGGAAATCAAGGAATACCTCAAATTGCGTCGGTGACGAAGGTTGCACAAAAAAATAAAGGGCACCGGAAATCAAGAGCTCCGCCTTTTCTGAGGAAATTATACACCTAAATTTGGAAGCTTCGTCAAATCCTAGGAAGAAAAGGGTTTTTCTTTCTCAAAATCCTTTCTTGAAAAAAAAAGTGAAGAGTTTTCGAACGGTTAATTCACAATTAAATCCTGGGCAGTTTTCGAGACAGTAATGATTACAAAAATATGGCGCTTTGAATGATCCAACCGTTCAACAGCCAATGGCCAGGATTGAGCCACGACACTATTAGTCGAGTAAACATCAACTTAAGTGTCGACTTGCGAGTCACTTCAAGCTTCGTCAAAATTTCTTTAACTTCCTGGTCGACAAAGTCAACTCAGGAAGTTGGGGGCCACTGAACAGAATAAAAGTGACGAGTTAGGCCCAGCGAGTAAAGCCCACTCATTTATCTATTATTGCCACCACGTTCTCAGTGGGTTAGACCCAAATTATTACTGGGCCCAAGGCCCATCAACATGATCAGTCGACCTAATCTCATTGTTCGACCTACGAGGTCCCGACCTAGCTTGGTCCGACTCTACGATTCATATGCTATTCGGGTACGGTCCAGCCCTACCCATCAGTCAGGTCGACCTAGACCCAACAGGCGACCTCGACCTACATCTTTACGTTGACCTACAGAGTCCTGGCGTACCTACAATTCTTAGCGTGACAAGACTCCCTACAAGTCAGGAGTTATTTATGGATAAGATCTCTAGATACGTATCTGTTCCACAAATCATGGGATTTCATGTAATCCTACCACAAATACAACTCTCATCAACAACTATAAATATAAGGCAACATCAACCGTTCCAAGGTAATTGCTCTTTGTTATTTTGAATATATCTGTTCATTATAATATTTGAGCTCTCATACACCATACTTACTCTCACGCCCGAGGGTCTTCGCCGGAGACCATTCCGGCTAGTCATGAGTTTTGTGTTTCAGGTCAAGGAGCCAAGTGATTAGTCTTGCCACGTGAACGAAAATTGATAAACACGATTCTTGCAGCATCATTTTTAATAGTATAAAATAAAGGATTGACTTTTAATAGTAAAAATTATAAATATTTTTGTTTTTCTCTATTCAACTTTTAGTTTGTAATTATAAAATGAAATATAAAAAATGGTAAAAGGTTATTTAGGAACATATTTGAGAGGGAAAAAAGATAATTTATTTTGAACGGAGTTAGTAATATTTTTGTGTATCACTCAAGTTAATGTTGTCCATCGGATCCTCCTCAATAATTATGGAATTCTGTGCTAAATGTTAATATTGAATAATTAATATTTCTATTATATAAAATATAAGTACTTTTATGTATATCATTTCTATTATATAAATATAAGTACTTTTATGTATATCGATTAAATTTTACAACATTGACCACTTAAACTCAAAAATAATTTATTATATTGATCGTAACTTTTCAACACAGCTTAAATATTTTATTTAAAAAGTGATTTCCTAGCCATGATTTTTGGAGTTGCGATTTGTTTTTGAACTCTCATTTTCCTGATTTTGGAGGCCATTTTATCAATTGGGTTGTTTATATACGATGAAAAATATGCATTTGAGTGCAATACCATAAATGTTGTGTCAAGTGTTGTCATGTGCTGAACAACATTTGAGACAACACATCCTGAATTTGAAAAAGAAAGCTACTCCACCGTGATCAACATTACCACTTGCTCAAGTTCTTCACCTTTTTCAGTATCTTCCTCCTCTTCGTCACTAAGTGACACCTACAAATTTTTGCCCGTCTTTCTTAAGGTGTTTGCACATTCATTGACATAGTAACCCCAACCTAAACAAGCATGACATTGAATGAATTCAATGTATTTGGGATCAATTCTAGACTTTTCTGAAGATGCTCTCCTTAGTAATGTACCTCTTTGATTTGGAGGAACAGTTCTCTTGGGCATGAAACTATTACCTTTAAATTGTTGTTCCTTTGCTTTAACCTACAAATTATTAAACTTTCTAAGCATTAAATTATATTTCTTATCAAGTAAGGCCACACTATCATTCTCATCTAATTCCTCAATGCTCTCCTTAGTAATGTACCTCTTTGATTTGGAGGAACGGTTCTTTTGGGCATGGAACTATGCCCTTTAAATTGTTATTCATTTGCTTTAACCTGCAAATTGTTAAACTTTCTAAGCATGAAATTATATTTCTTATCAAGTAAGGCCACACTAGCATTCTCATTTAATTCCTCAAAGATCTCATCTCCTTCATCCACATTCATGTCCGAAGATTGAATTTTTAAAGCAATATTTTTTCCTTTTGAAGCTTCACTTTGTTCATTAGGATTTAATTCAAAAAAAATTCAAGATGCTCATCAAGGAATTAATATTTATAGTCGAAAGATTATAAGCCTTTTCAATAGCATAAAATGCTCGGGAAGACTACGTATAGCTTTTGAAACAAGTTATTTGTTAGTAAAAGATTCACCTAATACTTGACACTCATTTGCAATATCAATCAACTTTTCAAAATATGAAGAGATATCTTCATTTTCACACATTCTTAATCTTTCAAACTTGCTAGTGATACCCCTAAGCTTTGTTTCACGCATACTACCATCACCTTCACAAAATCTTTGTAAAGTATCCCAAGCGTCCTTTGCCGTGAGACTATTTTGAATAAGTTTAAACATATGAATATCAACCCATTTATAAATGACATTAAATTTCTTTACATTGAAACCAACTAGATTATTCTCTTTATTTGTCCATTCGGATTCAGGTCTGACTTGAACGTTACCATCCTCGTCCGGAGGTAGCAATGGAACAGAGTAACCATTTGTTATAGATCGCCAAGCCCGAATATTGATTGATTTGATATATGAACGACAAATCTTTCAATAAGAATAATTCGACCCACTAGAACAAAAAGCCTCTTTTAATCAGGATTAGCAGGATCAAAAGCCATAAATACTGGATCAAACACTTAGTATATCAAGTGCTTGACTCTAATACCAATTGAAATTGTCTATGACTTAAAAAAGGAGAAAAACAAAATGGGTGTTGTCAATAATTGGCAGAACTAAGGACAACATTGTTTACGCCAATCCGAAAAATTGGAAGTAATTGAAATAATTAAGGCAGCGGAATTTAACACACACAAGAGAGTAGATTTTCTCAAGTTTAAAGTTGCCTGAAGGCAAAGAGCTTTCAATAAATAAGTTTTTAGTTACAATGCCGAAAATCCATGACAATAATTCAAAAGCACTATGTAATAAATACTCTAGAACACATTCTATATATCAACACTATCACACACACATAAAGACTCAAAGATTGAAAGTTAAACACTTTAGCTCACTGGTGTTGGATAGGATATTGACAACACTTAGGACAACACTCTGAGAATGTGTTATTTGTTTGTGCAAATCTCAAATTTGGATTGGGTGATTTGAAGTTGTAACATCTTTGCACTTATATAGGCTGGTTGAACTTGCAACCCACTTAAAATAACCAGAATTCCGTCACGTGACAGAAGTGGAACCACCTTTCCAATTTTAGCTCCATATTCCTTGATTGTAGGAAGACTTGATCTTCCCTAGCTTATTTGCTTGTACTCCCGTACTTACTTCTTCAGCCTTGTACTCATTATCTCTTCGGTCCTTCAATGTAGATAACACTCCAACAACCTTTATTTGATCTCCACATTTACACATAAATAAAAATTTACATATAACTTCCTTTCTTGCTCATTTGTCACGTTTGCACAACAATGTTGACATGTTAAAACACACTTCTAACACACTAAAAACAGATATGAAAACAATTAACAATCACTTTGTTTTTATGAATAAAATGTAGTAACTATTTACATATTATGAACCGCCAACAACACTTTGGCAACACAGGAGGCAACACCAGTGTCAACACAGGTGTTAACACTAACAAACTCCCTAGAAATTGATCCCTCTGGTAGGCAAAGAGAAATGACTCCACTAATTCTCCGTACCGAGTCCAGTGAGATCTCCGAAATGACAATCCCTTGAGCCGATTTGAGAGGTAAGAGATGGTGGTTTGGGTTACATATGACTTCAAATGGTTTGTCCCAGTAGAATCCTTCACTGATGCCAAAGGGAGAAAGCACGGTCAAGTTTCCACATTTCTCTTGGCAACCTGGCTTTGCCATATAGGCTCTTGTCTCTTGTAGTTGAAGCAATAGCGAGAAGGCTGATACTAGGACTAGGAGCAAGACACTAACCTGCATTCTATCTTGCAAGAGCACTAAAGTCGGCAATCAGCTAGTTGGGGTCTGTTCTAGCTTAAGCAGATGTTTTAGTTCGAGACCTGCAGGAAATGATATTACGTTAAAACTTGAAACAATGAGCTTTGTTGTCCTTGTGGTCCTACCCGGATCGAATCTGGATCAACCAGAGTTCTCAAAATGTGACAGAAAACTGAATTGCTTGAACCAAAAGAAAAAAAGATGAAAAGAAGAAGCTATATCTGCCATGGTCTCTACCAGAATTTGTACTTAAGGTTTTGTGGAATCGGATTATGCATTGGGCTTTGTACATGAATATCTGCCTATGCCTTTGCCTTTGCCTAAGCTACATAGTGGAATCAATGCCAATTGTCATTGCACAAGAAATGGTCGATACCAAGCATTCTTCTTACGGCTAGATCCAATCTCCTGGTCCCTGCGGAAAGGAAAAAAGAATTTCACGCTCTTCCTTTCGTATATAGAATGTTGAATTCTGCACTTCTTACAACCTCATCAGAAAATTTTGGTCCTAGAAAATACAATGAAATGACAACAACCACTCCCAAAATACAATACAATGACGACAACCGCTCCCAAATATCATACGTCGTACTTATCACATTAAGCTTCATTGAACACTGCAATACTTCCTTGGCATAGACATATTGCTTAGAAGCTCGGGAAAGACAGGGAAGCCTACTGTCAGAGATTTCGGACCTGTATCTGACTATCTAACCTTCTTAGTCTATCAAGATCTGCTACAACCTCTTTCATGCTTGGCCTTCTCTTGGAATTCATTTCCAAGCATCTCTTAGCAAGCTTAGCCACAGTAACGATCTCCTCTTCCCTCCCTCCATTCACAACCAGTGTCTCTAGAGTTTCAAACAAGCAGTTATGTTTCATTGAACACTTGAAATGATGAGCAAGACAATCCTCAGAACTCATTAAGGGAGCAGCTCTTCTTCCAGTCAAGAGTTCAGCAAGAACCACTCCAAAGGCATAAACATCGCTCTTATCCGTAAGTTTCCCCGTACGGAAGTATTCAGGGTCCAAGTACCCAAATGTGCCTCCCACAAGTGTTGTTAAGTGAGTTTTGGTCACGGAAACTGGCTTCGACAGTCCAAAGTCAGAAACCACAGCCCTTAAATTTCCATCCAATAAAATGTTTCCAGATTTGACATCTCTATGAAATATGGCTATTGAAGCATAAGAGTGCAAGTAAGCTAGAGCCCCCGCAACTTCAGCGGCAATCCTTAAGCGGGTCCCCCAGAGAAGTGTTGATACATGTTCATCATTATGAAGATGGTACGATAGGGTCCCATTGGATACATATTCGTATACGAGCAGTGGGACTTCATACTCTAGACAACAGCCTAGAAGTTTGACTATATTCCTGTGGTTTAGCTGAGAGAGAATGAAGACTTCATTAATGAAGCAGCTTACTTGACCTTCATCTATTACATTTGATTTCTTTATTGCCACGATGCTCCCATCTGATAGCATCCCCTTGTACACAGTACCATATCCTCCCTTGCCAAGAATGCGAGTTCCATTGAAATTTTCGGTAGCCTTTTCCATCTCTTCGGTCAGGTAATGTTTTAGCTTAATCTCATTTGCCGAAGAAAAGGAATTCTGTTGCTGCAGCAGCAACCCTCCATTCCTCTCAAAGTTCTTTATTTTAATCATATTTTTCTTCCTCGTCTTATGTTTGTGGTAAAGCCAGTCACCAAAAATACAGAACAGGAGAAGCCCAGCTGCTGTCCCAGTGCCTACAATCTCAAGAAAGTGAGTATGATAATGGGATAAGCTAAAAGTTTATTTAACCCGCTTAAGCTTTTAAGTGAGAGCTCGGAAAGTTTATTTTACCTGTACCAATAATTAAGCCGAGTCGACTTGTCGCTTTGTCGTGTCGGCATCCATTTTCAGGCCCTTTACCATCACTTATATAACCAGGAGGGCAAGTGCAATGGTAACTTCCTGGTGTGTTAACACAAAGATATCCAGTTTGGCAAGGACTGCTGCTGTGTTGTTCACACTCGTTGATATCTATTTTGAGTATTGAAAATGGCAATCGGGAGATTTAGTTTGCAGAAACATGGGTTCTAACGAAAGCCTGAGACCTCCAGGAACAGCAGCCTGACAACAACCATTGATTCCGGAACAAGAAGTGCTAGTAGAAAATTCAACAATGGGGTTAGTATTGTTGCAAAGGGATACACACCCACTCCTCTCTATCGGGCTTACACTATCAGTTGTATAAGTAAAGACACCACAACCCATTCCTATTATCATATTGCGACTGTGGGAATAAGTAAACCGCGGGTCTAACTTTCCAAGGGACAACTCCGAAGAAACTGATCCCTCCGGTAGGCAAAGAGTAATGCCTCCACTAACTCCCCGTACCGAGTCCAGCGAGATTTCCGAAATGTAAACCCCTTGAGCTAATTTGAGAGGAAAGAGATATTCGTTTGGGTTACATACAACTTCAAATGGCTTGTCCCAGTAGCACCCTTCGCCGATGCCGAAGGGATAAATCACTGTCAAGTTTCTGCATTTCTCTTGGCAACCTGGCTTTGCCATAGAGGCTTTTGTCTCTTGTAGTTGAAGCAATAGCGAGAAGACTGACACTAGGACTAAGAGCACGACACTTACCTGCATTCTATCTTGCATGAGCACTAAAGTCTTAGATCAGCCTGTTTAGGACTGTTCAAGCGTAATTATGTGTCTTGAGTTCGAGACCTGCAGGGAACGGAGTAACGTTAAAACATGGTACACAAAGCTTTGCCGTCCTTAGGATCCTATCCGGATGAAATCTGGATTAGTCAGAGTTTTCAAAATAAGATAGGAAATTGAATTGCTTAGAGCAAGAGAAAAAAAAGAAGAAGCTTGAGCTGCCGTGGGTTCTACCTAGAATTTGTAGTTAAAGTTTTGGAATTAGATCATGCATTGGGATCTATGTACATGAATTTCTTCCTTGGCTAAGCTAGTTATCAATGCCAGTTGTCATTGCACAAGACATGGTCGATAAACACTAGATAGGCCCATACAAAACCAAGATAGTTATTCTAATTGTACTTTAAATTATCTCACTGGAAGGATTAGTATGCCTTATTCTTGTTTCGCATTGAACAAAAAAAAAATGTGCTAAACCTTGTATGAAATTTCACTAGATGACACTTTTAGGTGAGTTGTTAAAACACCAATGATTCATCATGTATTTTCACTTGCTTGCTCTCTAAATTGGCCTATGATCAAAACAAATGAAGTTTAGTTTTGTTTCATCGAACATTTGAAATGCTGAGGAAGACCTTCATCAGAACTCTTTAGCGGAGCAGCTCTTCTTCCGGTCAATAGTTCAGCAAGAACCATGCCAAAGGCATAAACATCGCTTTTAGCCGTAAGCTTCCCTGTGCGGAAGTATTCAGGGTCCAACCGGTGTTGTTAAATGAGTTTTGGTGACAGAAACCGGCTTCGAAAGTCCAAGGTCTGACAACACAGCCCTGAAATTATCATCCAATAAAATGTTTCCGGACTTGACATCTCTATGAAATATTGCTATTGAAGCATACGAGTGAAAATAAGCTAGCGCTCCAGCAACTTCAGCAGCAATCCTTAAGCGGGTTCCCCAGGAAAGTGTCGACACCTGTTTGTTCTTATGAAGATGGTACTAAAGGGTCCCACTGGATACATATTCATATACTAGCAATGGGACTTAGCACTCTAGACAACAGCCTAGCAGTTTGACTATGTTTCTGTGGTTAATCTGACAGAGAAGGAAGCCTTCGTTTATGAAGTGAATTATTTGATTTTCATCTATAACATTTGACTTCTTGATCGCTACAATGCTCCCATCTGATAACATCCCTTTGTACACTGAACCATGTCCTCCCTTGCCAAGGACGCGACTTTCCTTGAAATTTTCGGTTGCCTTTTCCATCTCTTCAGTTTGGTAATGTATAGATAACTATAATCCTTATTACATATCTGGGCACCTTATCTTTAACTGACAACCTAAGCTTTTAGATGAGTTGGTTACTTAACAAATACTGTTAAAGCATAGCATAAAACAGTACCTGTACCAATAATCAAACCAAGCCGGCCTGTCGCCTTGTCACGCCGGCATCCATCAGGCCCTTTACCATGACTTATGTAACCAGGTGGGCAAGTGCAGCACGTGGGGTCTTAGCCTGATGGTTAGAGTTCATGGCTTCCAACCTGGAGGTCATGGGTTCGATTCCCCCACCAGTGGTTAGAGGGAATGACATTGCCCTCCCTAGCATAGCTAGGCGCCTCTGTGAAGTGCATCAAGGGGGGAGCGGTGAAATGTGTTGATCCCCTTCTTTAAGAAAGAAGAAAAAAAAAACAAAAAAAAATAAAATAAGGTGGGCAAGTGCAATGGTAACTTCCTGGAGTATTAACACAAACATATCCATTTTGGCAAGGATTGCTGATGTGTTGTCCGCACTCGTTGATATCTATTATGAAAGGCAATCATAAAACTTAATTTGCAGAAAGGATAATATTGGGTTCTAAAGAATGACACCAAGAAGTACTTGCAAAATGAGTATTACCTTGACACCCATTGGGTAAATAAGTATTCCCTTGATTACCTTCCAAGCATCTGCATCGATATCCGAACCCATAAGTTGAGTCGATACAATAACCGTTTTGGGAGCAGGAGTTGCTTTTTCTTTGAAGAGAATCTTGACAGGTAATATTCTCGATTACCAAAGTCAACACCACAGGAAATCCAAACAGTTCGGTACTTGGAGAAGCAGTGTTGAATGCAAGTCCTGAGTAGATCTTTTCAGCAATGAACACAATGCTACATGGTCGAGAGGTCCGGGACTCATTATACATGCTGATGCTAGCTATTGACAAATCCAACGCCCTGAAACCTCCGGGAACAGCAGCCTGATAGCAACCACTGATGCCTGAACAAGAATTTCTAGCAGAAACTTCAACAATGGGATTTGAATTGTTGCAAAGAGACACGCACCCACTTCTCTCAACTAAGCTTACACTATCACAGATATAAGTAAAAATATTGCACCGCACTCCTATTAGCATATTGTGACTGTCGGAATAACTAAACCGTGGGGCTAAGTTTTCAAGCGAAAATTTATAAGAAACCGACACGTCCGGTAGGCAAATACTAATGCCTCCACCAAATGCACGTACATAGTCGAGTGAGATCTCTGAAATTGGAATCCCTTGAACTGATCGAAGTGGAAAAAAGGTATCATTTATATCGCATGTAACTTCAAATGGTTTGTCAAAGTAGCATCCTTCACCGACGCCAAAGGGATAAAGCACAGTCAAGTTCCCACATTTCTCTTGATAACCTGTCTTCACCATAAAAGCTCTTGTCTTGGGTAGTACAAGCATTAGAAAGAAGGCAGATAGTAAAACTAAGAGCAATACATTTAACTGAATTATATCTGGCATGACCAACAAGCGCGTCGATCAGCTGGTTGGTGCTTGCTCGGGCTCGGAAATGCAGTTTTATAACACTTTGTATATATAACATGGAAGATAAAGCTTTACTCGCTCATAAAAGGGACAGGAAATCTGATGGTTCGGAACAAAAAGAAAAATCTTGCATGGCTAGTAAGGGAGAGCTTTACACGCTCAAACAAAAACAAAGTAATAAAACAGGTCAGGAAATCGACTTAGCAACTTATATGGAATCAATACCAATTGTCCTTGCACTTGGAATGATCGACTCCAACCTAGCAGGTCAAGGCATAAACCTCGTTTGAAATTGCACTACATGTCACTTTTGGTTGTTTCAATAGTGCCATGAAAAAGACATTGTTCTTATCGTAGTTTTTAAGCTTTGCTAATAAGTTGTTAGTAACAAGTTAACAGCTGTAAACCAAATTAAATTCTCTTAATTATTAGTAGTTGATGCCTATAAATTCATTTACTGATATTTTTTCTTTGTAAAACTTGAGAAAATTAGCAAAGGAAAAAAAAAATACTTACTTTTAAAGTGTTTAGATCACTGGAATCTCATGTGTAATTGGATCAACGTTCCTGATGGAAGGGATAGTTCTCCAATCTTTGTTTCTTCATGAATCATCCGCCATAATAATACTACTATAACCGTATAACCTCGTATAAGAGCATAGGAACCTGTTAGAGATCAAGTTTATATTAACATATACAGAAATGAAAATTTTAGTAAAGCATATTCCACATTATGGATTGAATTGTGGAATTAAACAACAATAAAATAAATTGTATAATCAGTCCAGTAGTTCAACGAGCTGCAGTAATACTCCCTCCGTCCTGAAATGAAAGTCCAAAAAACATGAAGAACTTCCTTTCTCTCTCATGTTTGCGAAACGTGATGCTGACTCAATAGAATCATTGTCCACACAAGCAAAACTGAGGTAGTCTCTTGCCTAGCTAAGTGGAATAATTTGCAAATCACTTAATCAATTGGATTCTAATGAAATGTCAAACAAGGTTTGAACACCAAAACAGGTTGTTAGTTCAATGTCAAACAAGGTTTAGATATACTCATTCCAGGGAGATCATCACAAGTATTACCCTAACTAAATTGTTTATCGATAATTCCAAGTGCACTGATATTTGACATTGATTCCATATAAGTTGCAACCTAACCTCATATTCTAATCGGTAAAACCATAACAACATATTTTATGCAGTAGAAAAAAATGCAGCTAAATGTGTTGTTCATAGTTCTAGTATCAGCTGCCTTACTGCCATTGCTTCAACGACACCAGACAATAGCCTCTATGGCAAAACCAGGTTGCCAAGAGAAATGTGGCAACGTCACTGTGCTTTATCCTTTTGGCATCGGTGAAGGATGCTACTTGGACAAACAATTTGAAATTGAATGTAACTCAAATGGCACTTATTTTCAACTACAAGGGCTTTCGATTTCAGAAATATCATTTGACTCGGTACGTGTATTTAGTGAAGCCATCACATATTGTTCAGCGTATGCTTCGCTTTCTTTCAAAATTTGGATTGGAGATTTAGACCCGCGATTTAGTTATTCTCATGGTCACAATATGTTAGTAGGAATGGGGTGCGAAATCTTTGCTTACATCACTGACAGTGTGAGCTCTATAGAGAGAAGGGGATGTGTTTCTCTTTGCAACAATACTAATCATATTATTGAGCTTTCAGCTTGCTCTGGTATCAACGGTTGCTGTGAGGCTGCAGTCCCGGAAGGTCTGAGGGAAGTGGATTTGTCTATTGCTAGTATCAGTATGTATAATGAATCCCAAACCTCACGGCCATGTAGTACTGCATTCATTGTTGAGAAGGGCTACTCAGGGGGACTTACATTCAACACTACAGGCCCTAATATTGAGGTGCTTTTCATTCCTGTGGTGGTGAACTGGGTAATAGACAACATTACTTGCCAAGAGGCTCTTGTAAGGAAAAGTGACTCATGTTCCAAAAATGGTTACTGTATCGACTCAAGTGATGGGTTTGGGTATCGGTGCAGCTGCTTGCAAGGTTATCAAGGAAATCCTTACCTTCCCGGGGGATGTCAAGGTAATTATATTTATTCCATTTGCTACTACTTCTGATGTCATTCTTTTGACCAATTTGTTTGGGACTTATTAAGTTTTTGGATTCGCAAAATAGATATCAATGAATGCGAAGAACACAGCATCAGTCTTTGCAAAACTGGATACCATTGTATTAAGGGAGTTACCATTGTGCTTGCGCACCTGGTTATATAAGTGATGGAAAAGGGCTTGAAAATGGATGCCGTCTCAACAAAGCGACAAGTCGACTCCGTTTAATTATTGGTACAGGTAGTTGACTTTTCTATCTCTAGCTGTTACGTAACCAACTCATCTAGCAGCCTAAGCAATTAGAGAGAGGTCCAACATTGCACTTTCATTCTTCAATTCTATCAACTATATTTATCAAACTCAGTTTCATTGGACATTGCAGGCACTGGAACAGCAGCAGTGCTTCTACTGCTAGGTTCTTTTGGTGACTGGCTTTACCGCAAAAATGAGACAAGGAAGAAAAACATGATTAAAATTAAGAACTTTGAGAGAAATGGGGGGTTGCTTCTACAGCAACAAAATTCATTCTTCAGCAAATGAGAAGAAACCAAAACATTTCCCGACTGAAGAGATGGAAAGGGCAACTGAGAACTTCAAGGAAAGTCGCGTCCTTGGCAAGGGAGGATATGGTACTGTGTACAAAGGGATGTTATCAGATGGGAGCATTGTGGCAATCAAGAAATCGAATGTGATAGATGAAGGACAAGTCAGCCGCTTTATTAATGAAGTCTTCATTCTCTCTCAGATAAACCACAGGAACATAGTTAAACTGCTAGGCTGTTGTCTAGAGTACGATGTCCCGCTGCTTGTATATGAATATGTCTCCAATGGGACCCTATCGTACCATCTCCATAACAATGAACATGTGTCAACACTACCTTGGAGTACCCGCTTAAGGATTGCATCTGAAATTGCGGGGGCACTTAACAACACTGGTGAGAGGCACATTTGGGTACTTGGATCCTGAATACTTCCGTACAGGGAGGCTTACAAATAGAAGTGATGTTTATGCCTTTCGAGTGGTTCTTGCAGAACTCTTGACAGGAAGAAGAGCTGCTCCCTTAATGAGTTCTGATGACTGTCTTGCTCATTATTTCAAGTGTTCAATGAAACATAACTGTTTGTTTGAAACTCTGGAGACCCTAGTTGTGAATGGAGGGAGGGAAGAGGAGATCATTACTGTTGCAAAGCTTGCTAAGAGATGCTTGGAAATGAATTCCAAGAGGAGGCCAAGCATGAAAGAGGTTGTTGCAGATCTTGATAGATTAAGAAGGTTACATAGACAGAAACATAATCTCTGACATTGAATCTTCTCACGGCCAAGACTGAATTGATATCCCATTTAACAAGACACTTCAATGGTCGGGATGAAAACATGTCAAAACCCTGATGTACCATTGGTTTCTTCGTTAAGTTGAACGATGCAATCTTGCTCGTAAAAGTCACCAACTGCAGGGAGGCTAGTAGAGGAATCCGATTCATCATTTGTGACTTTATAATTGTCAGGGTACTGATAAGTAGAGTGTAAAGGCTTGTAGCACTTTGTTGCTAACAACTGTGATTTCTTGGGTTCCCGGTAAATCTTTTTGTAAATATATATCATTGTTTAGTATGTTAAGTGTCTGCTGGAATTGATTCATAGTATCTTCGATATCTCTTGCAATTCATTTGAAGGATATTTATCAGTCATTGACTGAAATGCAATCTGGGTACTTCTCCTTTTCTTCTTCTGCTTGATCTGGTTTTTCAGGTCTGTTCGCTTATGATCAAGGGGTACGTAGAACCCTGAGTGACAGATTGAAGAGATTACAGCATAAGCTGCGATTATAAGATTACCTGTAAAGTCCCTAACTAAAGCATTACCTGTCTTGTTGTCATTTATACTAGAATGATTTGATCCAGATCCCTCTTATGATCGCTGAAGAATGAAGTGGAAAATGACACACTATGACCATCAAGGTCGAATGAAAGCTACTACCTCCGTCCCACTTGAAGAAGTGGGTATTTAAGTGTATGAGTGCAAATAAGCAAGTGCCCCCGCAACTTCAACAGTGATCCTTAAGCATGTTCCCCAAAGAAGTGTCGATATATGTTCATCGATGGTATGATAGGGTCCCATATTGGATACATGCTCGTATACTAGCTGTGGGACTTCGTACTTTAGACAACAGCCTAGCAGTTTGACAATGTTCCTGGGGTATATTTGAGAGGGAATGGAGACTTCGGAATCGATTACATGGCCGCCCGCATAGGATGATGAGTTAGGAAAAAACAAATCCCGTTAAATATATAACGAATCTAACCCAAATTCATTATCATCTTCCCTAAACCCACTAACCCATCTATAGTCAGAAAAAACTTTATTTTCAAAATAGTGGACAAATTGTTTGTCCAAACTAAAGGTATCAAAGAAAGGAACTAACCCAGTCCAGATCAAAAACTCCACAATTCACATTAATTGAGCCAATTGAACGAAATTGAGCAGAAATGCAAAGTTACTGAATCAAGCGTAGTAAAATAGCAGAGACAGGGTAGAGAAATTCATACCACTGTGGCTAGCGAAAACCGTTAGGACGAATAATTATGGAACAGAGACGGCGGCGGCAACGATTCCGGCAATAAATTCGCTTTTCCGTAATGTGTAGCCCTAGAAAATCCAAATCTAGCACCATGATAATGCGAGTATGAACCGGCGGGAGTTAGGTGGTGGTTGTTTTAGAGGGGTTGGGTGGGGTGGTAGTAGCTTAGGACGGCACTGGGTGGTGGTGTTGGAGGGGGCGGTGGCAATTGGGTGGGATAGTGGGTGGGTTGAGGGAAAGATGATTTTGAATTTGTGTAATATTCGTTATATATTTAACGTGTTTAGTTTTTCATTAAATCTGTCATCCATACACGTTATCAATTTCGTTAACTAAATATAACATCATCATTAACTTAATGGATGAGTCTAAAATTTTACCATTGTTTGTGGTACAAGGCATAGTTAGTTAAATACGGGGCGCGTATAAAACGTTGAAAATAATGTACGAGTTTACTACAAAATAATTTTCAAAGTTACGGTGAAAAATACGTCATAAAAATACGAAAACGGTAAAAATACTTCTAAACGCAAGTATAGGTATAGTATGAATATGAATAAAATATGCGAACGTAAAATTACGTTATATTTTAGGGAATTTGACCCGAAAGTTTCTTTTGGAACAAATCACTTTTCCTCAAGTTCCTCATTAAATCGAAATGACATGAAAGTTCTTATGCAATAATATATAATACTGCATGCAATATTATTATATTCACTAATATGTGAATATAATACTGCATCTATAATACAACATGGTGAAGAAACTTTTCGAATATTATGATACTTTTTTAAAATTTTCCGATCACTCTCCCTATATTTTATTCAGATAAATAATTACACCCACCTGAAAAATATTATCATTAGTACTTCATAAAAAAGGTCATTTTTGACAAGTCAATTTTATTTCTTAAAAATATACTTTCCTGGTTTATACCTACTTCAAGCATCATTTAAATGATTGTGAGAAGGTAGTAATGCTTAGGCAGGCTCCGTCTCTGTTTAGGGAAAAAAAAAAATTTGGAAATTTTTTCACTCATTTTTCGATGTTTGGTAACCACCCAAAAAATAAAGTCAACGAAAAAAAAAATCGATCAGTAAAAAATAGTCTTGTTTTCTAAGAAAATAACTCTTGATTTCTTCTCAAAACATTTTCTGGAAATTGCTTATTAATACCATCATCCCACCCATCACTCCCAACCCCTAATCACTATCGAAACACCTAACGCCCAGCCCCAAACCCCACCACCCCCACCCTCCGTCAAAAAGAAATTTACTCATATTAAAATTATATTTTAAAGCCTCTCGGGTCGTCCCTCCTTATACCCTAAGCCCTTCCCTATTAAGGATCCGAACGATCCTCCGAAATCACCGAATAATCCTCCGAAATCATAGCACAATCTCAGTTATTTTCGTTTCCTTATTTGTAGGAGTTGACAATGTAAATATAGTTATTATTTGTTAGCAATTTAGTGATTAGGAATATCTCTTACTTTTTTTGTATTTTGATCATGTAAATCTCTAGCCTAAGATAAACATCTAAGTTGTATATATATTGTAAACCAATGATTAATAAAATTTAAGTTTTGCAATTCTCTTTATGGTATCATGGTATCAGAGCAAAACGATCAATTTTTTTTCCCACCAGCCGCAACCCTAGACTGCTACCTCACGCTTTCGCATGGCTGCCCAAAGCTCTTCTGCACTACCCAACCCAGCAGAGCCAAACCACCCTATTCTTCTTGTCAACCTTGCTAATTGCAAGACCTTAACACCCCTCACCTATCTTGCTTGGTCCTCCCAAGTTACCTCCATACTATTTGGCCTTGATCTCCTTCAATTCGTTGATGGAACTCACAAACAACCTCCAGAATCTATCACAGCCGAAGGTAAGGAAAGCCCCAACCCTGCTCTTGTTACTTGGAATAGGCAAGATCGCCTAATCCTTGGTGCCCTTCTTGGCACCCTGGATAATTCCGTTGCCCCCCTAGTTTCTCATGCGACCACATCCAACGAAGCTTGGAACATTCTAAAGAAAACCTATGCCAATCCTTCTCGTGGCCACATCCTTCAATTGAAAGACCACCTAGATTCCATCACTAAATCCAATCTCACAATCACTGAATACATGCAAACTGTTAAGTCTTGCATTGACAAACTTGCTCTCTTAGCCAAACCCATGGATCCGGAAGATGTAATTGCTAAGGTTCTCAAAGGCTTAGAATATGATGCTTTCAAACCCATCATTGACTCCGTTAGGGCTAGGGACAACCCCATATCCTTTGAAGCCCTCCACGAAAAGCTCATAAACCATGAACTCACCCTAAAACACCAACCCTTCCACACCACACCTGCCTTTCCCGCCTCTGTTCATGCAGCCTTCTCCCACCCGCCACCATTTCAGCCTCGGCCAACCCCAAATCAGCCCCTCCTTCCCACCCCTCCTCAATCCCGTACCAACACTGCTGCCCCCTTTAAAGGGAAGTGTCAATATTGTCGCTTTGTGGGTCATGTCATCTCGCAATGTCGCCAATTCAAACGAGATTTCCCTATGGTCACCTTCCCTCCGCCTCCTTCCACCCACCGCCAATCTCGCCCTACTCAGCCTCACTCCTCGGCCCAAGCTCACATTGCCACTTCCTCTCGAAAATCTCTCTCCGCTCCTTGGCTTGTGGACAGCGGAGCCACAAATCACATCACAAACGATCTCTCTACTCTCTCCCTTCATCACCCCTATGATGGCACTGACGATGTTATCATTGGAGATGGTTCCTCCCTCCCCATCTCCAATATAGGTTCTTTCTCTTACACTACTTCTATTTCTTCTCTTCTCTTTAATAATGTACTGCATAGGATTGGTGAGAGTAGCTAGAGAGGCATACTTGGGACTGGGTTTTCTTATATTGTTGGACAGTCAAGATTGTAGGGGTAGTAGTGGACTGGGATGGGACAAGAGCACCACGTGCGTGGTACACCGAACTAAAATCTTTTCTCATTTCCTTTGGCTTCACCCCTTCTCTCTCGGATCCATCTCTCTTCACCTACACTACACACTCGAGTCGTCTTTTTCTGCTTGTCTACGTCGATGACATTATTGTCACTGGCCCCTCCTACTCACTTCTAACGTCCTTCATCACAACCCTTGCTTCTCGCTTCTCACTAAAAGATCTCGGTCCTCTTTCTTATTTTCTAGGAGTCGAGGTCACACCCAATTCTCATGGTCTTCTACTCTCTCAGTCTAAATACATTAATGATCTTCTAGCCAAACACAACATGGACAACTCAAAACCTGCTTCCACCCCCATGAACTCCTACCCACTCCTTTCGGCCAATCCTAGGACACCCATTTGTAATCCCTCTGACTACCGTGCCATAGTTGGTAGTTTGCAATATTTATCCCTTACTCGTCCGGACATTGCTTTCCCGGTCAATAAACTTGCTCAATTTATCCATCACCCTCAAGAATATCATTGGGCAGCTCTCAAACGCCTTCTTCGATATCTTCACGACACTATTCACTTAGGTCTTCAACTCTTCAAAAGTTCTCCTCCTGTTCTTCATTCTTTTTGTGATGCCGATTGAGCCGGCGATAAAGATGATTTTATCTCCACCACTGGTTTTTTGGTGTATCTTGGGCGCAACCTCATTGCATGGTCCTCCAAGAAACAACGGGCCCTTGCTCGCTCCTCAACGGAGGCTGAATTTCGTGCTGTGGCAGCTACTACAGCTGAACTTATGTGGGTTCAAAACCTTCTCTCTGAACTCGCTCTCACCCCCGCAGCACCACCGGTCATTTACTCCGACAATCTCGGAGCAGCTAACTATTCAGCCAACCCCATCTTTCACTCACGTATGAAGCACCTTTCTCTTGCATTCCATTTTGTGCGCAAACAAGTTCAACAAGGAAGGCTCTGAGTTTAGCACATATCCGGATACAGCCAACTTGCAGATGCTCTCACTAAACCGTTGTCCCGAGTTCGTTTCCTGTCCCTTATTTCCAAGATTGGACTCTATTCCAGCCCGTCCAACTTGAGGGAGCGTATTAAGGATCCGAATGATCCTCCGAAATCACCGAATGATCCTCCGAAATCATAGCACAATCTCAGTTATTTTCGTTTCCTTATTTATAGGAGTTGACAATGTAAATATAGTTATTATTTGTTAGCAATTTAGTGATTAGGTATATCTCTTAATTTTTTTTTGTATTTTGATCATGTAAAACTCTAGCCTAAGATAAACATCTAAGTTGTATATATATTGTAAACCAATGATTAATAAAATTTAAGTTTTGCAATTCTCTTTATTCCCCACCCACCCACCGACCTCCCTCGCCCCCAAAAAAAAAAAAAAAAGATTACTCATTATAATTATTTTTCAACAACTTTCATGCCGCCCCTAGACCTCCCCCCACCTCCCCGTAAAAAAAAAGTACTTATATTAAAATTATTTTTAACAACTCCTCTGCCGCCCCTAGACCACCAACTCCCCCTGCCCCCACCAACACCACCACCGACAAAAAAAAAAAAATCATATTCAATTATTTTTTAACAACTCTCATGCCGCCCCTAGACCTATACCCCCCCCCTTAAAAAATACTCATATTAAAATTATTTTTAAAAATCTCCCATGCCGCGCATCAACAACCCACCCCACCCCTCCCCCACCCCCTAACCCTCATAGTCATTGTAAAATATCTTCTTTGAAATCTTCATAAAAGATCAAAAGTGGCTTAACTATATAGTTTGTCATCATGTAATTTTAATGGATAAATCATCACGACATGTACATGTTTGCGCGAAAAAAAAAGAGAAAAAATAAAAAATGATGGAATTTTATCCATAAGTTCCTTTTGGGATAAATCACTTTCCCTCAAGTTTTCTATTAATTTAAATGTTCTATAAGTTCTTATGCAATATTATATTATACTGCATTCTATATGAAGTATTTAAAAATTATGATACAACATCGTCATCGGTCGCCGGAATTAGGCCGCCGGTCACCGAAAACTCGTCGAAATCCGATCAACGGTCACCGGCGCCACTTGTCATTGTCAATGCTGCTGTATTATATGAGTATGCAGTATTATGCATTATATTGTACTCCCTCCGTCCTGTCGATGTTAAGAAAGTTTCAAATGTCACGGGGATTAAGGAAATAGTAAATGTTGTGAGTGTAATAGTAAAATAGGAGAAAGAATGAGTGGAGGGAATAGTAAATTATAATGGTGTTGTGAGTATTAAAATAATGTAGGAGAGAGAATGAGTGGAGGGAATAGTCACTACAAGAAAGGAGGCTTTTTACGGCGCCCATATACGGCGGCGAACACGCGTCCGCCGTATATATATTATATATACGGCGGTATGAACAGCCGCCGTAAATACCTATTATATACGGCGGACGCGTCCGCCGTAAATAAGTAATGTACGTGTATTGAACGTGTATGTATACGGGATCGAGTTATATACGGCGGTATATCAGTAGCCGCCATTTATAGGTACTTATTATCGGTGGTTGATACGCGTCCGTCGTAAATAATACCATTATTTACGGCGGTGTACAATATCCGCCGTAAATGTTATTAAATATCGGGAAACCCAAATTTCCCTATTCAGTTTCGCGGTATCTCCATCTCCCTTTCTCTCCTACAGAGCTTCTCTCCTCCATAGCTCGGGCTTGAAATCCGACGCCGGTGACCAAAATCAGGTAGGTATAGCGTATTTAATTACTTTTAATTTTTGATTTTGCGATTTTGTTCTATGTTCATGGCTCTAGATTGATTTTTGTAGCTGTTTGCATGTTCTTGAAATTGGGGTTTTGCGATTTCGGAATGGGGTTTGAAAACCCACATTGTGTTTTATCAGATTCTGGTTCTGGGTTTAATCTAGGCGAGTTCTAGGGTTTATCTTCTTTTATTTGGCTTACCTCTCATACTGTCATTTGATCTTACATTTCCCTTGATTTATGATTTATTTAAGCATTTGAGCTTACCTTTGCCCTTGATTTATTCATTTTTTTTTACTAAATTACATATTGTAACTAAAACCCTTGTTTTTGTTTTTGAGATTGGCCTTTATTTTTCCAGAATTTTTATTTTAAACTGGCTGTTTGGTTGTGTGACATGATTGTTACTTGATCTAAATGTCAAGTATGAAGTTATTATAAGTTCTGATTTATGTTTATCAGTAATTTAACATATAGGCATTCTCTCCATGGCAGGATACGCTCGTTATAAAACCTCCCAAAAAGTCTCCATTGGTGTTACGGACAATAGTCTTAGTATTTGCTATGGTTTTTGGTGTTTATATGTGCTCAATTTGTCTAAAGCAAATAAATACCCAAAACAAGGTTAAATTTGTCTTATTACCATCGCTCTCCTAAGATAGTACCCTTCGTAGACCCTACACAAAAAATAATGTTGCGCACTTCAACCTAGTTCCTAAAAATAGTTCCAAATCTTTTGTTGCATGTGCATATTCTTTTGCACATCAACCTAGTTCCTTAAATTAGCTTCTCAATTAGGGGGGGGGGCTTGTGAGAGAGAACGAATGAATGTTGTCATAGGGTTATACTATATTATGGGCCCAAGTTCGACTAATAGGCTAGGCTCCAACAATGTATATTATCTATATCGAGCCAAAAGTTGTACATATTTAGACTATGTTTGTTTATGAGTTTATTTTTATTCTAAAATTTGTGTCTCTCGGTCTTATATATAGGTTGTATTTTAACGTTAAAAATATCAAGTCAAGTCATATATGGACAAAAGTTGGATTGATTTGGATAATCGAATTTCAAATGAGTATTTGTGCTGGGTTGACAACTTTCTCGATTTTGCATTCTCAAAAAAGTCTGTTGGTGTTAAAGAAATATATTGTCCTTGTAAAAAATGCGCAAATCGTTACCAAAAAGACCGTGCAACCGTGAGATCACATTGTATTGAAGTGGGATTTCAAAAGATTACAAGAATTGGATTAGGCACGGGGAAGAGTACATTTCGGCGCGTAAGAATGATAGGACAATGAAGATGGCATTGAAATTGAATTGGGCGTGCAAGATTGTATGAGGCGAATGGTACATGAAGGGATGGGTATGCCGGATAGTAACCGGCCCAGGAATTGAAGAAATCGTACAATCAGATGCATCCACCGCAAAGTTTCTTAGACTTTTGAGAGATGCTGATCAAGCCTTGTGGGAAGGGTGTGATAAGTTTACGGTACTCTCATTTATTGTAGAACTTATGCCTTTGGAAGGCTAATTATCGAGTGACCGATAAGGGATTTACTTCTTTATTAAAAATTTCATTAGGGCATTGCCTCGGTGTGAAAGTGCCAAGTTCCTATCGTGAGGCGTACAAGATGGCTAACGGATTTGGGTTTTAGTTATAAAACGTGGGACGCGTGCATTAATCATTGTATGTTGTTTCGAAATGAAACCTAAAAACTTACTAAATGTGAAATTTGTGGAGCCTCTAGATATAAGCAACAAGAAGAAGGGGTAGCGGTGAAGGTGCGGAAACAAGTGGCAAGAATAAACTTCCCAAGCGGGTAGCGATGAAGAAAGTATGGTATTTTCGCTTAAAGCCAAGGTTGCAAAGGTTGTATTGGTCATCTAAGACCGCGACACTCATGAGATGGCATGCCGAGAAAAGAATAGACGATGGTGTGCTGAGGCATCCTGCAGACTCTCGTGCGTGGAAGGAATTCGATGAACGTTATCCATTATTTTCAAGTGAAATTCGAAATGTTAGATTGGGATTAGCATCTCGACGGATTTAATCCTTTCAGAACAATGACTATATCTCACAAGATTGGCCGGTTGTGCTTATGCCATACAATCTTCCACCTTGGTTATGCATGAAAAAATGACCATATTTCTTCTTGTCGGTGCTTACTCAAGGCCCAAAAGGGCCGGGCAACAAGATAGATGTGTATCTCCAACCGTTAATTGATGAGTTGAAGGAATTGTGGGAAGATGGTATATCAACTTATGATGCATCAAGGAACGAGTTGTTTACTTTACGAGCTTCACTATTATGGACAATAAATGACTTTCCTGCATATGGAATGTTGTCTGGATGGATCACTAAAGGTGAATATGCTTGCCCTTGTTGCAATGTGAGACCTCAAGCACGATGGTTGGATCATGGTGGCAAGTATTGTTATATTGGTCATCGACGCTTCTTGCCTAGGAGTCATGCTTTTCGTAAGGATAAAGGCTCTTTTGATGGTACTCATGAAGTGAGAGATAAGACCAAGTTATTGTTTGGAACAAAATTGCTTAAACAAGTTGAAAATATGGAAACAGAGTATAAAATAGAAGATGTTATTAAAAAGAGGAAAAGAGAAGAGGGTGAGAAGCAACAAGCCAAGTTGGAGAAAAGAAAGGTTCCTAAGTTGTGTCACAATTGGAAAAAGAGGAGTATCTTCTTTGAGTTGCCATATTGGGCAAATAATCATGTTCGTCATAATCTTGATGTTATGCACATTGAAAAAAATGTGTGTGATAATGTGCTACATACTCTGTTAGGTACTGCGGGAAAATCAAAAGATAATGATAAAGCAAGAAAAGACCTAAAGAGATGAACATTCGGGAAACCATTGCATCTACAAAAGCTTCCATCTGGCAAAGATATTATGCCTCCGGCTCGGTTCTACAATGAGTAAGAAGCATAAAGACACATTCTTGAAAGTTCTAAAGGGAGTCAAAGTCCACGATGGCTACTCGTCAAACATATCTCGTTGTGTACATCTAGAGGAAAGAGCTATTTGGGGTCTTAAGAGCCATGATAGTCATATTTTGCTCCAACAACTACTCCACTTTAGGCATTCGAAAAGCGTTGCCTACTTACATTGTAAAAGCCATCATTGAGTTGGCAAATTTCTTTAGGCAATTATCCTCAAAGGTGAATACACTTGCGATCTCGAAAAGATACAAGATCGGATGGGTTTGTCACACTATGCGCTCTCGAGAAAATATTCCCACCGGCTTTCTTTGATGTTATGGAGCACTTGCCGGTGCATTTAGCCGAGGAGGCCTTGCTAGCGGGCCCAATACAATTTCGTTGGATGTATCGGTAGAGAGGTACATCCATATTAAATTTACTTTGAAAAAGTTAAATTCCTTTTTACATCTGCTTTAGCATAAGTAAATGTTTTTGTAGGTTTCTACTTACATTAAAATTATATGTTCGAAATCGAGCCCATCCAGAGGCCTCCATAGCTAAGGCAATTGTGGGTGAAGAATGCATGACTTTTTGTACGCAATATTTGGATGACATTGAGACAAAATCCAATCGTCCTAGAAGAAATGATGATGAAGGTGATGAGTTAGGCCGCTTTGTAGGAAAAGAAGAGGTAATTACCCTTGATTACATCACACGAGTACAAGCGCATAGATATGTGCTTTTCAATACGAAGATGTTGAACAATACCTAGAGTAAGTGATTCCTTACATGAGGCTTACATTCCTTATATCTTTTATATTTCAAATTAATACTTAATTCATATTTTCAATGCACTCAGAATGCATCGTGTACATTTGAGGAGACACTACCTCGTAATCAACGACATCTTATAGAGAAAGAACATAATGATAAGTTTGTTAGCTGGTTTAAGGATTATGTAAGTATGAAACCACCTTCATATAATAGTTTCAATTTATCGTTTTAAATATTTTCTTATTAAATTTTGTTTTTTATAAAAGGTATGCACGACGAAAGATGTAGTGCCCGAAAGAATTACGAGTCTTGCATTGGGTCCTCATATGGATGCGAGGCGGTATAAGTCTTACATAATAAATGGTTTTCGATTTTGAGTGAAGGATGTCGATAGACGGAGGAAAACTCAAAATAGTGGAGTCATCTTGAATGCAAGTGTGACAAGTTTTGCAAGCCGAAAGGATAATAATCCCATTGTAGGGGATGTTAACTTCTACGGGGAGTTGATTGAGATCCTTGAAATTCGTTATAGCAACTCAATAAGATTTGTATTGTTTAAATGTGATTGGGTTGATAACCGGACGAGCAAGATGGAAGATGAGCAAAAATTTACTCTTATAAACTTCAATCACAAGTTGTATAAGGATAATCGAGTTGGTGATGAACCATTCATATTAGCATCTCAAGGCGAGCAAGTTTGGTATGTTAAAGATCCTATAGAAAGTGATTGGAAAGTTGTGATGAGGATTACACCAAGAGATAGTTTTGACATATATTCAAATGATGATAAACAAGTTTCGATTCGATTCCACAATTGGTACCATTTTGCTCACAAAATGCTGGATGAAAATGTTGCTAACGAAGAAGCATCGTGGGTACGAGAGGGAGTTGATGGGGTCGAGATTGAAACTACTAATATCAATGACCTAGATGTTGATATGACCGATAATGATGATGTTGATATGGCCGATAATGATGATGATTAGTTTGAGTAGTATTTGTTTAGATCTTATTTGCTTACTAATTACTAAGACAATGTTATTACTTAAGTTTCATGTTTCAATCAAACTTGTTATTTTTGTATGGTTGAATATTAATATTGTTACTTCTATATAATATGTATTTGTTTAGGTCTTATGTGCTTACTATTTACTAAGACAATGTTATTACTAAAATTTGTGTCTCTTCGTCTTATATATAGGTGGTTTTTGTGTTGAAAATATGCCTCCTAAGGAGAGAGACGGTAGAGGGTAGCAACAAGAGGGGTAGACAAAACCCGCCGCCCGTAGTCCCAAATGATCCCACTTCCCTTAATGCATCATTGACGCCGTTTATGGGATTGACCCAATTGACCGCCGCTCAAAAGAAAAAATGGCGGAATTTGGAGGGTAGGAAATTTCAAGTCACCACTTTCCTTCATTTGCCGGTGTTGAGGGATTTGGGTTTAGAGACGTTAGTAACAGAATTGATGACGCAAGCCGGGTTAGGTAATTTCTGGGGAAGACTCCAGCTACGTATTTGAGATATTCACTTGAGTTCCTTTCAACTTTGGAGGTAGGCAAGGGGTCACAAGAAAATTCTATTCGGTTTCATATGAATGATGAAGCCTATCGAGTGACTTATGATCAGTTGAGGGAAATCTTTGGGGTTGATCAGCCGAGAGGAAACTGGGTCGAGGCTGATGGGGGGACTTGTTTTTTCTTTTCGGAGCTCACAGGATTGCCCTGCAAAAAAAATACCTTAGGGCTTCCTCTCTTTCTCACCCGGCTTGGAAATTATTTTACAGAGGTCTATCTATGTCTTGGTTGGCAAACGGAGAGCCCGCTCAATTGAATGTGGCTATGGTAAACCTTTTGCGAACAGGGTTGAGGAGTTTTCAAGTGATTCCTGATTGGGTTGATATTTTTGTTCGGAGATGTGAGGCATTTGCCCTTACCAAAAAGGGAAACATATCAATTGGGGGGATGATCACATTGATTGCTCAAGCTTGTGTGGGTGAACCAAAACCCGAGGCGATGAGATTGATGGGGGGCACGAGTTTTTATTACGGAGGCTCTAGTGCAGTATGACAAGTTTGTGAGGGACCGGAGGGCGACAGATAACAGGTCTTTATTGTTTGAATATGGTACTCCCAGGAGGACGGTCCGTTGCAGGGTAGGGGCCACGTTTCCGAGTGGTGAACAGGCCAGGCATTGGCGTATGCCCGGTGTTGATGATCAAATGGATCCCGTTGATGAGGAGGATGATGAGGAGCAGGAAGAGGGATCAGGAGAGACGGGGTGGTCGGGGAGGAGAGCGGAACCGGAACCGGCGGGGTTCTTTTGATCGGTGGGATACCATGAGGGCATTTTTGGAGGAGCAGAGCGATCGAGGATCGCTCGGGAGCAGAGCCGACATGCTTTGGAGGATGCTAGATGGGGGAGGTTATCGCTCGGGAACGAGTCGGCGGACTTTAGAGGATGCTAGATGGGGGAGGTGCGGGATCGTTTTGAGGGGTTGGAAGATGAAGCGCCATTTTGGGAGCCCGATATACGCAGTGGAGGCTTGGGCGATGCGAGCGAGCCCGGAGTTACGAGCCGGTTTGAGAGGATTATTTGACTACGATGCATTCGAGAGCCACTGCTCGTGCACGAGGCGTTCTTCCCGTCGGACCTACTATCGTGACAAACCTCAGGCTCTCATCGGTGATGTTATTATTGTGATGTTATTATTAATGTTTCATGTTTCAATCAAACTTGTTAGTTTGTATGGTTGAATATTAATATTGTTAATTGTAATATGTATTTGTTTAGATCTTATTTGCTTAATATTACTAAGACAATGTTATTACTTATGTTTCATATTTCAATCAAACTTGTTATTTTGTATGGTTGAATTGAATATTAATATTGTTAATTGTAATATGTATTTGTTACGCTTCTTTTGATCAAACTCTTATTTCCTACGGATCTTGTTGCGGCGGCTCTTACTTTCTACCTCCGTCATACGCTTTTTCGGTACTCCTTTGATGCCTGTAGAAATTTTAATATATTAAATGAATATCCAATTTTTACTTTGGGATGTCCCCGCCTCGCTTCCCCACCGATTTGGTACCGCGGAGCCCATCCCCGTACTATTTTATACTTTTACGTATCAAGCAAGGCTTGCCCCCTATAGTGTTGTTGTTGTTGTTCCTTGTGGTTGTTGTTGTTGTTCCCCCTGCCCGCTTCCCCACCGATTTGGTATTTGTTTTTTGTTAAATGTGACATATAACAAATGTGTCCACAACCGCGGAGCCCCCCCGTAATGTCATGTTTGTTGTTCCCCCGCCCCGCTTCCCCACCAATTTTTTGTTTTTTGGTTGATTCGTTGGAAATGTTAGTGTAATGTCATGGTTTATGGTATTTGTTAAATGTGACATATAACAAATGTGTCCACAACCCGCGGAGCCCCGTAATGTCATGTTTGTTGTTCCCCCGCCCGCTTCCCCACCAATTTTTTTGTTTTTGGTTGTTCCATCCCTAAAAGAATGTTCTTTTTATTTTAATGGGCATTCGTAACATATTCATTCTAAGAAAAAATTGTAAAATATTGGTTCTGCAAGTATTTATTTTATTTTTGAAAGATTGCAAGTGTATATTGAACCATGATATTTTTGGGCCAAAAATCATTTGGGAAAATATTCTAGAAACTGTTGGGAGTTAGCTTTTCAAGCTTTTCAAGCCCAATCCCCTAAAACTTAAGAGGTACTCCCTAAGACAAAAAAAAGTTGGTAGTTAGCTTTTATATTTTGTCATGTAATGCTTCAACATAGCAAAAGATTGAGGTATATTCTTGAATATATAAAAATATTTGGGAACATAAAACTGTTTTTGTGGGAACATGAAGTAAAGTAACTTTCCAAAGAGTCTTATTATGCCAAAGTAGTGGCTACAAAAGCAGAGTCGAATTTCTTGCATTCTTTATCATTGCTTCTTCGCATTTCTTCCAAAGAACACATGATACAATAATGCTTGAATTGTGTGTTTGAGTCACTCACCTACTGTTTTATGTGGAAATTATGATTTCTTATTTATTTTCTGAAAAAATGTGATGTTCCTAGTTGTCCTTGTAGTTAAGTTAATATCCTACGTCAAAAATATTATACATGTTCATATAGATTCTCGCTTCTTTTGCCTGGATAGTTACGTAGGAAAGCAAGGCAAAGAAAATATACATAAGTAGACCCGTTCTTCTACAACTCTCGGGCCTCCTCTTGTCTACACATTTTATTCTCTCTCTTCTGATAGCGTATCAAGGAGTTGAGAACTTGTCGCCTCTATTACATTGGTTATTCTGCTCCATTCTGATGATTACATATTAGTTTGTTGGATACAATCCTTAATATTTTGCAGCTTTTCTTTTTTGTATATAATCTGTTGTGTTGGGTGTATTTCCTCTTGTTTTACCATCCTTACTGCTTCATAGTCCAATGAGTCCATTGTGTTGGGTGTATTTCCTCTTGTTTTACCATCCTTGTTCCGTGCTTGTTGTCTTAAGCTATCACAAAAGACCACATCCATTTGCTTTATTCTTGTTCTTTATTCTTGTTGTTGTTTTTGTTCTTGTTGTTTCATTCTTGTTGTTGTTGTTGTTGTTGTTGTTGTTGCTGTTGTTGTTCAGCCAAACTGTTGGCCACAATTCTATAGTTCTATTGGTGTTTGTGTATGTTATTTACTCTTTATGTCCCAAAATATTTGTTGTTTTAGGGGTTAAAACTTGTTCCAAAATACTTGTTGTTTTATTATTATCTAGGCATTTTATAGGTCTTATACATGATACATAAGACCTATAATAAATTTATAGGTCTTATACATATATTATAAGACTGTTTTTTTTGGTCCTTTACTTGGTTTATCCCAATTTTTGTGCTATAATTGAATTGTCATATGACAGATATGCCGCCAAAGAAAAATTTATTACCAGGTCGTGGCTCGAACCCTAAAGGAAGAGGGTCGGGCAAAACCAACCCCCAAATGGGGTAAAGAGAGATTGAACATAATATGGAATAATTATGGTCAACCGGTTGGTGGGAAATGGCCAAATTAGCTACTCGTATAGGAATTTTTGCTAAAAATGGGGAACATTTCCCATTAACTAGAGAGTGGTCTCAGATGGACCATGAGTGCATAAATAACGTATGGAATGACGTTCTGGTAAGTTGTAATCCATATTTCTTACATAAATCTCTAGTACGTAGTCAAAAGTCTTATGATTCTCTAACAATTGTTTTTTTTTTTCTTTGTTGAATTGTGTATATAGGAAAATACAAATGCTCCTCCGAGTATTACCCTGTTATGGTTCTTTCTCTCGGTAAGCGTGGCGTGATCGAAATACCAGGTGAGACAAGCATATAATAAGTATTACTCAGCTATGAATATTACTCGCTTATGACTTTGTTATGAATATTGACTCGATTATGAATATTACTCAGTTGAAATCTCATTATAAGATGTATGAATCCGACCAAGACGCATTGGCTCACCCACTCCCGTGGGTGCGTTGCGAATCAATGGGCCGCACTTGTTGCGATGTGGGTACGAACAAGGCTCGAGTATATTTCAAATTAATCTCAATCTATTATCGTGAATGTCTTATATAAGTAGTCAAATTAATACTAATATTATCTTTTTTTTTCCAGAAATATCGAAACAAATAAATTGAATCGAGAAAAGCAATCGTGCTCGAATAGGACCGGAAAACGTCCCATCCCAAAGTCATCAAAGAGGTTTGTCATCGTTCAATCTAGTTCTCGCTGTCAATTCAATTAATGTTTCTTTTTGTATCGTATATAAATATATTTTTTTGGTCAAATGATTCTATTATAAATTGTAGAGAGACGACAAGGGTTTACTAACCGATCGCGTAAGCATTTTCATACATACGCGCACGGGCAAAACACCCGCATCAAGAAACCACTCAAATGATTGTAAGTTAAAGTTTCAACCTTTTCTGTTTCGCTTTGTTATTCTATAGAATACTTTTTTCATTTCTAACTTCATTTTCATAATATTAATTAAAGTTAAAACATTTATATTGAACATGTTGTTTTTGTTACAAGAAACGCTTAATGATGCAATTGAGGAGTCGCAGAGGAGCAACAAAACTCTCCCACGGCGCGTGAAAATATTTTTGTTGGTATGATGGGCCCTGATGACCACGGGAGAGTGCGATGTATGGGAGGCGGTCTTAACAAAACTAAGGTGTTTGGTAAATCCCCAACTTCTCGACACCGTATTGGAGGCGGTGGCGGGGGTCGAGCAGATTTTGAAAGGCAACTTCAGAGGAACGCCGACAAAATGAGGAGGAACGCCGACAGCTACAACAACAACTTCAGAGCGCTACAACAACAACTTCGGGAGGAACGCCGACAGTTACAACAACAAATTGATGAATTGAAACGTTGTTGGATGGAACGACGTGAAAATGACGGTAATGAATAGGTGTTATGGATTTTAGACATTGTGTATTTTGGATACATTCAACAACTAATAACTTTTTTGTATAATAATTATTATGTTTGGATACATTCAACATTAATTGTGTTAATATGTAGATTGTAAATATTGATTGCATTTGTGTATTTTTGGTTATATATAGGTTTTATTTGTGTGTGTACAGGTTGAATTTGGTTTTTGTGAATATATTTTTGGGGGAAAATTAATTATACAAAGTCGGGAAAAAAAATAGGCTTATTTACTACGGTGACTAAATCCGCCGTATAAAGTCGGGGACGACTCGTGCCCAAAGGGGGACGAGGGAACCAAGAGGGGGTGTAAATGGTACGACTCGTGCCATGGTGGACGAGTCGTCCCTATTAAGGTATTTACGGCGGCGACTAAATCCGCCGTATAAAATGGCTTGGACGACTCGTCTACAAAGGGGGGACGAGGGAACCTGGTGGGGGTGCAATTGGGACGACTCATTACGGAGAGGACGACTCGTCTCTTATTTACGGCGGTTACACATACCGCCGTATAAAGATCACCAAAATACGCCATAATATACGTATGTATTTCATTTATATACAGCGGTGGTAAATCCGCCGTATATAGTATTTACGGCGGTGATCCCGCCGTATATAGTATTTACGGCGATGATTTATACGGGGGTCTATTTACGGCGGCTAGTCCGCCGTAAATACTATATACGGCGGGGCGCGTGGTATTTAAGGCGGATTTTAACCGCCGTAAATAAGCCTGTTTCTTGTAGTGCTTATTTATCCTCAACAAGATAACAATTATTACTTGACCTAGTACCTGACAAAACACAGTTATTGGTACAATAAAAAACTTCACAAGTGTTCTTATTGAATTTTACTTTAAGATTGTCATCACAAAGTTGGCTAATACTAATTAAATTAGTTACAAGTTCATCAACATGCAAATTATTTTTCAAAGCAGGAAATTCAGGTATATTCAGAATGCCTTTTCCTACTATATTAATCTTGCCACCACCACCATATGTTACATTAACACCTTGAATAGGTTCATATTCCTTTAAAAATATTTTTGTTCCCGTCATGTGACGTGAACAACCAGTATCAAAATACCATGAACCTTCAACATTAGTTTTTAAGGCAGTGTAAACAACATCACATCTCATGTTAGACTTAGGTTTCCATGCTTTCCTACTTTGATTATTTTCCTTCTGACTGCCAGTGATATCTGAAGTGCTAGGCAACATTTCAAGTAGCACTGATGAACTGGACTGTTTCTTTAAAAGAGTTTTACATTTATTTTTAACATGTCCAGTAGAGTAACAATAGTTACATACTCTCACTTTGTCAGAAGGTCTATCAGAGGACAAAAGTTCAATATTATCCATTTCTTTAACAAAAACCATTTTATCTTTCTTATTAGCCAAAGTAGAAGTAATAGCATTTAAAGACTCTTGAAAACCCATGCCTGCCTTGAGTGGTTTGCTCAACCCAAGGATCTCATCCAACTTGGAAGAACCCGTGTTGAGTTTTTTAAACGTGGCCTCAGCTAGAGTAAGTTTGGCCTTGACTTTGTCCAGCTCCGCATCCTTTTTTGTGAGTTGGACTTCCAACTTAGTCAAGCCATCAGTCAGATCTTGAACCTCTTTGGACAGGAACACCACCTTCTTGTTCTCTTTCTTCCATTCGTCAAGCAATTCTTTGCAAAGGTCCTTAAGACCACAAATGAGTTCATCCTTGCTGAACTCATTACTTTGTCCACATTCTTGTGAACTTTCTGCATCCATGTTAACAGAACCCACAAAACAAATAACATTTATTAAATTAAAATTGGTATACCTGCTGGATGATATCTCAGGTGCTATCCCAGCTTGGATATCACTTGAGATAACATTGTCAGTATCCAAGTCACAATTTGTGACCACCATTGCTGTTTGATCTGAATCTTCAGATTGATTGGTCTCCTCATCTTCATTGTCACTGAGGGATATCCATAGGTTATTTCCCATCTTCCTTAGAGTGTTAGCACATTCATTTGAGTAATGACCCCATTCAGAGCATGCGTGACATTGGATTGACTCAAGGTACTTCGGATCAGATCTAGATTGATCTGATGATGCTCTTCTTATGGGACCACCTTTCTGAGTACATGGAAATGTCCTCTTCGGCATTAAATTGTACACCTTGGTTTGTTGCTCCTTAGCCTTAACCTGCACACTTTCTTTGTTAAACTTTCTTAACATAGAGTTATATTTCCTAGCAAGCAAGGCAACACTAGCATCTTCACCTAATTCCTCAAAAATTTCGTCTTCCTCATCATTTGAGGATTAAACTTTTAAAGCAAAACTCTTGCCTTTAGAAGCTTCACTTTGTTCAGCAAGGTTTGACTCAAAAATTTTCAAAATGCTCATTAAGGAATTGATGTCCATAGTAGAAAGGTTGTGAGCCTCTTCTACAGATGAAACCTTCATATTAAAACGCTCAGGGAGAGTTCTAATAGCCTTTGAAACCAATTGTTTATTTATAAAAGGTTCACCTAAAAGTTGACACTCATTAGCAATGTCAAACAATTTTTCAAAATAAGAGAAAATGGTATCATTTTCACCCATTCTAAACCTTTCAAATTTGCTAGTAAGACCTCTAAGTTTGTTTTCACGCACACTAGAATCACCTTCACAAAACCTTTGTAAAATATCCCAAGCTTCCTTAGTTGTGGAACTATTTTGAACAAGTTTAAAATGTGCATGTCAACCCACTAAAAATAGCATTAAGAGCTTTCTCATTGTAGTTAGCTAGGACAATCTCTTCATTAGTCCACTCGGCTTCAGGTTTAGCGTGAATGTCACCATCCACATTTGGAGGTAACAGTGGAAGAGAGTATCCATTAACTACAGATCGCCAAGCTCGAAGATCAATTGATTTGATATGCGAGCGAAGACGGATCTTTCAATAAGCATAATTCGAACCATCTAAAACAGGAAGACGTTTTTGGTTTGAATTTGCAGGATCAAAAGCCATGACACCGAATCTAGCACTTAGTATGTCAAGTGATAGGCTCTGATACCAATTGAAATTGTCACGGCCTGAAACACAAGTGATATCCAAGTTGATAACAGCACCAACGATAGCACTTGAGATAGCACACACACACTTCAAAAATAAAAATAATTTTGTAAAGAGATTGCAACGAAAAATAATACCAAAATTATTTTTCTCAAGTTATAAAAATTATATAACTTGAGGATGCCTCTTAGGCAAGACTTTATAATCACTTTATAAAAAGAATTACAAAAGCCGAATTGTTCCCTATAACTATTACAATGTAATTTCTATGGAACAAGAGATAAAGAACGAATTCCAATCCTATCCAAGTCACAACTTGAAACCAAGGTAATCAAGTGTGAAAGATTATATGGGAGGAAGGAACAAATTGAACCAACAAAGAACTCTATCTCTAAATGCTTGAAGGTGTGTAAAATTGACATATTTTGAAGTGTCTCATTCAAAGCATATTTATAGTCTTCAATGTCTTGAAGGCTACTCAATTTGTAACAACCTTGGGGCTGTCTTGGACATTGAGGAGAGAGTGGGGAAGTGGCTGAGCTTGCTCCTCACTTCATGGGTTTGGTAACACCAACTCCCCCTTTTGTAGCAACCGTCTACTTGCTCTCCAAGTTCACACTATAAGGCCTTATACTCTCAAGATTCTCTATCATTGTACCCTCTCTTAAACATCAACAACAACCTTGACATAATCTTTCCACACTTTTGAAGTCTTTGACACAAGCAAGGCTTGGCTAAAGTTTATGCATAAAACGTTATTTATGCATAACTTTCTCTTTTCAAATTCCTCCACGTTTTTGCCTCTTTCCTCCATCATATTATAACCTGAAATATGAACTTACACATATACTAAACATATCATATTAGCACATTAGTAAATAAACAATTAATCAAGAAATGTGCAACTATATAAATTTCAGCACAGAAAATCATCTGAGATATCATTTGAAAAGTGCTAAAATCACTTAGGATATCATCTGCGTTTTACACTAACATAATTGATAAAAATAAATTAGTTTTATCAATAACTTTTCTTTTTTAAAAGAAAATCTTAGAAATGAAAAGAAAGTAAATAAAATGGGCTACTGTCACAAACTAGACAGCATACGTCTTGCTTATAGCCCAATGAAAGCTTCATATATGGGCCTAAAGACCATTACCCGGCCCAGTTGATTATAATCAAAAGGCCCATTTCATGAATTACCCGACCCAGTAGTATTTCCCAAATCAGAAAACCCTAAACCCCCTTCTCCCTGAACCCTACCAAATATACAGAAGAACAAGGATCAGCGACGCACGATAAGGTAAATTTTCGCCGGAGAAGTCAACAATGGTGAAGAAATCAAACCCTAGTGGCAGCAATGACAATGAAAACTCAAAGAAGAAGAACAAGAAGAAAACTAAACCAGATTCCATAGCCATGAAACTCAAAGCTTCAAAACAAAGTAACCCTTTTGAAACAATTTGGTCCCGTCGCAAATTCAACATCCTTGGAAAAAAACGCAAGGGCGAAGAACGCCGCGTCGGCCTTGCTCGCTCGAAAGCTATTGAAAAGGCAAGGTTTTAGCTCTTTGAGCTCAGTTTTGATTTTTCTTTTGGTCAGATAGAGTGTTGTTTGATTGGATATTTATCGAAAAAGGACTCTTTGAGCTGAACCGAAGTTTGATTATATTATAGTGATTGCAATGCTTTATTTGAAATTAATGGGGGTTATATTGTAGTTAACTGGAATTTGAATTGGGTTATTTGATGTGAATTTATTGCAGAGGAAGAAGACTTTGTTGAAGGATTATGAGCATAGTGTGAAGTCTTCGGTGTTTGTGGATAATATAGAATTGGGGAGCAAGATGAGGAGTTGGGTGAATTTGATAAGGTTATTATGAGATCACAGCGTGAACGACAGGTATTTTTGTTTTGTATTGAAAATGATTTAAATTTGCTGGTTATTTTCATATTTTGGTTTGTTAAGTTTGAAGAAATTTATGGGGAAGAAAAAGCTCAAAATCTGGAAAACTGTCTCAATCATGATATTCTGTTTTAAATAAGAATTAAATATAGTTAAGAAACATGAAATTTGAGCCTTTAAATGATCAATTTTCCCAGGAAAAGAAAAGGCTACTTACAATGTTTACATGCGTTTATCTTTCCTCTCTTTCTCTCTCTCTTGTCCCCCTTTTTGGGAAATGAAGGTTACACGTCGGAGAACTGTAACTAAATAACCAACAAAGAAAAAACTATCTTTTTATGTGTCTTGAGGATGAAGTCGGAAAAAGCCATTGAAACATTTTTCTTTAAACAGTGATTGAAAAAAAAAAATCTTTTTTTTTTATACAACCAGTCACGATCTTTTTCAGAATAGTTTGTGATTGGGGGAGGGGAACTTATAAGAATGAGTATACACGATAGTCTGGGTAGTTAGTTTTACCTTTGTACTCATTCCATGGGTTGAAAAATGAACTGAAGTTGTGTTATTTAACGTTATCCAGTTGTTAAATTTATTTTTCTTAATAGTTGAAACTTGGCAAGAAAAGCAAGTATAATTTATCAGATGGGGAAGATGATGGGTTTGATGATGACGGTCCTGGTTTATTTGCTAATAGAGATGATTTTGAGGATGAAGTACCACTTGATGATAAGGACTATGGAGGAGCTACTGAATCTGAGAGTATGTATTCACTTTCTCTATTATTTGACCTACTATGGTGCGTGGTCTTTGTGATGCTCTATTTTGTAGACACAAAAGTTTAATGATAAGCTCATTCAACTTAAAGCATGGATTTTACACAACTAGCCTTGAAGCCACTATCTAACTTGATTGTAGTGAGAATCTCATGTAAAAGCAAGAATAAATAAATAAATGCAAAAAGTAACCACAAGACTGAGGGTTAGTTTATTTTTCTGAGTACAATCTATGACTGATGCTGATTTCATTCTTGGTTGCTGAGTCAAAGATAATCAGGAGCTTGCATGCATTTTGTTGAACACTGTTCCCCTCCCCTCAATAGTTCTATAACAATATGAATTGCGCCTTTGCTTGAGATTGAAAGCAGTAGCCTCTTCTCTTATTATGGTAACTCGTCGATGCTGTGTCACGACCTTTTCATGATACAACTCTGTTCATTTGTTGTCTTTCAAATCTAAAATGACCTTTTTGTTCACTGAAACTCTTTCCGAATCAAGGGGAAAAGTATCAAGCTGCTCAAGGGCAGCCCTTATGATCATTGGGTACTGTTTCCTAAGGTACCTCTGGTCGTTGTATTCCATGAATACATTATTACATATGGTTTAGATGGTAAAATATATGTTTAAACTGTCCGGGGGGGATTCGACAAAGTAGGATCAATAATATTTTAATATATGTTTAAACTGTCCGGAGGGGATTCGACAAAGTAGGATCAATAATATTTTCCAGCAGATTTTTGTTAATAAGATATGGTAAGTTCTTTTAAAGGGAAAGAGCAGCATCAACGCTTGACTTCTCTGTGATTGATTTATGCTTCAGTTGAGCCTTTCTGATCATCAGTGGCTTCTTCATTTACTGACTTAGGGTTGAAGAAGGACATCATATTTGCTCTTACTTTATCCTCAGTGACTAGCGCAATACAAAAAGATTCAACAATTTTCTTCATTTTTTGTTCCATGATAAATAGTATTCTTAACCTGTAAATTAACTATGCATTAATCCGTGGAAGAATCTTTGCTTCTGTTAATTCATCATGTTTTGATATGCAGCCATTCAATTTAACTTGATTCTTATATTTGGTAATTCAATTTGGTTTAGTAATGATTAGAAAGCTCTGTTGTCTAATTCATGTTTCATTATAATTTGCATGCGCTAACAGATTCCTTTTTGTGCGCAGAGAGGTCGACTATCTTGAAGCAGCTCAGTGCTGGCCCTCAGGATGATCTGGCAACTGGTTTTGAAGAAGGAGAAACTGTGAGATATATGTTATTTTATGAGAAACTAGTGCATTAAGCGTGCATTTTTCTTCCTTACTTAGCAATAATGCAATATGAGTTCTTTGTTGGGTACTGACATGAGCTATTTCAGTTTTTCTTTCTTATTAACATGTTTTCTTTCTATTTTCTATATGTTGAATGATGATATTTCGTCTTGTCCAGATCAATTAGGCAGTAAACTCTGAAATCAACCCCAAAGATATAGCACACTACTGGTGTGTAGAAACCAACTATAATTTCTGATGATATATCAGAGATAAGGCTTAATAACACTAAAGAAGGCTTTACTTTAGTAATCACCCTGATCCTTTTTTTTTTCCAGAGTTATGTCGGTCTTTATCATCATGTATGAGGAATATTTACCATCCGTCTCTAATAAATAATATGCTGATGCTGATGCTGATGCTGCTTGTGCATGTTTTAATTTTTTAAGAATGCAATGATCATATGTTACATTACTTACAATGTTAGTAGTTTCCTGTTGTTCTGTGATTCATGTTTGTGGTTATTGTTTTGTACATCTTATACTTAAACCTCAAATTAAGATATTGTCATTTCTTTAATTTTCTGATGGCGTCCCACCTTCCTCTCGTTCTTTGCTAGGATAGGGTAAATAACTTAGGAGATAAATGCTGGCCCATTTGTTTTCAGTTTATTATTTTTTTTTCGATAGGATTTTCAGTTTATGTTATATTGATGACGGAAATTGGAGAACTGAGAAGGAACTACAAGTGAACACTCAATTGAATTAGCTCACCACTCTTAAGGAAATCCACCAAAGAGATAGGAAACATAAAGTTAGAAGATTTTTTTTTCATATAATAGCCAAACGCTTAATACTTCAAAATTCTGGTTTATTTTCAGCAGTGACTTTTCATGAACCCGGTAATAGATAAGGATGATAATCATATCAAAATGAAAAGGACTTAGGGACTAGTAAAGAAATTAGAAGGCCTTGACTGGGAATACATTAACCTGGAGAAAAGGACCTAAAAACTAAGGCAAACACTTGCAAATCCTAAGTTGAAAACATGCAGAAGCAGTGCACAGTCAGCAAAATGCACCTTGACCAAAACTGCCATAACTTTGTGCACGTTTCATATGTTTGAGAATCATTATGTTTTTGTAGAAAGTAGACTCGCAGGGCTTTGTAAGTATATATTACACTCCTTCTATATAACCGCCTGAGTCAGTACAGTTTATTCAGCAAAGTGAACTGAAATTCTTGGACTGCTGATTCTGGACAGCAGCTAATTTTTGCTCCATTTTCTTGGTTAATTGGCAATGCACTTGTGAGAGCTAATTCAGAAATAACTGGAAAGAGTCCGTTCCACACTCTGGTGTCATGTGATTTCATCACCCACATTACCTGTACTTGTTTCCAGTTTTTTTGGCTGCCAATATTTCCACCAGTTTTTTTCTCTTTCATTTTTCTTGTTTGTTCATTATATTCTTTCGTTTTCTTTAAAAACTTCATTTGGAATGTAATTTGCCAATTCTTTTATCTAGTTCGTCACCTACCAAATAATTTATTTATCCATATATTTATTGCTTGATCACTGTAAATTCTTGTTGCAGAGAAAGAAAAGTAAAAAGGAAGTCATGGCGGAGATCATTTCTAAGAGTAAATATTTCAAGGTTGTGATTGATTATATTTTATTTTTCGTGGAGTGCTATATTGCAGCATATTTTACTTACAATGTTTTGTCCCTTTTATTTCCTTGTAATCTATCAGGAACAAAAAGCTAAGGATAAGGATGAAAATGAAGAGTTGATTCAGCAATTAGATGCACGCTTTACATCTTTAGTGCAGTCTCAGGCATTGTTATCCTTAACCCAGCCAAACAAGATGAATGCTTTGAAAGCTCTTGTGAACAAAAGCAGTCTAAATGATAATGCAAAAGTAGAGGCCTTATCTGCAGCTCCAATGAAAGTTTCTTCTGAGCAGGTATAATTTCATACATTTACCCTTTTTATTATTACTAAAAGTAACTTTCACTTGGTTCTAGAAGATAGTACAACTATTATAATTTGTTATATACTCCGTTCCTTGCAATCCTTGAAAATTTCTCCTATTAAAAATATAATCTGTTAAATAAGTAATTATTACAATTTAGTATAACAAAATGTTTCTGCAACTGCAAACTTTAGACTGGCCTTTCTGGTTGCCCATGTTTTTTTTTGTTTTTTTTCTAAGTTCAACTCGCTTATGGCAGGATAAGCCTGATATTTATGACAAACTTGTCGGTGCGATGGTATTGGATATGGGTGCTCGCCCTTCAGACAGGACAAAGACGCCTGAAGAAATTGCAGAAGAGGAGAAAGAGCGGCTAGAAGAACTGGAGGTACCTTATGATGCAGAATAACTTTGTGTTGTTTATGTCTTTTTTCTGTTTATAACTCAAGAGTGAACAATCCCAACCACATGGTTTTGAATTTGGAGGCCCATTTTGTTTTCATTCACTTTGCAAAGTCAGTGCATGTTCTTTTTATATTAAATGGTTATTATCTAGTTTTATTAAGTCAACTATTAGGCCTGGTTGGTTGCGCACACTATTGGTTCAGGTGCTTTATGTTTACATAGTTGCAATTGAAGCTAATTCCAGAGCAGCTGCTTTAAGACATGTCTTGTTCAGCACCTAATCATTTGAGTGTATAGAAGTTTTTCAGATTTATGTTTAAGAAATATCTGTGATATCTATCCTTTATACTTTTCCTTTGACACACTTGGTTTAACTTTGTTGTGATTATTGAGTCTGGAATATGGATTGTATCTTTTTTTGACAAACAGCCTAATTTGAAAGTAAGAACATAAGAAAATATTTTTTCTATCCTTTTATGATGTGTTATTTTGTCAATTGTTTCAGAAAGAAAGAAAGAAGAGGATGGTTGCTACTGATGACTCCAGCGATGATGTTGATGAAGCTCCCAGAGATAATAATGCATCCTTACAAGAGCAAATGTCTATTTCTGGGGATTATCTTGGTGACTCATTTCACGATGAAGAACCAAAAACCAAATTGGGCTGGATTAATAAAATTCTGGAAAAAGAAAATGAAGATGATGAATCTTCTGAGAATTCAGCGAGTACTGAAGATGGTGACGACGACAGTGGTGATGAAGAAGAATCTGGGGAAGATGATAATGACAGTGAAAAGGCTCACCCTCTGAAAGACTGGGAACAGAGTGATGATGACAATGACGATACAGATGAGGAGGAAGACGAGAGAGAAGATGAAGAAGATGATACTGCAGACGAGCTTGTGGAATTAAAAGATGGTAAAAGGGCAGTAGAATCTAGTAAAAGAAAGAAAAATTCATTTGATATCAATAAAATGAAACCAAAGATTAAACAACCTTCAAACAAACACGAGGACCTTCCATATACGATCGAAGCTCCAAAAAGCTTGGAGGAATTGGTTTCATTGCTGGAGAACCGTTCTGATGATGAAATTGTTGAAGCAATTAGAAGAATACGTGCATTCAATGCAATCAAGGTTGCAGCTGAAAATCGAAAGAAAATGCAAGTATGTTTATTACTCCCCTTTTAATTGGCTCTACCTTATATGGAAATCAGTTTTTCCTTTTATCACAATGGGAATGCGGAGGGAGGTTAGTTTTATGTCTTTAAGATTCAATACACAACCACAACAACAACAACAACAACAACAAAGCCTTAGTTATACGTAGTAATAATTTATTGCGGTGGAACAAATTTTCAGAATTTCGCTAATTCAATTGTTTTAGAGAAAGTATAATTAAAGTGGTGTTTATGGAATTTGTTTGCTGTTAATATTACACATTCTTATTGTGAACCTTGATGAATATTCATCAATTGAGATTTCTGGTTCTTTTCAGGTATTCTATGGTGTACTACTGCAGTACTTTTCTGTTTATGCAAACAAAAAGCCACTGAATTTCAAGCTGTTGAATTTGCTTGTTAAACCATTGATGGAGATTAGCTTAGAAATCCCATATTTTGCTGCCATATGTGCTCGTCACAGGCTTCTGCAGACTCGAACACAATTCACTGAAATTGTTAGCAACTCAGGTTCGTACAGCTTAGTTGAAGTTTGATTTTAAGGAAGTTCCACTCCTGATCATATGGATCTCTTCCTTCAATTGTTGCAGAGACAAGCGCTTGGCCCTCTACAAAGACAATATTTCTCCTGAGGCTGTGGTCTATGATATTTCCTTGCTCAGATTTTCGTCATGTTGTCATGACCCCGGCAATATTGTTGATGTGTGAATATCTGATGCGTTGTCCCATTATGTGTGGTCGTGATGCTGCTATTGGTTCCTTCTTATGCTCTATGGTTCTTTCTGTAAGTGCTCTTCTATCCATATGAAGCTTCTCACGTGATACTCCCTTTGGTTCATTTATGAAGTCCCTTTTGTACCAATTTATTTTATTTTATGAAGTCCCTTTACCCTTTTCCAATTGTACTGATTAGAGAGTTCTTTCGCTTGAGTTACTCATACACATCCTTGGTACTCTAATTTTGACTACCATTAATCCAAGAAATGTCATTATAAAAAGATGTTGAATAGCATCCCTTTATTTGTTCGTGTTGTGAAATTGGTGCTCTCCCGTTGCAATCAAGATAAAGAAATCAACACACCCACACGTACAAGAAAGAAACAATCACACACAAGAACACAAGAGTTGTTTACCCGGTTCATTCACCAACTCGTGAACTACGTCCGGGGGCAATTGCTAAGCCAATATGTATTAGTCTCCTCTCTAATATGTTGCTACAATGAGTTCTAGGCCGGATCTATGTTTATATAGTAATACAAGGAACCCTAAATCTGATTTAAGAAGAGTTCTAATCAAAATAGGAAACAAAATCAAGCTGCAGAATTTTCACCCGACACGTGGGCGGTCGCCCACCACAACATGGGCGGTCGCCCAAGCCAAAATTTCCCGAGCCCAAACCTTCAGACTACGGGCGGTCGCCCACTCCCCCACGGGCGGTCGCCCACCACGGCAAAGTTTTCCCGAATTTCCTCCTTGATTCAAAGAATTCCTCCGACTTAGGCCCCTTTTCTCCTTGTAGTTTAGGACTCCAATCCCAACAATCTCCCACCGGAGACTAAACTAACAAACATAAAATCACCCATTAACTCCCACCACAGAGTAAAGACCTTCGAACGCATTCCCCTCATCCATATTGGCTTGACACTACCTCTCCTCTCCTCAAGTACTAAGGCGAGTTGAAACCAAGCGACGTTTCAACCTCTCCGTGTTAGATCGTTCTTGCCTCCCCAAATCAGCTTCTACCTTGATTTCTCCCCGCAAGTCTAACTTCGCCTTCTCCCTCCGCACCCACCTTCCTCGCAATGCTTCCCCTTGAAATTTGGACACACCTTGTTTCTTGCGTCGGCATTCTTGATGCAGAACCGCTCTGTTAGGGCCACTTGGACTTCAGCGCCCACGTTGATCAACTTTGTGTCCTCCCCAACATACCGCTTTCTTGATGTCTCCCCTTTTCACACCAACAGCCGGTTCTTAAGCCTCTTTGCTCCCACCTAACGAACATCGACATTGTAGGTGGAATACAACATCTTCCCCTTAACCCCACGAGCCAACACCTTAGCCCCTTTTGTGACTTCCCAAGACCCACCAATGAAAGAAACACCATACCCTTCACCGTCAAGTTGTCCCACGTAAATCACTCTCCTCCTCAAATCCGAACATGCATCACGTCGTGTAGTTGTAAAACAGCCCCATTATGTGTCTTCATCATCACATCCCCTTACCTTTGATCTTCAATGGTTGACCATCACCAAGATAGAGAACCCCAAAATCTCCTATTTGTATCGCTTCATTGATTCTCGCATCCCCACTAAGCATTTGACAAGAAGCTCCAGATCCAACACCCAATCTTCACCCGACCGCTTCCTCCCCTAGATTAATACATCACCACCATCATCCACCACGTTAGCACAATCACCTTTTCCCTGACAAATATAACCGATGTGCCCCAATTCACCACAATTGTAGCACTTGACCTTTTTCCCTTTTTAGGTCCACCCTTTTCTCTACACCCTAAGTGCGGCCCCATCTACGGACGATTCTCCCCTTTTCTCTTTCCTTCGCAACTCCTCTTGAAGGATGAGATCTCTAACCTCCGTATACACCAATGCTGTTTTCGACGTACTAATCGTTGTGACGGTAACCTCCCAACTATCGTGCAATGACTTTAGTAGAAAACAAGCTAGCACTTCATCGGAGAAAGTAATATCAACACTTTTCAATTGGTCCACCATACCTTTGAAATTGCCGATATGACTTGCCGCCGTCTCGCCCCTCTCGACATCTTCGCATTCGCAAACCTCTTTATCAAATGCACCTTATTGATATTCGACGGCTTCTCATACATGTCCGACAGCGTTTGTAGCAACTCCACCGTTGTCTTGGCCTCCATAGCGTTCCGTGCAACGTCGTCGGTTAGGGCACTCCTTACCGCTCCTAACGCCTTCCGATCCAACGTCTCCCAATCCCCTTGTGACATGTCTTCGGGCTTCGCCTTGAGTGGTCCATGAAGATCCTTACAATAAAGGTAGTCTTCAATCCTTGTCTTCCAAAACGTGAAATTCACACCGTTGAATTTCTCGATTGAGTTCTTCATCTTGACTGCTTCACCAAAATCCCCAAGAACGCGATTCAAAATTAATCAACTAATGAAAAGATTTTGAATCCTCCGAACCAAAGCTCTGATACCAGTTGTTGTGAAATTGGTGCTCTCCCGTTGCAATCAAGATAAAGAAATCAACACACCCACACGTACAAGAAAGAAACAATCACACACAAGAACACAAGAGTTGTTTACCCGGTTCATTCACCAACTCGTGAACTACGTCCGGGGGCAATTGCCAAGCCAATATGTATTAGTCTCCTCTCTAATATGTTGCTACAATGAGTTCTAGGCCGGATCTATGTTTATATAGTAATACAAGGAACCCTAAATCTAATTTAAGAAGAGTTCTAATCAAAATAGGAAACAAAATCAAGCTGCAGAATTTTCACCCGACACGTGGGCGGTCGCCCACCACAACATGGGCGGTCGCCCAAGCCAAAATTTCCCGAGCCCAAACCTTCTGTACTCATGGGCGGTCGCCCACCCCCCCCATGGGCGGTCGCCCACCACGGCAGAAAGTTTTCCCCGAATTTCCTCCTTGATTCAGCAATTCCTCCGACTTAGGCCCCTTTTCTCCTTGTAGTTTAGGACTCCAATCCCAACAGTTCGTATCCTGGATTCATTTTGGGTTCCATTCCTTTTAATTTTGTAGACCTTGGAGATCTGTATTTTTTTTTCTTTGGTTATCTATTGTGGTCATGGTTTGTATCTTATTCACTAGTCCATTATCTTGGGAGTATTTGGTTATGGATTTGACTCTTGGATTCCACAGGTCAGTAAACAGTCTCATAAGTTCTGTCCTGAGGCCATATTGTTTCTGAAGACCTTACTAATGGCAAGTTTGGACAAAAAGCCTGACACTTCTCAAGATTCCCAGGTATGGTTTCTGTGGCTTTATAGTTTAAAAATATCACCAATTTTGAATTTAATTGGCTGATCTTGAGGGGTACGATCTTCTCTAAAGCTCCGTTTGTTTGGGGGAAAATGTTTTCCCCATTTTTCGATCTTTGGTAACCACCAGAAAATAAAGTCAACGGAAAAGATTTTCCGGTCAATGGAAAATAGGCATGTTTACTAAGAAAAATGACTTCCGAGTTTCTCCTTAAAACATTTTCCGGAAATTGCATCTTAACCATCACCCCATCCATCTTTCCCAACCCCTACCTTTACCCCTAACCACTATCGAAACAACCAAACCCCACCACCACTCACCCCCCCCCCCCCTCAAAAAATAAATACTCCTATTAAAATTATTTTTTAACAACTCTCCTGCTCCAACCCCCCACACCCATTCACTCGCTCACCCACCCTTCACCCCTACCTAACCTTACCACCCACCACCCACGATCAGCCCCACCCTCAATCACTCATCACCCCAACCCCCACCTTCACCCTACCCATCCACCTCATTTCCACTACCCTAGCCTATCCTAACCCCTACCCCTCCCTGTCCCCACCACCTACCATATCCCCTATCCACCTAACATTTTCCTTAGATATACCAAACAACCGAATGTCATTTTCCGGAAAACATTTTCATTTTCCAGAAAGTGTTTTCCGGAAACCATTTTCCGGAAAACATTTTCCTCCAAACAAACGGAGCCTGATTGTCATCTTTTTCATTTAATATCAATCTTTATGTTGTGAAGAAAGACACTGTTACTTATTGCTTGAGAAAGGTTAACAGGAGAAAAAGAATAACCTGTTATAAGTTGCTGGTTTTATTTTTCTAAGGAAGGGAAACTAACATATCTACCTGTTTTTCAGTTATATCATCTTCTTGAAATTAAAGCACCCAAACCTGTTCTGTGTATTCGTGGTGATGTAAACGACATCGCTCCTCTAGATTTTCTTATGCTAATGGAGTCATCAGAAGACTTTCCATATTTCAGCTCTGACAATTTCAGGTTTGTACTTGGTTCTCCTTTAAAAGGGGTATTTGAATATTCGCTTCGCTCTATATGTTGTTATTCATTATGGAGAAACATTATGTTTTTTTCTGGTCTACTGTTTTGGGCTTATTCGTAAGTATCTACACCTTGAGTTACTTCATTGGTGGCCGCTTGGAAGCTTTTCCATTCACCAATAATAACCCATTACAAAATCATAGTCGTAGCTCGAAAAGAAAAAATAAATAAATCTGGTGTATATCATGTACAAAATTGAAGGGTTTTGAGAATTAGAAGTTGCTCTTGTTAATTTTGTTTAACGATTCTCATGAACTTAATCTTACTTCATTCACCACAAACTGAGCTGTTATCAGTTTGTGACAATTTCCTTGTTTCTGATGTCTTGGACCGCATGATAATATCTCTTATAATATATCAACATCTTGATGACTTCGCTTTTATTTTTTCCTGAGATTTACATTTGAGTTTCTTCGTTTGTGTCTGTTATAGTTCTTATAATATCTCTTATAATATATCAACATCTTGATGACTTCGCTTTCATTTTTTCCAGAGATTTACGTTTGAGTTTCTTCGTTTGTGTCTGTTATAGTTCTTATTTTGAGATGTTGACGAGGATATACTTTCATGCAGGGCAAGCATGCTTGTAGCAGTCATTGAAACTATACGTGGATTTGCCATTACTTATGATGGGTTTAATTCCTTTCCTGAAATATTCATGCCAATTTCAAAACTTTTAGTCAAAATGGCAGAACAAGAACACATGCCAAAAATATTACAAGACAAGTCGAGAGATGTTTCACTGCTCATAGAGAAGAAAGTTCAGGAGCATCACATGTTGAGGCGTCCACTACAAATGCGAAAGAAGAAGCCAGTTCCTATTAAGTTGCTTAATCCCAAGTTTGAGGAAAAGTAAGTCTCATTTCATTGATATTTTTCTCAGAACATATTAAATACTCCCTCCGTCCCATCATGATACATTTGACTATTCAAGCATTTTAGCAACCTATTTTTTCCATCACTAACCTCAATGATGCTTAATTATTACTCAATTAATCCCCCTTCTTCCTTGGCTGACTCTCATCCTCTCCTCTCTCCACCCTCTTCCTTGGTTGGCAATTTTTGAAATTCAATCTTTTTAATCTTACAATTAAGGAAACCCGATTATCTTTTTGGGACAAACAAAAAAATGGAAAATGGGAACATCTTTATGGGACGGATGGAGTATATACTGTACATAAGACTCACCGAACTCGGCCTTCTAATAATAAATCTTTTTTCAGCTATGTTAAGGGAAGAGATTATGATCCATATCGTGAACGGGCAGAAAAGAAAAAATTGCAGAAACTTGTTAAAGCTGAGGCTAAAGGTGCGATTCGGGAGCTACGGAAAGATAACCATTTCTTATACGCTGTAAAAGAAAAAGAAAATGCACGAGCAGCAGAAGAAAGAGCGGAGAAGTATGGGAGAGCCAGAGCTTTCCTGCAAGAGCAAGAACATGCATTTAAATCTGGACAATTGGGCAAGGGCAAAGGCAAAAAGAGGAGAAGGTAGAGATAACAATGTTGCTTTCAAGATTGGCTTGTAGCCAATAAAGCAGCTGCTTCCATGGCTGACACCATCAAGGGAGAAAACAAATGTGTGACATTTGCAGAAGATTATGTAGCCATTAGAAAAGAGAAAAAAATGGGAAGAGGTTCCTCTTGGCAAAATGTTGTTGCATGCATAGTGTAACTTTATTCTTTTTATACAAATACGGAATTATTTCATATCTTGGGAGCTCTTGAAGGACCAGAGACTTATTTTTTTTAGACGTGATTTGTATCGCTTCATTTTCACTTGATTCAATCGAGTAGGGGTGAGCAAAAAAACCGAAAAAACCGATAACACCATTAAAAACCGAAAAACCGAAACCGAAAAAACCGAAACCGAGCCTATTGGATCGGTCTGGTTCGCGAAATATTTAAAACCGAAATTTTCGGTCCGGTTTCGGTGTATTTGTTATAGAAACCGATAATAAACTGAACCGATAACACCTAAACTACGTCGTTTTATCATTACTATATATATTTTTTACCTTCACTGTTTTTCACACATTCACACATTACGACTAATTTTCTACTGGCGATGCCCTAGCTAGCGAAGCGACGACGACGGCGCTACATCAACATCAAATTCGCTTGTGATTCCACCGCCGGCGCTTGTGATTCCATTTCCACCGCCGTCGCTCCTGCTCAGTTCACTCGCAAACCCTAAGATTTGAATCGCAAACGGTACTTTCTTTCTCAAAACCCATTTTCCCCTTAAATCGCAAACCCTAAGATTTGAATGGGTTGTTTTTTCTTAGATTGTGCCTATTTCTTTTCAATTAAAGTTTTTTTTTTGAAGTATAATCAGCAGAATTATGGGGTTTTTTTTTCTTTTTTCTTTCTTTTTTCTGATTATTTATTGGAGATTCATGTTTTTAGTTTTGAACACATCACATTTTGCTTCATAAGTACACACACATATATATATACACAAATTCTGAAAGAAAGAAGGTTAAATGTAGGTTATGTTGCAATAGTTTGGTTCTCTCTCTGTACAGTGGTACTAATTCTTATGCAAATGGGTTGAAGCATTAGTCTCACAGTTTATACAGAGGGGTATAGAAATGAATAAGCAATGTCTGATTTAATGATTTTTTAATGATTTTTTTAATGTGCTTCAATTTAATTGTTTTGGCTTTGTATGTTTTTGTAGATGGAAATCATTGACGTTGAAATTGGGGATGAACGCGAAAATCCAGAGATAGCAGTTGATAAACAAAATGGTTTTTCTCTTTTTGCTGTCTCAATGGGTTTTTTTTTGGTGTTCTCATTTTTATTTTTATTTTTTTTTGCTACTTCAGGTTGTGTTGGACTCAGGTAATCAATTTTCTGGCACTGCTGTTGTTGTTGCTGGCACTTGCTTAGTTGCTTCAGGTAATCAATTTTCTGGTTTTAGTTGAATATTTTATTTCTTAGGATTGTAAATTGATTTGTTGCATTATAATTTTGGTGCTACTTGCGATCAAAAATTATGTTCACATGCTGTTGTCATGTTACTTGTAGAAGTATATACGTAGTTGTGTGTTTGTGTGTATGTATATATATGTGAAAGGTGGACACATGCTGTTGTATTTAGTGCCAATTTTATCTTCTAGTTTAATTATTTTAATCAAAAATTCAGACTTTTGGAGTACTCTTTCTGGGTTGGATTTTCTTTCTTTGTAGTCTGTACACATGTATCTATCTGTTTGAATCAATCATTTATTTTGATGCTTTTCCAGTTTTTCATAGACTTGATGTCAAGTTGTTTTCTTGATAAGTCAAATATTAGATCAAACAAAATTATAAATTGCAAAAGAGAAATGGAGGGAAATGGAGAACAAGTGACTAACACATGTATACTGCCTGGATTTAAACTCTTAGTGATCTTTTTACTTGCTGGCATGGCATGAGTTAATTTTTTCTAGTGGTGTTTGTAGTCTACACACACAAACACATATCAAGAACCCTTCTTTCTTTGAAAAAAAAAAGTTCTATAATTTCTTAGGATTGTAAATTGATTTGAGTAAATTGACAATTTAAGTATACTTTTTTCTTTTTTGGATTATGCAGGAGTTACATTTTCTTGAAGTATTGAAGATGAGGAGATTGAAAGCTGGACAATTCAAGAGGATATCTTTTTTTTTTTTTTGGACTAAGCAGCACGCCAGCACCTATCTATCTGTTCTATTTATTTTTAGACAATGCACTTATCTATTTCTCTTTAAGACTATGGTTGGATGTCAGTATGGATGTTTTTAGTCTTTTAAATTATGAAGAACATGGATGGATGTTTTTAGACAATTTAAGTTTTGGTAATGGTTTGGTTTAATTATGTTTTTAGTCTTTTTTTTTAGACAAATTAAGACTAAGTATGGTTGGATGTCAGGAGTTAAATTATGTTTGTTTTTAGTCTTTTAGGGGCAGTTTGGTAGGCGGTATTGACATAGGATAACTTAAGACTGGGATTATTAAGCCGAGTTAATTGGCGTTTGGTTGATAATAATCCATCGGTATTAATTAGCCACATTATCGGGATAAGGGCATTATCCCCTCACTAATTATCCCAGATAAAAGGTAGTATTATTAATCCCCTCCTTAACAAACACCCGGATTAATTCTCTTTCTCAAATATACCCCGTCCAAAACAATATAAAAATTAGACGGTAAACCCTAGAGCCTAAATACATCGTCATTTTCTTTGATCCAATACCTCTCTTTGTTCATGAATCCCCGTAATTCTCAAATGAGGGGGACCTTCCGGACGTGCACTCAATAACTGAATAAGATTAATCCACTGGGCAGTCTCCGAAGAACCAAGATCAACGATATGAACCACTGTTTCTCCTTCCATAGATTCTAAGATAGCCTGATTCATTATCACATATGAGAGCCTCAGAAATGGACAAAGCTCAAAGAACAATCTCTGAACAAGAATTTCCTCCGAGATAGAGCTTTATGTAAACAGGGCCACCCTTTAAGCATCCGATCAGCAAGTGCCTCAGTGAAGTATGCAGCAATTCTCTGCAGAGACGAAATTGATTACACGTCTTTGTATGAGAATCGGAGTGGAAATCGAAATCGAAATCAATTTCTGTAAATTAATCCAATTACCCTTCAATTTTTTAGTATATTTGATTTGAAACTAAATTAGATGTTCATAACACTTTCGTGATCTAAATATAATGTAGTTTTATTCAATTGATCTATAGCAATTTGGAGTAGTGAACAAAAACATGAATTGATTTTAGGATTTTATATGGTTGTTTAGGGGTATTGTTGGAAAATGAAAAATTATATCATGTCAAGATAGGATTTAAGTATGTTAATCCGATTTCTACCAAACATCATACTCCCTCCGTCAAAACTTATTGGTCAAACTTTCATTTTTGGGATGTCAAAACTGATTGATCCATTCCATAAATGGAAAGTTTTCCATATATTTATACCCTTATCATCTCCACATATTTACAAAAAAACCAATCATTAACTTACTATTCCTCCCACTCATTCTCTCTCCTATTAAATATTTTTAACTTTTACATTCTATCTCCTATTTCCTACCACACATTTAACTTTTACATTCTCCCTCCTCTAATTTCTACCCACTTTATTCATTTTTCTTAAAAACCGTGAAATTCACCTCGGGACCAATTGAAGTGGGACGGAGGGAGTATTATTTTTGAAATTAGAATTATTATTACCTTCACTAATAATGAGGGGATTAATAATCCCCTCATTATTAATATTGTTAATTCTTATCCGACAACCAAACGAGCCCTTAAAGTATGGATGGATGAATTGTTTTTAGACAATTCAGGAGTTACTTTTTTCTTTATGGGCCAAAAGCTTACTGCAAAAGTGCTAATTGGGCCAAAAGTTCAAATTGGGCCAACAATGCAACAACCCCCATAGACACCGAACCAAACCGACACCGAACCGACACCGAAATCCACCGAACCAATAAGAAACCGATTTTTAATGGTTTCAAAAACCTCACACCGATAGCCATTGGCTCGGTTTCGGTGTTTGCTTAAAACCGAGCCAAACCGAGCCGAGCTCACCCCTACAATCGACTGCCTATTCTTGCTAGGTAAACGAGCAGTACCGAAGGCGAATTCTCATGTACCACTTTTGTACCATATTGTGTGCCCTAAACAGCTATGCAAATTCATGACGTTAGCCCTTAATTTTCCATAATCGGTGGATCAGTTTTGGTACGAGCAATTTCATCAAGTGTACATCTCTCTGGGGTGACTTCCCAACAGAGGTAAGTGAGTTAATCTCTTGCTGGTCTGATCTTATTCCTAACGCTGTATATGCTAAAATGGGTGGTCTGTCTCCACGAATTGTTTGACCATGAAGCTTGTCATGTAGGCATGCCGGATTGAGCATGCAAGTCTATTGTTTCACTCACCAGCTATTTGCGGAAAGGCCCGAAAGAACCAGCTCACTATATTGTTTTTCGTTTTTTGTTTGTTTGTCTGAACCATCAATATTCATCACGGACACCACATTGAATGCCGACTAATATGGTTCAAATTGGATAGGATCACAAGAGCGACAAAACTTTCAACAAAGTTTTAACGATGCTGCATTTGTATGGGCTTTAACTCGAGACATCTGGTTAGTTAAGAGGTACAGCACTCTCTTCAGTCTTATCATCAGATGATGATGGCGATTGTTGGTTCTAGCTTACTAGTTACACCATTCATTCAAACAACGCACGTTCGGTTTAGGCCTGTCAATTAAAATAGGTCGACCCGCTAACTCGTTCCGACCCGTTAACAAAATAAAATGCACGCGAACTGCTAACTGTTCAATTTTTTTTTTTTAAAGAAATCCACCACTTTCCGGCATCATTTTCAGCATGTTTCTCGGCCATTTTTTCCCGGCATTTTTTCCTGCGTCATTTCCAGCCTATTCCCGCCGTTTCCGCATGTTTTTTGATGTCATTTCTGGCGTGTTTACCGTTTTTCGGCATCCTTTCTGGACATCATTTTCAGATCGTTATTTTCATGCACTTTCCGGCCGTCATTTTCCAGTTGGGTTCTGTATGTTTGTTTTTGTTTTTGTTTTTTTTTTTTTTTTTTTGCATAGAGAAAGAAAACAGAGAAATTGGGTAGCAAGTGGAGAAAGAGAGAAAATAGACAGTAAAAATAGAGAGAAAGTAGTGGGAGAGAATGAAGAGAGTACAAACTGTGGCATCTCCAACCCATCAGTTAAAATTGAAGCAAATTTTACTTCATTTTTCTTCAAATTCTGCTTTGATTTTTTTTCTCTTCTCTAATCCAATCTTTCAGTTTTGATTTCAAAAAGAATATTCTCATATCTTTTCCTTACACCTCATCATTATACTACTTCTCTAATTTCACAAACATTATACAAAGTTTAATCTTTTTACATATTGAACATTCTCTTTTATTTTAAGTGACAAAATTTCAAATAAATTATTTATAATTCAAAATACTATTAAAATATATTTTATTACTAAAGAAAACACACAAAAATAAAATGACATTGACATAAATGATACATTGACATAAAGAAACAAATTTATAAAGCGAAGTTGACATAAAGGATACATTGACATAAAGAAAACATTGATACACTAAGATCACATTTATCCTCGATTATCCTATTGTGCATGATTATGCAAACAATAATTATTATATCATGTTATATTAATTATTATGTTGTTATAAATATAAGTATGTTTTTAATTTTTAATTTATGTTAAATGTATTTTGTATAAATTATAATATATCCGTCTAACTTTTTTATTTTGGGTTGTCTCAAATAATTAACTCAATATAAAAATAAAAAATATTTTAAATAAGATTTTTTTTTCACTTACAGAATAAATAAGATGTAACTTTTAAAAATTAGAGGGACTAATTTGTAATTTTGAAATCTTACTTTAAAATGAAGGAATATGAATAGTGCTCCTTCAAATTTGAAGAAACATTATTCACTTCTTTTATTTTTGAAAGAAGAAATGAAGTGGATTGGAAGGAGAAAGTAGTGGGAGAGAATGAAGAGAGTAAGAAGATAGAGAGTACAAAGGAGACTGAGGCATCTCCAACCCAACAGTTCAAATTGAAGCAAATTTTACTTCAAATTCTTCTTTAATTTTTTTTTCTTCTCCAACCCATACCTTTGATTTTGATTTCAAAAAGAATATTCTCAGTATCATTTTCTTACACCTCATCATTCTACTACTTCTCTAATTCACAAACATTACACAAAGTTTAATCTTTTTACATATTTTGAACTCTCTCTTTTATTTTAGATGATAAAATTTCAAATAAATTATTTATAATTCAAAATACTATTAAAATAGATTTTATAACTAAAGAAAACATAAAAAAATAAAATGACATTGATATAAATGATACATTGACATAAAGAAACAAATTTATAAAGCATTCTGAAGTTGACATAAAGGATTGTAAATCGCGAGAGCTAGGTTTTTTTTTTTGGAAAGGACTAGGGTTTTGGGGGAAGGGGCTAGGGGGAGAGATGATATCGTGAAGTTTCCCCATCTCCGCCCTTCAACGACTGCCGTCCAACCTTCGAACTGCCGTCGCTGAATTGCCGATGTTCGATTGTGGAAGAGAGCATGTTATAGTTTTGGGGGAAAAGGGGTTTTGATATTTTTCTAAGGGGCTGCGGGGAATGGGAAACCATAGCCCGCTCAATAGACTGATAATAACAATTTTAATTTTTGGGTTCACAACGTTTCTAAAAAATGTTGCAAAACAAATGAATACTATAACGCTTTTTTTAAGAAAACGTTGTAAATAAATGCAACGTTTGTAAATGAAACGTTGTCTTAGAACAATACGTTCATGGAAAAAACGTTGTAAAATCTTCGTAAACACAACATTTTCTTAAGAAACGTTGTCTAAAGGTTTAACTACAACGTTTTCTAAATAACGTTGTAAAAAAAACGTTGTCAAAAAGATGTTTTGTTGTAGTGTATATCATGTAATATTAATTATTATGATGTTATAAATATAAATATGTTTTTAATTTTTAATTTATGTTAAATGTATTTTGTATAAATCTTAATATATCCTCCTAACTTTTTTATTTTGGGTTGTCTCAAATAATTATCTCAATATAAAAATAAAAAATATTTTAAATAATTTTTTTTTCACTTATAGAATAAATAAGATGTAACTTTTAAAAACTAGAGGGACTAATTTGCAATTTTGTAATCTTACTTTAAAATGAAGGAAGATGAATTGTGCTCATTCAAATTTGAATAAACATTATTCACTTCTTTTATTTTTGAAGGAAGAAATGAAGTGTGTTGGAGATGGTATAAGGGTAACTCCAACAACGATATTAGCTAGAAAGGGATCAAGTTCAAAATTTGTTTCCTACTTATCACTATTCATGAGATATCAAAAATTTCATCTACAATAATAGATATGATATCAAAATTTACAATTGATACCGATTATTGAAGTTGCCCTAAGGGAAAAAGGAGAGAGAAAAGTAGAGAAAGAGAGAGAATTAGTGATAGAATGATAGGGAGGGGGAGTCGGGGAGATTCGGAAAGAGAGAAAGAAGAGAGAAGGAAGTAGAGAGAGAAAAGTAGTGAGAGAGAGAGAAAATAGAGAGAAGGGGAGAAGATAATAGTAAAAATTACGAGTATTTCATTTGTTTCAGATTTAAAAAATTAAATTTAAATTTTGAAATTTTTTGTGCTTAGATATTATTATGATTTAGTTACATAAGTTTGGGCCAGTGCAGTTTATTCTTTTAATTTTTATTTCTGGACATATGGGCAGTTTTCTAATTCTAGTTTTTATGGTATAAAGAAAAAGACTTTTTTGCTAAAGGGTCGATCCGAGTTCGACCTAACCCATTGATAATCCGACCCGTTTAATTCACAAACATCAATAAGTTATAAGAGATTAGATTCCCTGCAACCCGTCAACCCGTTCACTTTAACCCGTTTGACAGGCCTAGTTCGATTATATAACAATCGATATTTTTTTTCATAATATTTTATAAAGATTGAGTTTTTCATAATACTCCATAAAATAAAATAAATTTAAACAATATTTTTCTAAGCATTTAATGTTCTCTAACCCCTACTAGCTTTCTTTAATATATATAATATATAGGGGGTGTTTACGGTACGAATTGATTCGAATTTTGTCAAAATTTTAGAAAATTAGGGCTGGATCAATATTTCGGTTCTGTAAAAATTTAGTAACAGGATCAAACCATTACATTATAGAACCGGTACCATTGATCCGGTTCTAATGGTCAAGTTCCGGTCTGGTTCCGTCGATTTTATAAAATACAATATACTATAATTTTTTACTATAATAAATATTCAATTGAATATTATCACTAATTAAATAAACAAAAATAAAAATAAAAAAATTGCCACAATTATTTAATATTCAAACCATAAAATAGACACTATTAAAAATTAATTGTTCACATTCAAACTTAACCATAAAATAGAAAAAAAAAAACTACAGATTACACCATCAATTCGACTATGTCACCTTCAAGTTTCAAATTTGCAACACAATTGTTTACTTCATAAACACAAAACAAACAAAAAAAAAATATATATAAATCAATGTAGGAACAACAAAAAACAGAGGTCGTATTTTCTGCAAGTTTGAACGCAAAAAACTAAAGAAGACATAGATTCTCTTCCGTTGCAGCTGCGCCGTCGATGAGAGATAGATGGTGGTGCCATGGTGGGACTGATGCGTCGAACTCGAGGCGCCATGCAGCTTTAAAGAATCAAATTGATTTCTAGTATAGAGAAGAGAAGAGAAGAGGAGAGGTGAAAAGCGTTGAGAACTTGAGAGACAGGACGGTGTGAAACAGATCAATGAAATAAATATTGAGATAGGGCTTGCTGGAGTAAGCGAAGCTAATTAGGTAAGAAAATTAATTATGACTTTTTTTTTAAAAAAAAGGAATTTTAAGGATTTCAAATTATAAATTATATATATATATATATATATATATATATATATATATATATATATATATATATATATATATATATATATATATATATAATACTTCCTCCTTAATCTCTCGCGCCGGGCCAAAAATTTTATATTTCTATGGGACGGAGGAGTATATATATATATATATATATATATATATATATATATATATATATATATATATATATATATATATATATATATTATATATAATATACTCCCTCTGTCCCATAGAAATATATAATTTTTGGCCTGGCGCGGAGATTAAGGAGGAAGTATTATATTGAAAGTGTTGTGAGTGTGAAAATAAAATAGGAGAGAGAATGAGTGGAGAGAATAATAAATTATAATGGTGATGTGAGTATTAAAATAATGTAGGAGAGAGAATGAGTGGAGGGAATAGTAAAGATTTCTTTCCATTTTAGGAAAGTTATAGATTATTGTGGGACGCCCAAAAAGGAAATTTTATAGATTATCGTGGGACGGAGGGAGTATATATATACTCCCTCCGTCTACTTACTTACTTCACACTTTCTATTTTGGGCGTCCAAATACATACTTCACACTTTATTTTTTTACCTAAAATGGAAAGTTTTTATTATTAAAATATTAACCCTACCCCACTCATTCTCTCTCCTACATTATTTTAATACTCACAACACCATTATAATTTACTATTTCCTCCACTCATTCTCTCTCCTATTTTACTTTTACACTCACAACATTTCTATTATTATTTTTTTCCTTAATTCACGCGTGAACAGTAACTGTGAAACAACAAAGTGGACAGAGGGAGTATATATATATATATATATATATGGAGGCTGCTCAAATGAGAACCAAAATAAAATAAGAACCATGAGAACCATTATCAGCCATTGGATTAGATTTGAATGGAAGGCAGAGATTAGATTGGGGTTATAAGTGACGCGGTGACAATTTTGAAATATTGCCAAATCGCGAGGGTAATTATGTATTTCGTCTTCCATAACCAAATAAAGAAAAAATTAAAAAGAAAATAGTCCAAATTCATACCACCCACGTTAATACCTTTCTTCCTTAACCAGTCTTCCCCTTCACCACTAGGCGTGTAAATGGTTCGGTTTGGTTCGGTTAGGACAAATTTAGAGACCAAACCGCTAGTACTCGATTTGAAGAAATCCCAAACCAAACCGAACCATGAAAAATTTTAAATCGAACCGAACCGAACCACCTCGGTTTGGTTCGGTTCGGTCTTAAACCGCGATTCCATTAAGCGGTTCAAACCGCGGTTCAAACTGCGGTCTAGACCGCGGTTCGAACCACAAACCTGTCCAAACTCCAAACGTTACCTAAATTAAATAAAAGGAGTTAAAAACTAATGAGAAACGCATTTCTGCTCAAAACGATTGACAAGTTATAACTTGAAGCTGGATCTAGTTCACAGCTGAGTTAGTTCATATAGACAATGTAGCTAAAATTTTAAGATAGTACTTTGCATAACAGTTAATAGTAAGTCAATATAGATGTAACTGATGAACAAAAGTCTAGTTAAACAATATGCAAAGCGTAGGAATACCTCAGAATCCCGAAGCATTGAAATGGAAACACTAAAATTTAACACTCTCAAGAGATTCTTCAAATGCATAAAACAACAGAATGTAAAAGAAAGATTAACTTCAAGATTATGCAGCTTGAAAAAAAATAAATTAAGGTTCTTTTCACCAAGAATGGCAACTGAAAATTTAAAAGCTTATAGCCTTCTGTCCAACTAGTAAAAACTACTTAGTTGAGGCACCACATGCCACATGGTGATTTAACAATGTTGATGTTATCAATTAGGAAGGTCATGCTGATTGACTTCAGATCAATGAACTTGCATAGTTTGAAAATATTGAGACAAATATTGAGAACAAGCAGTCAGCAGCAACAACAACAAGCAGCAACAACAAAGACAAGATTGTGTTTTATTTTAAAAATCCAAGTTCACAGATACAACAACAGTCAGCACTCAGCAGCCAAGATTCAGTTTAATACAAAGCTGTAAAGCAAGCTGACCACGCTATTGAAAGAGTACACTGTTAAAAATCCAAGTTCTCAATTATTTTATAAATAATTGAGAATCTTAACGAAAAACGTGAAGAATGAAATAGAAAGAGGTCGGAGAGAGCTTAATTTTGTATAGAAATTTCAAAAATTATCTTTCAATAGCCGGAAATTGGTGAGGCGGAGGAAGAGTGAGCCGCGAGGTCAGGACGAAGGAAGAGGAAGAGTGAGGTCGGAAAGTCTTCGTCGTCGTTGAAGAAAATTGGAAATGGCGGAGAAAGAGAGAGAGAGAGAGAGAGAGAGAGAGAGAGAGAGAGAGAGAGAGAGAGAGAGAGTGTGAGAGAGAGAAGCGTCGTCTAGTCTGAACTGAGTGGAACAGGGAGTGAGGCGGAGGAAAGGGAGGTGAAGGAGACGAAGAGTGAGAAAGGAGGCGTTGGGGGAGTGAGGCGGAGGAACGAAGGCGCTGTCGTTGAGGAAAGAAGGCACCGTTGAGGAACGGGAGGGTTAGGAGACAAAGAGTGAGAAAGGAGGCGTTGGATGGACTGGAGAAATGAAAATTGAAAAGGGAAAGGGAGGGTTAGGTATTTTAGATTAGGGTTTGAAAGATCCAAGGGTTGAAATAAAATCAAAATAATCAACGGTTAAGAATCAATGGTTTGGTGGTTCAGCTTGATGGTTCGGTTTGGCGGTTCAGCTCGGTGGTTCGGTCTGGCGGTTCAGCTCGGTGGTTCGGTCTGGCGGTTCAGCTCGGTGGTTCGGTTTGGCGGTTCAGCTCAAAATGGTTTGGTTTGGTTCGGTTTGGAGGAGTCAGACCGCAAACCAAACCGAACCGCATGGTTTATAAATTTTTGGAACCCGAACTGAACCGTTAATCGTTAAAAACCAAACCGAACCGAGCTAAACCGCATGGTTCGGTCTCAAACCGCGGTGTGAACTGAACCGCTGACACCCCTATTCACCACCATCCCCTCCATCCAACTGACTTCAACCTTTCTTCTGCAACTCCAATCAAACCCCCACTCTTCCACAATTTGAACCGAAACTTTTGGGTAGGCTTCAATTTCTAGACAAATTCCAAGTATGGCCAGCTCCAACCCACCATAATTCTCTGCTCATCCAGTCGAAGTTATAGCTATCAACAAACAACTCCGACTGAACACCCATGTTGGTCAGCTCCAATCATTCCTCCTTCAAATTCAAAACGACACCAACAATGGCGGTGGTAATAATGGTGGCAGAGAGAAATTTCCAGATTTGAAGAAGGCGGCAATGATGGTACCAGAGGGAGAGACGAAAATTTGATTTTCTAGAATTCAATTTCTTTGTTCAGAGATTCTGAAATTGGTATATGATTATAGTAGAGATGGGTTTGATATGGTTTGCAAAATTGGGTTAGGAAGTTGGGGAAGGAGGTACGGGTAGGGGTGCACTAGTGAGGGTGTTTGGAGGTGGGTTTGGGGAAGAGGATGGGGTTGGGGTTGATGAGAAATAGAAGCAATAACTAATGTAAACAAGTGCATTTTTCAGCAATAACTTGTATACAGTGGCTAAATAGCTACTGAAAATAAGTGCATTTTTCAGCAATAACTTGTATACAGTGGCTAAATAGCTACTGAAAAAAAGTGCATTTTTCAGCAATAACTTGTATACAGTGGCTAAATAGCTAATGTAAACAAGTGCATTTTTCAGCAATAACTTGTATACAGTGGCTAAATAACTAATGTAAACAAGTGCATTTTTCAGCAATAACTTGTATACAGTGGCTAAATAGCTACTGTAAACAAGTGCATTTTTCAACAATAACTTGTATACAGTGGCTAAATAACTACTGTAAACAAGTGCATTTTTCAGCAATAACTTGTATACAGCGGCTAAATAACTAATGTAAACAAGTGCATTATTCAACAATACACTTCAATACACTGGCTAAATAGCTACTGTAAACAAGTGCATTGTTCAACAATCAACATCTATATACTGGCTAAATAAGTGCATTTTTCAGCAATAACTTGTATACAGTGGCTAAATAACTAATGTAAACAAGTGCATTTTTCAGCAATAACTTGTATACAGTGGCTAAATAACTAATGTAAACAAGAGCATTTTTCAACAAGTGCATTTTTCAGCAATAACTTGTATACAGTGGCTAAATAACTAATGTAAACAAGTGCATTTTTTCAACAATACACTTTAATACACTGGCTAAATAGCTACTGTAAACAAGTGCATTGTTCAACAATCAACATCTATACACTGGCTAAATAAGTGCATTTTTCAGCAATAACTTGTATACAGTGGCTAAATAACTAATGTAAACAAGTGTATTTTTCAACAATACACTTCAATACACTGGCTAAATAGCTACTGTAAACAAGTGCATTGTTCAACAATCAACATCTATATACTGGCTAAATAAGTGCATTTTTCAGCAATAACTTGTATACAGTGGCTAAATAACTAATGTAAACAAGTGCATTTTTCAGCAATAACTTGTATATAGTGGCTAAATAACTAATGTAAACAAGTGCATTTTTCAGTAATAACTTGTATACAGTGGCTAAATAGCTACTGTAAACAAGTGCATTTTTCAGCAATAACTTGTGTACAGTGGCTAAATAACTAATGTAAACAAGCGCATTGTTCAACAATACACTTCAATACACTGGCTAAATAGCTATTGTAAACAAGTGCACTGTTCAACAATCAACATCTATACACTGGCTAAATAGCTACTGTAAACAATTGCATTGTTCAACAATCAACATCTATACACTGGCTAAGTACTTACTGTATAGACACTTGTCCAATATTTTTTTTTCAAAATCCTATCTTCAGGGATGTAGTTTGATTCGTGTCGTCGAGACAAAAAAATCAGTGTTCTCGAATTATTTTTTCGATTTACGGTTAATGAGATATTTAATTTTGAAAATTTTGGAAAATTTTTAGGTAATGACGTGGCAAATTCTGTAACACACATGATATTTTGCCCTTTCCTTTGTCTGTCCACCTAATTACAAGAATGCCATCGAATTTTTAAACTAAAAAGATAATCTAAACCCTTGATTTGTGTCTAATCCAATAGCTATTCTTGGTTCTCATGTAATTGGGTTCTCACGTGAGCATGACCATATATATATATATATATATATATATATATATATATATATATATATATATGGTTTTGTTAGGATACCCACCATAGGAGTATCCTAACAAGTGACCCATTATTTTTGGACAAAAATGTCCATCATTCCTCAAAGCAACCATATGTATAAACGGGACAAAATTGTAATCATCAAAGAGAGAGATATACTATCTCTCTCTTATTTAATACCAACTCTCTCTATCTCTTATTTAATACTAACTCTCTCTCTCTCTCTCTCTTTGATGATTACAATTTTACCCTCATCATACATATGATTCTTTGAGAAATGAGGGACATTTTTGTCTTAAAAATAATGGGTCACTTGTGAGGATACTCCTATGGTGGGTATCCTAACAAAACCTATATATATATATATATATTACCGTGTATATTTTTTTCAAAACTAGAAACAGACTAAATAATTGATTCCATAAAAATTTGAAATCAGGACCAGATCAATAATATTAATTTGGTCCGATTTTTATTGATATGATCTGATTTTATTGATACAGTCCAATTCCACGAATTCTTCGAACCCCTGTAATATAGGCCATGTGACTAGAAGACATTAGACAACTACGTTTGGCTGTACTATGCTCTCTACATCTCCTTTAAAATTATTATTTTTTTATTTAAAAGATAATCTCATTTGAAATTATATTTTATTTTGGAAAAATTTATGAAAAAATGAGATTTTAAAAAATATTGACTTTTCTAATTTAAATCCAATTGATAAGTGGATTTTATAACTTTCTTATCAAAGATTTAGATATCCATTTGGAAAAGGACATTATTAAATATTTAAATATATTTTATTCAAGTAAATATATTGTGTTGTATTTAGAAAAAGATTAATATTACTAATAAATCTCTTGTATTATGAGTATCAATCTATATTTTCTTGTAGGAGTTGTATTGAATCAAAAAATGAAAAGTTTGACAATTGAATGACTTCTCAAAGGTGCATATAAATACAAGACTATCAGTACATTTGAGAAGACTCAGATTTAGAATTATTTAGAATAGACAACCTTTTGTTATTCACGGATTCAAGACATCTTTTTATGTTGTGACTTAAATCTGAACTCACATCTATATTTCATTCAATTTGTTTGTTCTTCTTCTGTTTATAATAAGTTCTCCTTGGTAAAGGAAGATTGTTCTTAGTTTAGAAGGTGGTTAGAACTTGTTTTAGTATTTTAATCTTTTTGTTTCACTTATTCTTGTTTTCTTCTTTAAAACAGATTTTAACAGTGAAAACCTTTTTAGCCTTAAAACCTTGTTTGTTGGGATAAAACCAGTAAACGTTTAATTCTTTTTGTTCTTTATTTTATTTCGCTGCTTATTGGTGAATGTGTGAACAGTTGTAACTCACATCTGTACTCACATCCGTAATCTGTTTGGTTGAGATTGATTTACTAGCTACACTAAACTTTCGATTGATATCAGAGCCAACTCTCGACATATTTACTGTGTGTTGATCTAGAAAGTGTAGTAATAATGAAATGTCAAAATCATCAAAACAAACCTCCAGTATTGGATGGTAACAATTACAATTTTTGGAAGTATAAAATGCGTAACTACATCAAATCAATTGATGAAAAAGGGTGGATGTGCATACTTGTTGCGTGGCAACCTTCCACTGTGTAGAAGAAGCCTGCATCAGGTATTGGTGAAACTATTTTTGAAAGAAAATCTGAGGAAAGATGGACTCCTGATAAAATCACCTCTGCTAACTATAACTTTAAAGTCATGGGTACTATTTACAGCCATGTTTCTGGAAATATATACAAGCTTATCACCAATTAATGTATTACTAAAAATGTTTGGGATATCTTACAGATAAAATGTGAGGGAATTTCAAGTGTTAAATCCACTAGACTTATGATCTTAATGGATAGGTTTGAAATTCTTAGAATGTAGGAGACAGAAGACATTATCTCCTATGCTGATAAGATCTATGAGATCTCTAATAAATGCACCAGTGTTGGTGAGTCTATCTCAAATCCCAGACTAGTGAGCAAAATCTTAAGGACCTTACCTGAAAGGTTCAACATAAAGGTTACTGTTATAGAGGAGACTAATGACATCAACACAGTAGGTTTAGACAAAATTGTTGGTATTTTAATTGTGTTTGAGCTAAATCTTTAGGCTAAAAAAAAAAAGAACAAGGCCATAAGTCTTGGCCTCAAAAGCTCTTCAGCTGTTCCAAAAGAACTGGTTGAACTTTTCTCAAAATTTGACAAATCAAGTCTTGAGGATGAGAATTTGGCCCTTATCTTCAAAAAGTTAAGCTTTTATGCTGAAAAATAGAGGATGAGCAAGTTTCCTAGCTAAACTAAAATTTCAATTTATAATTTACTTTTTTAATCAATTAGACATAGTTATTAAGAAATAAATAAGATCTTTAAATTGGGATAGAGTTAATATGGTTATACACGGTTATTAAGAAAAAATAAATGTTAGTAAAGTAGAAGGGAGAAAGTTGGTAGAAGTAATTGGATTTTTATTACAAATATAATATTAGAATCTTACTGTCCATTTTATGAATAAAATAATTTTTTTTTTTAATTTGAAACATACTCCCTCCATCTCATATCAAGGTTTCTTAGTGTGGGTTTCACGCTTTTTAAGAAAAAAATTTGTTTGTGTTGTTTAGAATAGAGGAGAGATAATGTAAAAATTAAATGTGGGGTAGGGAATAGTAGTTAATGATTGATTTTTTTGAAAATGGGTAAAAGATTAGAGGAGAGAGAATGTAAAAGTTAAAAATATTTAATAGGAGAGAGAATGAGTGGGAGGAATAGTAAGTTAATGATTGTTTTTTTTTTTGTAAATATATTAATTTTATAAGGGTATAATGAATGATTTTTTTGTAAATACTCCCTCCGTCCCAATAAGTGCTTCACCCTTTTGGGTGGACACGGGAATTATGAAACCAATATTTATATTCAAAAGTAATAGGAGAGAGAAAATTTAATCTTCAATTAGGGGAGGGAGGGAAAACTAAAGCAAGCACTAATATTCCCACCAAATTTCAAATAACACACTGTGATATGAAAATTCAAATTACAAACTCAGTTTAAGAGGACAGCCACTGAGAATTTAAACATTCCCTCCATAATTACATTCCCTCCATATTTACAAACCCTCCATATTTATAAACCAGTTTCTTCAAAAATTACATACTCCACCTATACCAAAAGTTCTTTCAGCAAGAAGAACATCTTCAGTGATGAGAACTCTTCAAGCAAACAATGTAGATGAGTTAATAAATGGAGTGCAAGATGCTTTTGAAAAGTTATCAGCTAACACTCTCAACAAATTGTTCCTCTCTTTGCAATCTTGCATGAGATGCATAATGGATGTTAGGGATTCAAACAACTATCCACTTGAACATCTTGGAAAAGACCATTTGGACAGAAATGGTGTACTTCAGAGAAACTTGACAGTGGATACAGAATTAGTTCAGTGTTGCATTAGATATCTCTGACAAGTCAGGCGGGGACAAGAGTTTGAAGGCATGATGCATGAAATGAACCTTCTTCACATTTCATTAGGTAATGGTATGTAGACCATTAGGACATGTATCTACTCTCAGAAAAATATCATCACTGAGTAGTTTTTGATTGGTCTTTTGTACTCTCAGTTAAGATGTCATCACTGAGTAGTTTTTGATTGGTCTTTTGTACTCTCAGTTAAGAATCATCATAGAGCACAATTGAGCCAATCTTTTGTACTCTCAGTTAAGAATGCAAACCTTTTCTACTCTCAGTTCAGAATCATCATAGAGTAGTTAAACATGCCAATCTTTTCTACTCTCAGTTAAACATGCCAATCTTTTCTACTCTCAGTTCAGAATCATCATAGAGTAGTTAAGAATCATCATAGAGTAGTTAAACATGCCAATCTTTTCTACTCTCAGTTAAGAATCATCATAGAGTAGTTAAACATGCATCTCACCAATTCAAACTCAACATAAGCATATCACAATGCATAGATTACCTATTTCAAATCAAATCAGGCACAAAGTTCAGTGTTCATAAAAGTTCTTATCAGATGCTGTACAAACAAAAACCTCATATGCAGACCAAGGCAATGAAAGTTCGCACCAATGCAGTTAAGAGTGAGCAGTTCAACAAAAATCACAAAATAGGTCAAGAAGCCATATTCATCATTTCACACAGTAATTTCAACCAACTCCCAACAATGTACTCAAACTAGAAAAAGATTTGAATTGCGAAAAGAAAACATGAACCTGTTCCTTGAGCCAACGTTGTACAGCGGGCAGTGCAAACCCAACATCAACAAGTTAAAGCTGTGGCTTGCAACCTTTTACGGAAGGGTGACATAGCGGAGTTACGGAATGGGGGGAGTCCATTCATAGACTGAGTTATCCTCCTTAAATCGATAGTACGTTTGTGGACCATTTCGAGCAAATATCTCATCGAGCTCCTTCGACAAAGACCACCATGGCTCATTAAAAACTGATAATGGAACGATACTTAGGTTTGGTTGAGGTAGGGTTTCCCCAAAAATGTTTTGATACACTTCTGTTTCTTCCACCACCGAAGGAATAGGTTCCCCCACCACCGATTCACCATTAAAGTACAAAAAAGGAGAGAAATTTGACGAATCGCCGGCAACGATTGAAACATCGTTCGTCGCCATGGACGATTCATCTGGGAAATTGATAGGTTTGGTCGAATCCATTCGACAAGGAGAACTAAGAGAAGAGAAAATCGAAGATTGGAGGTTATAATTTCTGGTGTAATCGATGAGGGAGACGGAGAGAGAGAGGCTAGGGTTTCATCGTAAGATGAACACGATTGGGACGAGAGAGAAAATGTGAGGAGAGAGAGAAAATGTGAGGAGAGAGAGAGGCTTTTGAAAATGAATTTTGGGTTTTTAATTTTGGGTTGGACTGATAATTTGGGTTGGGTAAGGGTTAATTAAATTTGGGTTTAGTTGGGGTTAATTAATGGTTATTGTTAATGAAGTGGGCCCCGCCATTAAAATAATAATATTTTATGTCTAAAAAAGGAAAGATGAAGCTTTTAACGGGACGCCCTTTTGAGTAATTGGTGAAGCTTTTATTGGGACGGAGGGAGTATATTAAATCATAAGTGTTTAAATATACTTAAAACTTTTCATTTATAAAAAGGAATTTTAAAGTGGAACGAATAAAAATAAAAGTAGGAACATTAAAGTGGGACTGAGGGAGTATAAGAAAGTGAAAATTTTATTTTGAAACGGAGGAAGTATAAAATTTATGGCCATGTAAATATTTATAAGAGGGGGAAAGTGAACATTGTTCAAGAGACGAAAATAAGATCCATTTGGGCAAATATCAACCACCATGAATTATGTTCAAAAGGCCAATTGGAAAGAAATCGGAGACGAATCGGTCATGGCTCTAGAGAATTTCGCCAACAATTTGCTTAATTCATTCTTCCCACCGGAAACTAGAGAAGATCATCATAATATCCGCCACTGGCTCCACCTCGCCAAACCTTATCTGATTGCGGTGGCGGTCATCTTCACCCTCTCGTTCTTTTGCCGCTGCTGCTGCGGTGGTGGACGAAGATCGTCCGGTAAGATGATGAAGGCGCCCGGCAGGAATTACAGGATGGGTAGAAATAACTTTGAGGGAAATCCCAGAGGATATTTCCGTGATCTTCGTGGAAATTAACACCAGCAGTTAGTAGCAAATTACCTTGTAATTGTTTTAAAGCTTGAATTTCAATTTAAGCTTATGTTTTGCTTCATATTTTATATGAATTTGGTTTACCGAACTAAATTCAAGTTGGAATTCTATTAGCTTGACTCAGTTACACTTTCCCAATTGAAATTACTCACTCTCTTGCCCTTTCTAACAACACACCATATATATAAGCTCATGAGTAAAATAACATCGAAAATCAGAACTGCAAAATACATGAAATTAACATCCCAGTCGAATTCTCAGTCAAATTTGAAATTTGTTTGTACATTCATTTTGGGAAGGAGAGTACTAATTATTTGCGACGGAGGCTGCGGAAATGGGAGGAAGGGTCTTTCTCAAAGTCATCCCTGTACATAATCTTCCCATTCGTCCCAGGAGCTTTCATTTTCTTTCTATTATCTTCTTCTTCCATTTCAGACGCTACTGATGAGAATAGAAAAGAAATACCCATTGCCACCGTTGCTATTCCGGCAGCCACTACGGCCACCTTCTTCACTGTGCCTGCATAGCCCTCATCATTCTTCTCTTTCTGGCTCATTTTGTTATGGTTTGTCATTCTACTTTGTGAGTTTATTGTGCAGACAAGTTTTGGATTTTATAGTGAAATTTGACACTAGTTCTCTTGTACTATGTAGGGTTAATATCACTTTATTGCCTTAGAGTATACATACTCCCTCCGTCCCATGTGAATGTAAACCATTTTGGTGGGTACAATAACTAAAAAATATTATTAAGATAATGAAAATGTGTGGTAGGAAATGAAGAAAGAGAATGAGTGAAGTTAATAGTAGGTTAGTTGAATAAATTGTATGGTGAAAAATGAAGAAAGAGAATGAGTGGGTGGGGTAGGGTGAATATAAAATAATAAATTTTTTTCCATTTTGGACAGTTTGCATTTACGTGGGACGGACCAAAATAGAAATAAGTTTGCATTCATGTGGGACGGAGGGAGTATTGTATAATTTGGAGGTCCGAAGTTTTGATTTTATCATTTTAGGTCCTGGACTTTCATTTTCTTATCAATCAGGAGTCTGCACAAAGTATGTTAATCTTTTAACGGAAATTTGAGACTAGTTTCCCTGTTTGTTCTCTCTCTCTCTCTCTCTCTCTCTCTCTCTCTCTCTCTCTCTCTATGTTTATATACTAAAGTACGTAATCCGTCTCTGCCACGTGAGATTTATATATATATATATATATATATATATATATATATATAAAGGCAAGTATGTCGTACGACATACTAAGTTGTGAGGGCAAAATGAGAAAGGGACAAAATAGTGAGGGCAAAATGGAAATTTCCGCATGTGGCACTGTTCAAACAACTGTTCACTCCCAACTCTCATTTATACTATAGATTTTCTCCATCCCGAAAAATTTATTTATTTGGTTCTTACTATCAATTCAACCATGATTTGACCATAATTTTATGAAAATTTAAATATATCTATGTAATTTTAAAAAATGTTGTTGATAGTATTTCTAATATTAATACAATAACAAATTTTAGAATTATATGAAATATTCAGATTTTCATAAAATTATGATCAAAATTTTATCCAATTGATCATGAAAATCAAAGTTAAATAAATTTTCTTAACGAAGAGAGTATATTTAAACCCACCTCTTCATTCCTTCTACGTCACATCAACCAGAGATTAAAGAGAGGGTAAAGACAACAATTTCTTAGGTTTACTTTTGGTGGACTTTGGTAGTGGTCTAGCTGATGGATTTGGTGGCGGAGAAGGCAAAATTCAAGACAGTGGTGAAGCGGTGGTGAATCAGTTGTCACTCTGAAGATGAAATATAAATAAAGGGAATAATAATTTTATTTTTTTATTTATTTGACTTTGACATTCAAGGGAAATTAATTTATTTTTTTAATCTTTTAACTGTCATGCTTTGCACACAATCAATTCAATTAGAGTTCTAAACATTTGCTAGACGAAAGTGGTTAAGTGGGAAAATTTTAAACATAAGAGGTGCGTTTGAGGGAGTAATTTAGATCGAAGGTGCAATGTGTAATTTGGTAAATACTATGGGTGGTAAAGTATTTTGACCGGGTTATAATCATCACTAAAGCTCTGTTTGTTTGGAGGAAAATATTTTTTGGAAAATATTTTTCCCATTTTTCGATGTTTGTTTAGCACCGGAAAATGGAGAAAATGTTTTCCAAAAAATATTTTTCCCACTTTTCTAAGTAAAATGATTTACGAATTTTTCCTAAATAAAACATTTTCCAAAAAATGGTAAGACCCTCACATACACACACACCCACCCCCACGTTACCCACCCCACATCAACCACCCCTACCCCATCCCCATCACCACCCCCTGCCACCCACCCCTTCCCCTCCCCCCTCCCTCGAGTAAAAAAAATTATTTTAAATTTATTTTTAACAACTCCCCAAATCCACTCACCACCCCCTGCCACCCCACCCCAACCCACCCCCACCCCCACCCCCACCTCCGTTAAGTCAAAAAAATAATTAATCATTTTAAATTTATTTTTAACAACTCCTCCCCCACTCCACTCACCCCCCACTCCACTCACCATCCCTTGCCACCCTATCACCCCCCCAGTTGGGTAAAAAAAAATTAATCATTTCCGAAAACAGCTTTCAGTTAAATTAAAAAAAAATTGATCCGATGTGCGGGGGAGGGGGGGGGGTGTTGCAGGGGTGGTGAGTGGATTGGTGGAGGAGTTGTTAAAATAAATTTAAAATGATTAATTTTTTTTTTTACTCAACGGGGGGTGGGTGGGGTGGGGTGGCCAAGGGGTGGTGAGTGGATTGGGGGATGAGTTGTTAAATATAAATTCAAAATGACTAATTTTTTTTTTTTACTCGACGGGGGGGGTAGGGTAGGGGTGGTAGTGGTGAGTAGGGTGGGGGTGGTGGTTGGGGTGTGTAAATTTGTAGTCAACTCAATCGAATATTTTTCGAAAAATATTTTCCTTACCAAACAGTCAAAAACATGTTTATCTTATATTTCGAAAAATATTTTCATTTTTCAAAAAATATTTTGCATGAAATCATTTTTCGAAAAATATTTTATGCTAATGGAGCCTAATTCACACACCGACCTTGTGCTAAAAATTACTCCCACCGTCCTCAGAAATTTGTCACACTTTAATTTTATGAACAACTACTGAACATACCAAAAGTGTCGAATTGGGCCAAACGAGTAAAGCCCAATCTCAGATAGCGTTGGCACCCACATTCTCAATGAAACTAATCCAATCAGAACAAAGCCCAAGGCCCATCTCACACATCAGTCGACTAAGCCCATGGTCCGACTTACAAGTCCCGACCTAACTTAGTCCGACCTCATGATCCATGCTACTATTCGGGTACGAACCATGCTCTACCCGACAATGTCGACCATTCCACGAGCGGCGACTCGACCTAAATCAAGAAGTGACGACCGACACTGGCCGACTTATTTGGTCAATCAATGCTCACAACTACATCCCTACAAATCGTGGACCGTTATAGACACGTGCCCACGACCAAGTAACCGCCGCTATAATCTCTGAGGACATGCCGCCTCCCCAAAAATACATCACTCTTGCCTATAAATACTTCATCACTACCAAACGGTGAAAGGTAACCGCCATTTTCAGTATTCTCGAGTTCATTATTCAATACATTTTGAGCTATATCCAATCGTGATCTTACTCACGCCCGAGCGTCTTCGCCGAGACACATCCGGCTAGTCGTGGGTTCTGCTGTGTCAAGGAGCCGGTGATCACCCGCCACGTGGAGGAAGATTGATAAGCACAATTCCCGCAAAGATCGCTTGGTTCCATCAGTCGGAATCGTGCTTCGACTTCGACCTTAAAATTTTCAACAACCTACAACAATGGTGACTTCGGACGGACACGTATCCGAGGCTTCACTGGGCATGAAGAAGTGAACAACAACAACAACACTAATGCAAATGCAAATGCCGAAAACTTGAATTTGCCTCCTCCCCCACCAAATCGTCCTCACGGTAGAGCCACGCGCTCTACCAGCTGTCGTTGATGGCGTGTGGGTTTGCTCGACACAAGGAGAGGCAAAAGGCACATGGATGGGCAAGGAGTTCCACCTCCTAAACGTCCCACCGCTCAAAGTGAACGTTGGAAACAGGCAGTCCCTCCACCAACCCTATGAGCAAGAAGGAGATGATGTTAGAAAGAGCCCAGATTTTTGGCCGACTTAATAGCTATGGAAGAGGCAGAAAGCAGCCGATGTACGCTCACGAAAGAATGGATCGTACTGTGTCTCTAATGGACAACAGTGCTCGGAGTATGAGGCCAAATGAAGGTGTGGGACGAATGGAGACAACAGGATAGTTCGTAGAGCCCCTACTATCGTGCATGTGCCAAGTAACGACCTAAGGGCCGGCCTCGGCGAAACAGGAGCGAGGAGGCTCAATCCCGATTGAGGACTCGGCTAACGGCCAACGAAACGAGTGCATGTTTCTCCGGCCCGAACGCAAAGATCGTGATCTCAAAGAGACAGAATGGGCGCAGTCGCCTATAAGAGAGGAGAGGCGCAGTCGCCACTGATATGACAGCGCAGTCGCCATCTGTTGCCGAGAGGCGCAGTCGCCTCAAAGAAGTAATGTGCATAGATCCCCGCCGATCGTAGAGGGACAATTCCCATAGAGACAGGGAGGAGTAGGCAGTGACTCCTCCCGTGGAGTGAAGGCCGTAGATCGAATGTCGTTCCCCTCCAGAGACGAAAGACCCGATGCAAGTGGAAATGGCCGTTGATGAAAAAGAAGTTCGAACAATGGGAGGAGGAGAAGAAAAAGGAGATTGGAAAGGTTGAACGAATTGACTTTACTCTTCGACCCTTCTCCAAAGAAATCGAGATAGTCGACCTCCTCCTACCTTCAGCCGCCTCTTCTCGGAGAAATATTCAGGATCCACCAATGCAAAGCAGTCACATACAACATCTGGAGGCCACTATGTGCTTTGTCGCCAATGAAGATGACAACATGTGCAAAGCTCTCCTAAGCACACTTACCGGGGCGGCTTTAACTTGGTTCAATGGTTTGAGTCAGCTGATAGCATCACCACTTGGACAGACTTCAGACAAAGTTCTTAGATCGCTTCTCGACCGCGGGAGCTCGGAAGACGATCATGCACCCTGAATAACTTGGTGCGGGCGAAGAATGAAAGCTCGATGAGCTACTTCACCAAGTTCAAAGAAATGGTGGATAAGATGTAGGAAGACATCACCGATAGGGAGGTCATCAACCGCTTCCGAAACGGTATTTCTTCAGCAGACATGGACTACGAGCTCACAGCCCGGACAAAGTGACAACTCGACAGAGTTGTTCGAAAAGGTGTATAATGTCGCCCTAGCTGAGGAAAGGAAGGAGAAGAAGAGCGGTAAGAGCCCCAAGGTGGAAGCCACCGATGACAAGAAGGACTCCAACAAGAATGGAGGGAACAATAAGAACGGAAAGAACGTAACTAGGGCAACAGAGAAGGTGCCCGAAGCTTTCACTCCTCTTACTACGAGTCGAACCGAGATCATGAATGCCGTCGAGCTAGCACCACCTCGCCCCAATGAACCCGTGCAACAAATTCGTAAGGGACAACAAAGAAATATTGTGACTACCACAAAGACACCATTTGGTCATCTTACGTAGGATTGTTTGGGTTTGAAGCGCATTATACAAAGAATGGTCGACCAGGGAGACTCGACGCTTATGTGAAGAGACCTCAAGCCGGAGGAGGTGAGCGGCCGCCAGTGGGCAACAAGGACCTAGACAAATTAGATCCGGACTCGGGGGGTTATCACCGAACAAGCGAGCAACACGGCCATCAAACACAAGATATTCCAGCTCAATAAGGCCCCACACGTGCCTCCAAGGAGAGAAATCGAGAGATGAGGCAACCGCCTTCTACCCCCATGAATTGGCAACTAATATGGCGGCTAGGGAGCAAGTTCTCGTCATCCCGTGTCTCATAGACGGATGTACGACTTGAGCGTACTCTTAGTCGACACGGGGCCTCGCAAGGATGTTTTGTTTTACAAGACTTTCAAGGAGATGGGTCTTAATGACGAGCAGTTGGAAAGATATGATGGTAGGTTGGAAGGCTTCACCAACCATCGAGTAGATGCTAAAGGCCGATAGCGCTCGACGTCGACCTAGGCCAAAGACCCCTCGTGGTTGTCTCAAAGGTACAATTTATTGTGATTGATGTAAATAGTGACTATGCGGCCCATCCTCGAATTCCCTGGGACAAAGTCGCTCTTGGAATGGTAGCCTCAATTCCTCATCAGCGAGTAAAGTTCCCCACACCTGCTGGAGTGGGTTGCGTACAAGGCGCAGCTCGAGCATACCTGGATCATGTTCTAAGAGAAAGAAAGAAAAGGGAGTTAGAAATTGAGACTCCTGATGGCTACTTGAAGTTGTCCCGCCGCCACCAAGACTACTCGATTATCAACAATCACCGAGGTCGTGGAAAAGTCGACCTATCGCTCAAATGACGAGGTCATGCTTGAGTCGACACGTCACTCTAACACTACTGAGGTCGATTCAGATGTAGTTATGATCGATCAAGTCCTCATAGGCAACCTATGCCTCCAGATCGACAATAACTCGGGGGCCACCACCAGCAAAGTTGCAGACAAGCTCGATGATATGATAGCAGAGGAAGCTCCGCATTTGGGAGCCGAAGAAAGACAAAAGGTCGGGAAATCATAGTAGAAACTCAGCGGTTCGTAGATGGACTCGAGTTAGAAGTCAGTAGATGAGCCGGAGTCAATCATCACCAACTCTTCCTACCCCGACCAAAAAATTCAAATTGGAAAGCAAGTATCGGGTTGAGGAGCGAGCAGAAATCATCAAGCTACTCAAAGAAAGCAGTGATGTCTTCGCATGGAGAGTAGAAGACATGAGGGGAATCAAGGAGGAGGTCGCTGTTCATCGACTCGTAGTTAACCCGACCATTAAGCCTAGGCCCCAGAAATTGAGAAGCTTTGCTCGCGACAAGGAAGAAGCTATAAAAGCTGAGGTACAAAAACTTTTGAGTGCAGGTATAATCAAAGAGGCCGTTCATACAACTCCGTCGGCCAACGTGGTCATGGTGAAGAAATCAAACGGCAAATGGCGGATGTGTGTCGACTTCACCACTTTGAACCTTGCATGCCCAAAAGACAGCTTATCCCCTTCCAAGGATCGACAAGCCGGTGGATTCTATTCTGGGCACTCCACCTCGGTTTCCTCGACGCTTACTCGGGATACCACCAGATTAAGATGCACGAGGACGATATAGTCAAGACGGCATTTCAGGCAGCTGGGGGCATCTACTGCTACAATATGATGCCATTTGGTTTGAAGAATGCGGGTGCAACTTATCAGAGAATGGTGAACAAAGTCTTTGCCTCACAAATTGGTCGAAATATGGAGGCTTACGTTGACGACATGGTCATTAAAACCAAGACCGGGAGTCACGTAGTCGACCTAAAGGAGACATTCGCCAATTTACGAGCAAACGACATGAAGCTCAATCCTAGCAAATGTGTATTCGGAGTTGCAAACTCGGCAAGTTCTTGGGATTCATGGTATCTCGTAGGGGCATAGAGGCTAATCCGGAGAAGATCAAGGCTCTAGTCGACATGAAGGCTCCCACTACTATCAAAGAGATGCAATGACTTAATGGAAGGGTAGCAGCCTTGGCCGTTTCATATCAAAGTCGCGAGAGAGGTCTCTCCCTTTCTTCAAAGCATTAAGGGGGACGAAAAGCTTTGAATGGACGACCGAATGTCATTCGTCGTTCCAGCAATTGAAAGATTATCTCGCTACTCCACCTCTCTTGAGTAGCCCGACAACTGGTGAGACATTGTTTGTTTATCTATCTGCGGGAGACAAGTCTCGTGGCGCGGGCGCCTTGATTAGAGAGGATGAAGGGCTTCAAAAGCCGTGTACTACATCGCAAAGCTTTGGCAGTACGTGGAAAGGTGTATTACAACGCCGAGAAAGTTGCTTATGCCCTAGTCGTAGCTTCAAGAAAGTTACGAGCTTATTTTCTCGGCTCATCCAATCGTGGTTCTTACCAATGCTCCCTTAAGAAAAATACCGCACAAGCCGGGAGAGTTCAGTCGATCGCTCAATTGGTCAATTGCCCTCACTGAATTTGACATTGAATATCGACCTCGAAAGGCGTTGAAAGCTCAAGCTCTGGCTGACTTCTTGGTCGAGCTTACGTTCACCAAGGAGGATGACGAGCAGCGAGCTCCAAAAGAAAAGGGCAAAGGGAGAGAGCCAGAGTCACAAGTCGCTATTAACCTACCCGACGATTGTTGGAAGGTATATTCAGATGGGTCGACAACAAAAATGTCGGTGAGCCGGAATTGTCTTGGTCGAGCCGTAGTCCTGGGACTCGTTTACGAGGAATCACTAAGATTCAAATTTGACGCTTCCAACAACCAAGCCGAATATGAAGCCTTGATTGCAGCCTATTGAGTACGCCAAGTGTTTTGGAGCGACTAAGATCATGGCCTACCGTGACTCACAATTGATAGTCAACCGTGTCAAAGGCGAGTACGAAGTGCTTAGTTCTACTCTCATCAAATACCGCGACCGGTGAAAGAACCGATAAAGGACTTAGAATTCGGGAGATTCAAAGGATTGGGAAGAGAAGATAACGAGCCGGCCGACCTCCTCTCGAAACCGGCTACTTCGTATGAGCCACATGACGAGCCCATCTCCTTCCTCGAAAATCCAAACTTATGAGAGGGTAAAAATTCGGTGCATAGATGATCCCTCAAGAAATTGGACTCGGGAGAAGTGTTGGATCGAGGAAATGAAAGCATACTTGCAAAGTGGCGAGCTGCCAGGAAGGACGAGAAGAAGGCTCGAGCTATCAAAAAGAAAGCTCCGAGATATGTCATTCAAGGAGGCGATCTCGTTCGTAAGATCTTATACTCGGCCATTGCTAAAGTGCATCCACCCTCAAGAGGTCGCCCTATTGATACATGAAGTACACAGTGGGATCTCGGGTGGTGGACACCGGGGCCGTGACTCTTGCGGTGCAAGTTAATCACTTTGGGATACTACGGCCACATATGAGAGCCGACACTCACAACTTTGTTCGGCAATGTGATCAATGCCAAAGGTTTGCCAACTTACCTCACATGCCTACAACCGAGCGGACTCCGCACTGCACCGCCATTCGACATGTGGGGTGTCGACTTGATTGGACCCTTCCCTCCCGCCCGAGGAAATTGCAAGTATGTGATCGTTGCTATAGATTACTTCACTAAATGGGCCGAGGCTAAACCATTAGCTCGCATCACGGAGGAGAATGCTATAAACTTCATTCATGATTTCATTTGGTGCCGATTTGGTTTTCCAAGAGCCATAGTATCCGACAACGGACTACGCTTCTCAAGAGCCTTCGGGCGTAGATGAATCGGGTAGGAATCAAGCATTGGCAATCTTCCGTCGCATATCCTCAAGGAAATGGGCAAGCCGAGGCAAAGAAATAAGCTTGTTCTATCTTCGCTCAAGACAGACTCGTAGGTCGACGTAACAATTGGTCGGACGAACTCCCCTTGCTCTTTGGGCGGTTCGTGCATAACCGCTCGAGAGGCTGCAGGGAAAGCCCCTTTTGCAGCACTTACATATGGGTCGGAAGGCTATGGCACCTCGCCGAACTCGCATTCCCTACCGCCGAGTGACTTTCTTCAATCAGAGCAAAATGATACCAACAGATTGATCGACCCGGATCTCGATCGACGAGAAGCGAGAAACAAACTCTCTACCTCCGAGATGGTCAACTACAAGCAAATGGACTAAAAGTTATCACGATAAGAAGGTCAAGGCAAGGTCTTTCCAAGTTGGAGATTATGTATTAAGAAAGATTGAGGCAACGGGTAGAAGGACCCAGCAGAACAAGCTATCTCCTAACTGGGAAGGTCCCTATGTGGTCACTCGAGTCGTCAAAGAAGGAACCTACATGATAGCTCATCCCGGAGGTGACGAGTTGAAACATCCTTGGCATGCTACTCACCTCATCAAATACTACTTCTAGTTTCAATTTCAAAGTTCAAGTTTAGGTTAAAGCTAGTTTCGAATTGATGTAAAGCATGATTCCCACTTCAATGAAAAGAGCAGTTTGTTCGATCAAACATAGTGTTACATTAATATCAACAAGCTCGACTCTTAGTCAGCTCCGTTCCAACAAAGCTCGATTCTTAATCAGCTTTGATTACTTAACAAGTCCGACTCTTAGTCGACTTTGTTCTAATGAGCTCGACTCTTAGTCAGTTCATCTTAGCTCGACTCTTAGTCAGCTTTACCCTAATAGGCTCGACTCTTAGTCAGCTTCGTTCTAACAAGCTCGATTCTAAATCAGCTTCGTTCACTTAACAAGTCCGATTCTTAGTCGACTTCGTTTTAATAAACTCGATCCTTGGTCGGGCTTGTTAGATTTAGCTCGACCCTAGGTCGGCTACAATAATAATAACAGGTTCGACTCATGGTCAATCTTGTTCAAAGGAAAAAGTTAACCAAGTCTGAGGTCGACTAAAAAGATTAGGTCGCCTCTAGGCTTAAGTTGACTCATTTACCCTATCTATATCTAGCTCGACACTTATTTCAACAAGCATACAACATTCATGAATCAAAAGTCAGCTAAGATTGGATGTAATAAGTCTCCCAAAAGCGGGCCAAGACTTAAGAAAAATAAACTTACAAAAGTATTTTGCCTCCCAAAAAACAGGGCCAAGGCATTTGAATAATGTTAAAGCAAAAAACAAGAATATTGTTTGAAACTTGTTCAGTACAAATTCAACTAAACATCTCAGGAGTCCTGGCCGACATCAGCTTGGTCGTCAGTAGCAGCTCGACCCTCTTCCTCTCCTTGTTGCTGAGGGTCCAAAGGTTTACCCGACTCCGAGTAAATTTGCTCATCTATTGTCTCCATGGCTTCAGCATCATCAAGCTCCGCCAAAACCACATCAAAATTCCTTTCAAGAGCAGGGGGAGCTTCCCACTTCTCGCAGTGATCCTCCTCATCCTCTTGAGCAATGAAAGCAAGATCATTTTCTAAGTAAGGAACAAGCGAGTGACCACTGCGAGCCGTCATGTCATATTGGGACTCGGTAAACCAACGAGCTAATTGCTCGATGGTAACCGTGGCCGTTGGATCGACAAGCGCGCGACGGGCCATATGTCTTTTGCCGACCTCAAGAAAATCTTGGGCCTTAGACACTATGGCATCGTAGTATTCATCCCCTGCCTTGAACTTCTCAACCGTCGCTTCGAGGCATCTTTGCGCCTTTCTCGATGGCGGCCTTGAGGTCTTCTTTGCCATTTCCCTCGTTCAATCCGACGATCTTCTTGCGCTTAACCACGAGATCATCCTTGTCCTTCAAGAGTTTGGGAACCGTGGCCGCCTCCGTTTGGGTCTTTACTAGCTCCTTCTTCTCGCCTCTTTCTCGGCCTCAACCTCTTTAAGCTTGGACTCGTATGCTTCAAGGTCGGCTAGAGCTTTGGTCTTCACCGCCTCATTGGCTTCAAAAGAGTTGTCCAAGTCATCAGTACAGCCTCCTTCGAATCCGCAAGCTCTTTAGCCTTTTGGAATAGTCCCGAAGGGCTTGTCTCTCCCTTTCAATCGAGGCCCTCCAAGAGCTTTTGGCCTCGCTTCGATCATGGTCGATTCTCGCATTCCAAAGAAAGCAAAGAAGTGTTAGCTCGAGACTTCAGTTGGTCGAGTAAAAGAATAAACGACTAAAATGAAAATGAAAGTAAAGGTTTACCTCGCAATGAGCAAGTCCAGCTCGAGCCGAGAACTCCTCAGGCGCCATCCCCTTATCAGCAAAATGGGTTAGAAGATCGACATCTATGGCCCTCCTAACAATCACTTGGCCCAGGCTCATGTCGGGATAGCGACGGCTCAAGCCGTTAAACCGCTTCCAAATGAGGAACATCACTCACCTCTTCATCTTTTCATCCGTAGACTCCTTACCGGGAGGAATGAAGGCTGGTGGAGGCAATTGGGTCGAGGACACAGACTTGCCCTTCTCAGATCGGGACCTTTTCTTCGAGCTTATAGGACGATCGTCCTCTTCTTCCATATCATCTTCATCAACGTTGACGACCAATAAAGGGCTAGCCTCCATCATCTCAGCCCCAGAGGTCGCGGCATTGGCCTCTTGAACAGGATCGGAGCTCGGACTTGGCCTAGGCGACCTGCTGAATTCCTCCCCTCCCTCATTCACATTCATGGAATGGGAGCCACTCTGTTGAAGGTCCTCTATAGCGACCTCCTCCATTGGAATTAACCCAGCATTGTCCTTTGGGAGAAGGGTATTCCTTGCAGCAGCATCTCTCTCTCTGCTGGCCTTGGCATTCGCAGCACCGTGGGCCCTCTTAGACTTCTTCTTGTCAGAAACTCCAACAATTCGAACCATAGCGGCTTCTTGTTCGGGAGTCAAAACTGCACGACATCAAAGTATTAGCTCGACAATTCAAAACAGTCATACGAGTAAATCATTGACGAGGTAATTGATACAATTCAAAGCAGTTCTATGTACGAATTGAATAACTCTACATACGAGCAAGCAATTTGATAAGGAGTTGCAATTCGAAATAGTTCTATGTACGAATTAATTCTACATATGAGCAAACCATCTCGATAAATACGTAAATACGAATGCAAGCAGTTCTATGTACGAATTAATTAGTTCAACAAGCGAGCAAGTAAGTGTCGAGCTGAAAGTTAAGTATGCAGATCAAAGCAATCCTATACGCCTATAAAAAAGCACTTATGCAAGTTAACATTGGACGAGCTAATGAGCAAAGGCGAATAAACCCTTACCACCAATGTGTTCTCCATTGTTCTTGCAAGAGTCGCCTTGCTTCGACAAAACCGGCAATTCTCCTCTAATCTACCCAAAGAGTGGGTTACCCAATCGTGGTACACCCGCCTCTCAATACCGGTGCAAGGGGCTCTCTTGCCTCATCTCCGTGCATCATCCCCGCTAGAACATAATTGTACTTGGTTGTCACTAATGACTCCCAATCGACGGGTCCATCCTCGACTGTGGCACACAAATTTTCTATACAAAGTTCTACACCAAGGAGGCTCCCGGTAATTCTCCTCACCGATAGCATCGATTCATCATTGGGCAACGGAAATTCCCAACCCACTCGCTCTCAACTAAAACTACATGTGAGTTCCAAAGCAATTGTGTTTATTTGGAAGGTTGGTAAACAACTTGGGAGAGTTGGGCTTGGAGGAGTGCTAATTCCCCGCCGTGCTTATCTAGCTTGGCACCAAAAACTCTTTGAAAACCTTCATGCAAGGCTCATGGCCCAAGAGCTCGCACACCATCGTAAAGCACACCAAAGACTCTGCAAGTGTTAAAGCACTGAGCCGGCGGGGAGTGGCATCCATACATTCCGAAACTCATTAACGAAAGGATCCAACGGCAACCTCAAACCCAGCCTCAAACCGCCCGTAGAAGAAAGCTACCCTAGTAGCATCTTTAGTGAAGGTCGAACGGTATTTGGCTAAAAATTGTTTCGACTAAGGATAGTCAACCTAAATTCTCGCCCCTATCTACCCCACGTAAGTCGAGATCACATCATAACGAGACTCCAAGTTCTTCCTCCCGCGAGTAGGTCGTTGAGGTACATAGCCCTTCTCATTCTTGCCTCGGCACCACATTGGGCCCAAATGCATTGACAATTCGAGGACCGAGACGAAGTTGAGGCGGCGTTCCCCTTCTTGAGTCGTCATATCTCGTACAAGCAAAAGAGGAAGCGGGGAGTCGGGCCCTATGATCGTGATTAGTCGACCTACCTAAGGACGACCTAGACTCCCCGGGGAAACCTATCCTATTTCTAAGGAAGGAGGGCTTTGGACGTCCCTAACATAAAATAAGGTGATATGGTCAAGCAATTCATGGAATAAATGAAAAGCGACAACATTTGAGTCGTCAATCACCACATTATCGCTTTCTCCTACAATGGGCAGCCCTATCTCGGTGTAATTCAATCCCCAACTAGTCAAAATGGAGGCGCACTCATCTAAGGACATCGCTCTCCACTCACCGTTCACATTCTTACATGCCCTACGATTAATAGTACAAGAGCCGTACCAAGCTCCCGGTTCACTACTAAAGGTTCTAGCCATGGCGGAATTAAGCACCAAGCGTAAATTAAAGTCCTAAAACAAAAATACAAGGGAAATACCTCAATTGATTGAAGAAAGGAAGTTCGTTCTTTGGAGCCGAGAGCCGAATTTAAATCGTCTTTGAAATCCCTTGATTATCGCCGGAGAAGAAGAAGTTCTAGAGCAGTAAAAGTTCTAAACGAAGAAGGATTTCTCTATTTATATTTTCCTAAATTTGGAAGGGGAAAAGAAAATCAAAATTAATTTTCCAAAATTAAAATCTGAAGCGGTTTCCGAGAAGGAGTTCCAAGAGTCAGAATTGCAATCATTACTAAAACCGGCGCTCCTTCATCTCCGACCGTCCGTCACCAACGATCAGGATGTTGCCACGTCATCATGGTCGACCTACTAGTATCTAGCTTCGAATAAAGCAATTTTTGGCAAAGAAATCTTCTTAACTTCCAAGTCGACGAAGTCAAACTCGAAAGTTGGGGGCCACTGAACATACCAAAAGTGTCGAATTGGGCCAAACGAGTAAAGCCCAATCTCAGATAGCGTTGGCACCCACATTCTCAATGAAACTAATCCAATCAGAACAAAGCCCAAGGCCCATCTCACACATCAGTCGACTAAGCCCATGGTCCGACTTACAAGTCCCGACCTAACTTAGTCCGACCTCATGATCCATGCTACTATTCGGGTACGAACCATGCTCTACCCGACAAGTCGACCATTCCACGAGTGGCGACCTCGACCTAAATCAGCAAGTGACGACCTGACACTTGCCGACTTATTTGGTCAATCAATGCTCACAACTACATCCCTACAAATCAGGGACCGTTATAGACACGTGCCCATGACCAAGTAACCGCCGCTATAATCTCGGAGGACATGCCGCCTCCCCAAAAATACATCACTCTTGCCTATAAATACTTCATCACTACCAAACGGTGAAAGGTAACTGCCATTTTGTATTCTGAGTTCATTATTCAATACATTTTGAGCTATATCCAACTGTGATCTTACTCTCACGCCCGAGCGTCTTCGCCGGAGACACATCCGGCTAGTCGTGGGTTCTGTTTTCAGGTCAAGGAGCCAGGTGATCAGTCCTGCCACGTGGAGGAAGATTGATAAGCACAATTCCTGCAGCATCAACTACCATTGTTTTGAAAAGTTTGTTTCACTTCAATTATTATGCACAATCTAATTGAACTTTGATAATAATTTTATAAAAATCTAATTATTCATATGTGATTCAAAAAAAAATGTTATTGATTTACCACTAAAAATAATATCAATCACAATTTTTATAATTTCTTAGTGATATTGATAATTATGCTTTCATAAAATTATAATCAAAATTTAATTGAGTTAATTATAAAAGTCAAAGTATAAGTATGACTATCTTTTTGGTTTTGGGATGAAAAAAGTATTCATCATCATCTCTGAGCTAAAAAGTGAATAATGAATTACTGTAGTACTAGTGTTATATTGGAGAGAATAATTTATGGTCTTTTATGTGTACCAAATTCCACTTAGCAATAATTTTTCATCATATATAAAGAATATAACTTTATACAAAAATTAAAGCAATTGATTTCATTATTTCTTGCTATCTTTACCTTTAACCAAGGTGACTAAAGAAAGACTCTTTGGTCTTGCTTTAATTAAAATAAAAAAACAAATACCCTTTATCTTCATTCTATTATTTGAGACTAGAGTGAAACATAGCTAAGCAACATTATAGAGTAGATGAAAAAGAGCTTGATTTAAGCTCATGTTTTGGCTCAGATTAGATTTTAAATGAACTTGTGTTACTATGGACTTTACAAGACAAAAGTTTCTGTAGAGTACTGGAGAACCAACGTTTATGAATCGATAACGTTTATAGTGATGCCGGCCTAATAATGCCCTAATAATTGATATCGTTGAATTATTAGTACTAGTGAGTAACCCGTCGAAATTTGATGGACATAGTTAGGCTTATTATTACTTGTTGTCATAATCTGTAATTTCATTTAAATAAACGAAAACAATATGTTAGGTTTATATCCAACAATAAAAAAATTGACACGATAATTTTGGGACGGATGGAGTATCCTGTACACATAAAAAATTACTTTACTACATTCAAAATAACTCCATTTAGCCTATATGTGTTGGGATGACCAAACATATTTTGGTCATATAGGAGTATATCTATTTCTATTTTTAAAAAGATGGAGAAGATATAAAAATTTCTGAATGCACAATCAAGATACATTAAGGAAGCACGATTCATGACCCTAGGAAGCATTTTAGATAACTCAAGTAGTGAGTATTATAAATCTGAATTGTGTGTACCCATAGTTCATAAATGTGTCAAAATCATACCAACATTTCAAGTTTCAACCACTTGACAACCATTTACCAAAATAATCGTTCCATAAAAACTTGAAACCAGGATCAGATCAATACTATTTTTTCGGTCCGATTTTTACTGATCTGGCCCGATTCTACTTGTCCGATCCGATTCCATGAATTTTTTGCACAGCCCTAGTAAAGACAACAATTAATCGATTCTACTGTTGATCGGACCCGATACCCGACCCGACCTCAAATAACCTATGTATATAATTAAAAATTAGGATTATATATTATATTAGACGCCTCTCTTCTTCTCTCTATCCGCTCGTCTCCCTCCTTGCTATTTCTCTCTCTATTCGCTCGTCTCTTTGTGCTCTTTCTATCTCTCTCCGCTCGTCTCTCTTTCTCTCTCCCCTCGTCTCTCTATCTCCGCTCGTCTCTCAGCAGTAGGCATTTCGTGGCAGTTTAAAGGAGGCAAGAAGAGTCTGACTTGGTGGCAATCGGCGTCGAATTTAATATAAGTTGAGTCGATTTGTCTCACTTTAATTTTATGGACAACTACCACTGTTTTGAAAAGTTTGTTATACTTCAATTATTATGCACAATCTAATTGAACTTTGATAATAATTTTATAAAAATCTAATTATTTATACGCAAATCAAAAAATTGTTATTGATTTATCATTAAAAATACTATCAATCACAATTTTTATAATTTTATAGTTATAATTAGATTTTTCTAAAATTATAATTAAAATTTGATTGAGCTGACTATAAAAATCAAAATATGAGAGTTTTTTTGGGATGAAAAAAGTATTTATCATCTGAGCTAAAAAGTTTGGATTGAGCTGCCGATATCTTATTTGTGGATATTTGTGGATAGCCAACTTTTTACTATTTGTGTTTGCTAATAAAATGATTTGTTGCTTTCAAAAATATTTCCTTCGTCCCACTTTAAGGTTCCATTTTTCTTTTTGAGTCGTCCCATTTTAAGGTTTTCTTCCTTAAATGAAAAGTTTTTCATATATTTATACTCTTATCATTTTCATATATTTACAAAAAAATCATTCATTATACCCTTATAAACTTAACATATTTACAAAAAAACCAATCATTAACTTACTATTCTTTCCACTCATTCTTTCTCCTGTTAATATTTTAATTTTTACATTCTCTCTCCTATTCTCTATCACACATTTAACTTTTACATTCGCTTTTCTCAAATTTTCTATCGACTTTAAAAAAAAATCTTAAGAAGCATAAAATCCACACCAAGGAACCTTGGTGGAAAGGAGGGAGTATAAAATAAAAATTACATTTCCAAGAAATAGGAAGTTCTGATCAAATCTTCTTCCCTCATCACAACAGTGCCACGCCAACTCACTCCTCGTACTGCAACACTTCTAAATCCTAAATCCTGTCATTATCCCCCACCAGCTTTAACATTAGTAAAGTTGACTAAAGCTTTACCTTTAGCAAAGGTAACTAAACAAAATAGTCCTTTGTTTTACTTTAATACAAAAAGACAAACGTCTGTTGTGAATATAGCCCTCCACAAATCAAGCAAATCACAAGAATAATAATCGCACACAAACAAAGTAAAAAAGAAAATCAAAAGCACAGAAAAGACAAGAGAAATTGTTTACCCAGTTCACCAATTTGATTGGTTACGTCTGGGGGCACTACCAAGCCAGGATCTTGCACTATGTATGTAATTTTTGTGTTACAATAAGCAAAGGGACGGAACATTACTTAATATATACTAAGGAAATAAATCAACCAAACCCTAGGCCAAGCTGAGCCCAGAAATACGCAAAAAAGGCCCACGAAACAGATTCCGGCGGCCTTGGTGCGCCCGCTCAAGGAGTTCACGCGGCCGCCCGAAAATGCTCCAACGCCAAGCCTCCCTCGGCCGCTGCGCCGCCGCGCTCGCCGTGCGGCGCCTCAAGCACACTTCGCCTAACGCCAAGATGACGGCTCGCGAGGCGCCCGCCACGCCATCCCGGGCGCCCGCCTCGGATCTCCTCGAAAACCGTCGAGGTTGGTCTTCTATCCCAACAATCTCCCACCTAGAGATCAACCGCATATACAAGCCCCCGCACTGCTTCTTTTTCAACTCATCCTTGGTGTCCTCCTAGTGCTCACCTCGATCATGGTAGTGCCATCCTCCTCTCTCATTCTTCAAGCCCAATTGAAGCTTTCAGACAACTTCAACTTCTCAAGGTTCACAACCTTTGTCAACATGTCGGCGGATTCTCCGATCCCAATATCTTCTCAAGCCACAAAGTCTTCTTCTCCAAGAGATGCTGATGTAGTGAAACCTCGCTCAATGTGCTTCGTCCTCGAATGAAATGCCGAATTCTTTGCCCAGTGAATTGCGCTCGACCGTCACTGTAGAGAATATTACCACTTCGCGTCTTCCCAAGTTCACCCAAGAAGTTACTCAGCCAAACCATCTCTTTACTTGCTTCGTCATTGCCACATATTCTCGCCTCGCGATGATCGAGCCACGATCTTTTGTAACTTAGAAGCCTAGAGATTGCTGTACCACCCAATGTAAACACATAACCCGTAGTACTTCTCCTCTTATCAAGATCACTTGATGCCAAGTCCGCATCAACATAACCCGCTAACACCACTTCCTTGCTCGAGAAACACAGAGCCTTACCAACAGCATGCCCTTCAAATAACGTAGGATCCACTTAACCGCTTCCCAATGTTGCTTTCTGGATTGCCCATGAACCGGCCGACTACTCCCACCGCATGTGCAATGTCCGGCCTTGTACACACCATTGCATACATGAGACTCCCCACACTGAAGCATATGGAGTTCTCTCCATCTTGTCACGCTCTTCCTTGTTCCTAGGCGAGTCCCTCGGATAGCTTGAAATGCAAACCCAATGGCGTCCCTGTTGGCTTTGCCTCTTCGATACAAAACCTTGCTAAGACCTTCTCGACATATTACGCTTGTGAAAGAACCAACTTGCCCGACTCCCTATTCCGATCAATCCGCATGCCCAAGATTTTCCTTGCCTCTCCCAAATCCTTCATCTCAAACCGTTCGACAACCGAGTCTTCAACCTGTTTACCTCTCTACCGCTAGAGCCCGCTATCGACATGTCGTCCACATATAACGAAGATAATATACCCGTTGTCCGTGTTCTTGAAGTAGCAACAGGTGATCCGCCTCGCATCTCGATAAAATCGATGTCGTGCGTGAATCCATCAAATTTCTGTACCATTGCCTAGGAGCTTGTTTAAGGCCATACAAGCTCTTAGTCAATCTCGCAAACTAGCTCCTCGCTACCCTTAGACAAGAAACCCTCACGGGCCGTACCATGTAAATTTCCTCCTCCAAGTCCCCTATGAAGAAAGGCCGTCTTCACATCCATCCTGTTCTAGCGAAGTCATCCGCCACTACTATCCCCGTAACCATTCGATAGTGGTCATCTTCACAACCGGAGTGAATACTTCGGTGTAGTCAATACCATACTTCTGCTTTGAAACCCTTTAACAACCGGTCTTGCCTTGTAACGCTTGCTACCGTCGCTTCCTCCTTGATTCTGTAAACCCATTTGTTATGCAGTGCCTTCTTCCCCTTAGGTAGTTTAGTCAACTCCCAAGTATTGTTTGCCTTCAATGAGACCATCTCATCTTCCATCGCAGCTTTCCACTTATTACAAGTCACACTACGAACTGCCTCCGCATAACATTCCGGTTCCCATTATCATCGTCAACAACAAATAATAATTCGAAGGAGTATACACTGTCGGGTGATCCACTGTCTGCTGGATCTACGCAGCGTGAATATCCGGTTACGGAGTACGTGGTTCATCTTCAGTGACCTCCTGACCATGGTCAACATGAACTGTTCGCTCCCACCCGAGTCTGGAATATCCACCTCTACAACCTCCGGTTCCGAACTAGTATCATCAGATGCCCCCTTTCTATCCTTGTACAAAACCTGTTCATTGAATACCACATCTCGACTACGAATAACCTTATGGTTTTGATCATCCCAAAATTTATACCCGAAGTCATCCCCGCCATACCCAATAAATGTACACTTAACAGATTTAGCATCTAATTTAGTTCTCTCAAATGCAGAATCAACATGAACATAAAAACGCAGCCAAATACGCGAAGAAAGGACAGATTTACTGCTTGCCACTCCAAGCTTCCTCTGGAATTCCGTTCCCCAATGGAACCGATGGTCCCAGATTGATCAAGAAAGGCTGTAGTGTCAAGCTGCATATGCCCGAAACGTCTTCGGAAGTCCACACTTCAATCTCATACTTCTAGCCCGCTCGTTCAATGTTACTGTTCATCCTTTACGCTACCCCGTTGAGTTGTGGAGTCTTCTTTGGAGTCTTCTCCATACGAATACCATTCGCGGCACAATATTCCCTAAACTCCCGAGCTCATACTCCCCACCATTGTCGATCTTAAGCACTTAAGCTTAAGTCCCGTTTGATTCTCCACCAAAGCCTTCCACTTCTTGAAAACCTCGAAAGCTTCATCTTTCCCCTTCAAGAAATAGACCCGGACCTTCCTTGTAGAATCATCAATAAAAGTCATGTAATATGACGCACCACCTAGAGACGTTCTGGAGATGGCCCCCACAAATCCGTGTGAACCAATTCCAACTTTGCTTCCTCAATCCCTACTTTGTCCTTGAGAAATTATTTCTCCCTTGTTTGCCAAACATACAATCTTCGCGGATCCCACGTTGGCTGTCTTGAGCCGGTAGTAGACCCTTAGAATAAAGTACCTTCATCCCCGTCTCACTCATGTGACCCGATCGACAGTGCCACAAATCGGTATCACCCTTGGCTGCGCCACCGCAATACTATCCTTGGTGTTGTTTGCCAAATACAAAGTATCCTCCTTATTACCCCAGCGATCTCACAATCCTCCTTGGTAATAACCCGGTTCTATGCCGAAAGTCACCTTGTAACCCTCTTCGTCCAATCGCCCAGCGAAAGTAGGTTCTTCTTCAAACCCGGAATGTGTCGACCCCGTTCGGATGTAGAACCTTCCGTCCGATGCTCCTATCTGACATCCCCCTTCCCCTTGATTTCCAAAGGCTCGCCGTCGACTAGATAGACCTTCCCGAAATCACTGGAAGTGTAATTATCCATCTCTTCCTTATGCCCACTTAAGAGTGGAATGATGCCCTGAATCCGACACCCATGATTCTAGTGCACTACTAACACTCGAGAACCAGTACATCATCACCTTCAAGCGCCACATTCGCACGATTGCCCTTACGATTTGGACAATCCCTCTTAAAGTGTCCCAATTCCTTACAATAATAGCTTGAACAGATCCCTTCGCAACCTTCGGTTTGTCCTTGGTCTCATCGGCTTTGCCCTTTCCACTCACACCGTTCTCCCTAGATTCGGTTCTCCCTTGTTTGCTAGTACCGGCTTTCCCTACTAGTAGTAGCTAAAGCAGCTCCCGAAGTACTTGATGTCCCCAACTTCTTCATGCGATTTTCCTCACCTAAAAGAAAGTCTTTAACATCATCATATTTCAATTTTTTTCTTACTGTGAAGCGTTGATTGCGATCACCGTTCCGCTCAACTTGCCGGTAAAGAAGCTAGCAACAAGCATGCATGAACCTCGTCATCGAACTTGATCTCCACCGCTGTCAATGAATCTATGACATCCATAAATTCATCGATGTGCTTAGCGAGGATCCTCCCTCTTGTATCTTGAGACTACCCATCTTACGTATCAAATCAACCTTATTTGCGGCGGACGGAGTTTCAAATCTCTCAGTAAGATAATCCAATAGCTCCTTGGTGGTTGTCGCCTTCCTGGTAGTCTTCGCGATCCACTTTGACAAAGTAGATCTAACCACCCCTAAAGCCTTCCGATCCATGAGTTCCCATTCTTCCTGATCTTCATCTTCCGGTTTGACACCCTTCAGAGGCTTGTAGAGATCCTTGTTGTACAAGAGATCCTCGATCTGCATCCTCCAATATCCGTAGTCAGACCCATCGAATTTCTCCACCGCTTGTTTGTCCTTGCCCATTCTTGATTGCTTGAAACAACTCCCTTGATCTTGAACCAAGAGCTCTGATACCAGTTGTTGTGAATATAGCCCTCCACAAACCAAGCAAATCACAAGAATAATAATCGCACACAAACAAAGCAAAAAAGAAAATCAAAAGCACAGAAAAGACAAGAGAAATTGTTTACCCAGTTCACCAATTTGATTGGTTACGTCTAGGGGCACTACCAAGCCAGGATCTTGCACTATGTATGTAATTTTTGTGTTACAATAAGCAAAGGGACGGAACATTACTTAATATATACTAAGGAAATAAATCAACCAAACCCTAGGCCAAGCTGAGCCCAGAAATACGCAAAAAAGGCCCACGAAACAGATTCCTCGGCCGGCCTTGAGGCGCCCGCCTCAAGGAGTTCATGCGGCCGCCTGAAAATGCTCCAACGCCAAGCCTCCCCTCGGCCGCCGATGCGCACGCCTCGCCCTAGGCCGTGCGGCCGCCTCAAGCACACTTCGCCAACGCCAAGATGACGGCTCGCGAGGCGCCCGCCACGCCATCCCCAGGCGCCCGCCTCAGACTCCTCCGGAAAAACTGTCAAGGTTGGTCTTCTATTCCTATCCCAACAACGTCCAAATAGTACTCTTATGTCCTTCATTCACTTCACTGCATTAATTTATTAGTATTTGAGAATTGAGACTAGATTGCAACAGAGCTAAGAAACATTGTTCAGTAGATGAAAATGAGATCCATTGGGGTAATATCAACCACCATGAATTACGTTCAAGACGCCGCCGACTGGAAAGATATCGGAGACACCATATTAACCACCGTCAAGGAAAAGCTCCCCGTGAGTTATGTTCAAGAGGCCAACTGGAAAGAAACAGGCGACGGAATCTTTAACACCCTCAAGGAGAAGCTCCATGAATTTCTCTTAGCTCTTCAGAGTCTTGCTCACTATTTCCTCACTTCGGCCGGCTGGAAAGAAACAGGCGACATCATCTTAAACACCCTCAAGGGGAAGCTCCATGAATTTCTCTTAGCTCTTCAGAATCTTGCTAACTATTTCCTCACTTCATTTGACGAATTCTTCCCACCGGAGACCAGAGAAGAAAAAAATCCGTCACTGGCTCCACCTTGCAACACCCTATCTGATCGTGGTGGCAATCATTTTTGTCGCCTTCTTCATTGTTGGGCCTACGTTTTTAAATCAACTTGTTTTCAACTTGGTTTCGATCCGGTTCCACCGGTTCTACAAATTACAATATAATATAATACTCCCTCCGTCCCGGTTCACTTGGCACCAAAGAGGTGGGCACGGTAACTAAGAAAAAGTAAGAGAGATAATTGATTAAAGAAAATGTTGTGAGTAGAAAAGATAAAGTAGGAGAGAGAATGAGTGGAGAGAATAGTGATTTGATTGGTGTTGTGAGTGTAAAAACTTTCCATTTTGGGCAGTGTCAAGTGAGGTGGGACGGACCAAAATGGAAATTAGTGTCAAGTGAAGTGGGACGGAGGGAGTATTTTACAATAACAAAATATACAAGCAAACATATTTAAGAATCAAATTGCTGAACAATATTTAGGGACAGAGAGAGTATATTGCTGTCTACAAGCAAGCATATTTAAGAACCAAATTACAATAACAAAATCAACAGTTAGGAAAAAAGAGTTCCATGTTCTACAAGTAAGCATATTTAAGAATCAAATTGCTAGAGACGGGAGTGAGAGACGGAGAGAGTATATTGCTGTCTACAAGCAAGCATATTTAAGAACCAAATTACAATAACAAAATAAACAGTTAGGAAAAAAGAGTTCCATGTTTTACAAGCATGCATATTTAATAACCAAATTGCTGGAGACGGGAGTGAGAGACGGGTGAATAATTGGGTATTGTCGTATTGATAAATGGTAAGAAAGTTATATATATATATATATATATTCGGTCTGTCAATTCCTAGGTTCAGGACCGCGTATATTTTTTTCAAAATCAGGATAAGACCAAATAATCGGTTCCATAAAAATTTGGAACCAGGATCAGACCAATACTATTTTTTCGGTCCGATTTTTACTGGTCTGGCCCGATTCTACTTGTCCGATCCGATTCCATGAATTTTTTGCACAGCCCTAGTAAAGACAACAATTAATCTATTCTACTGTTGATCGGACCCGATACCCGACCCGACCTCAAATAACCTATGTATATAATTAAAAATTAGGATTATATATTATATTAGACGCCTCTCTTCTTCTCTATATCCGCTCGTCTCCCTCCCTACTATTTCTCTCTCTATCCGCTCGTCTCTTTGTGCTCTTTCTATCTCTCTCCGCTCGTCTCTCTTTCTCTCTCCCCTCGTCTCTCTATCTCCACTCGTCTCTCAGCAGTAGGCATTTCGTGGCAGTTTGAAGGAGGCAAAAAGAGTCTGACTTGGTGGCAATCGGCGTCGAATTTAATATAAGTTGAGTCGGTTTGTCTCACTTTAATTTTATGGACAACTACCATTGTTTTGAAAAGTTTGTTATACTTCAATTATTATGCACAATCTAATTGAACTTTGATAATAATTTTATAAAAATCAAATTATTTATATGCAATTCAAAAAATTGTTATTGATTTATCATTAAAAATACTATTAATCATAATTTTTATAATTTTATAGTTATAATTAGATTTTTCTAAAATTATAATTAAAATTTGATTAAGCTGACTATAAAAGTCAAAATATGACTATTTTTTTTGGGATGAAAAAAGTATTTATCATCTGAGCTAAAAAGTTTGGGTTGAGCTGCCGATATCTTATTTGTGGATAGCCAACTTTTTACTATTTGTGTTTGCTAATAAAATGATTTGTTGCTTTCAAAAAAATAAAATAAAAATTATACTCTTTCCGTTTCTGAAAGATTGTTTCATTTGCAATTTTGACTTGTCTCAAAAAGTATGTTCCATTTTTAAACGTAGACATGAATGTTAGTGCAAATCTACTAAGGTACAAGAAGATGAAGCTCTTTCTTAATAATTGCAAAATATATAACAGAACAATCTTTTAGGAAAAGAGGGAGTATATACAAGAAATAGGAACTAAACAAAATCCTAAATCCTGTCATTATCCCCTCGTACTGCAACACTTCTAAATCCTAAATCCTGTCATTATCCCCCACCAGCTTTAACATTAGTAAAGCTGACTAAAGCTTTACCTTTAGCAAAGGTAACTAAACAAAATAGTCCTTTGTTTTACTTTAATACAAAAAGACAAATGTCCAAATAGTACTCTTATGTCCTTCATTCACTTCACTGCATTAATTTATTAGTATTTGAGAATTGAGACTAGATTGCAACAGAGCTAAGAAACATTGTTCAGTAGATGAAAATGAGATCCATTGGGGTAATATCGACCACCATGAATTACGTTCAAGACGCCGCCGACCGGAAAGACATCGGAGACACCATATAAAATTTAATGTATGACTATCTTTGGGGATGAAAAAAGTATTCATCATCTGAGCTAAAAAGTGAATAATGAATTATTGTAGTACTAGTGTTATATTGGAGAGAATAATTTATGGTCTTTTATGTGTACCAAATTCCACTTAGCAATAATTTTTCATCATAAAAGAATAGTATAACTTAATACAAAAATTAAAGCAATGTTTTCCATTGATTTCATTATTTCTTGCTATCTTTACCTTTAACCAAGTTGACTAATTTTAATATCACAATTGTGTGCTTTTATTTTTATTTTAATATCACAATTGTGTGCTTTTATTTTTATTGTTAATATTATGTGTAACGACCCTAACCCTAGGCCCTAATTTTAATATCACAATTGTGTGCTTTTATTTTTATTGTTAATATTATGTGTCCATTTTTATATATTTGATTTCACATGATAGGATAAATGATAATAAAATAATTTTGTGTTCTAAGAAAAGTATAAACATAGTAAATAAATAAATTGGGTAAATAAATAAATTGGGTGATGGTTAGTTAAATTGTGAAAGCCTTGGGTGAGGGGGGCATTTTCCCTTCCTCTTACTCCCTCAACCTAGAGCCCTAAAGTCAAAGCAAGCCTTACCTCCCCATACCTCTCTTACACCTCCCACACACTTCTCCCTCCTCCATCATTCCTTCATACTTCCTCTACATTCTCCATGGGAGAGTTCTTATGAAAGCCTCCCTCTCCTACACTTCTACCAAGATCATTTCTTGTCCATTTGAAAATCTAAGTGTCCTTTTGTGAGTAGAACGCCTCAAGGAGTTGATCAAGCCAAGAAAAGCTCCATTTCATCTTGTTTTGCCAAAGGTGAGTTATTATGACCTTTCTTTCTTTGAATGATCATGAAAATAAATGTTATTGTGTTTGTTCTCTTGAATGTGTTGATTGAGAGCTTGTTGGGTTTATAGAAATATTATGATTTATGGAAGTTGAATTGATCTAGGTTTAAGACATGGTTTCATGGAGTTAAATGGGTAGATTGAAGTTAACAAAGTTGGAAATGTCCCTTTTTATTTATAACTTAGAATGCTTTTGGTTGAATCCTTGGGATTTTGAGGTATTGTTTTTATTCTTCTTGTTTTTACAAATTACCTGGGTGAGGACGAGTCGTCCCTTGGACGAAGGGAAGTCGTGACCTTTAGGGGACGCCGAGGTTCGGAGGGGGTCACGTGGGCACGAAGTCGTGCCCTGGGGGACGAGTCGTGCCCTGTCCTGGTTTCAAGATATCAACTTTAGAGCTGTCCAAACCTAATCAAACTCGAACCAAAATGAAATCTCTTTAACCTAGATTAAAGTAGAATACTTTGGCTTCACCATGATATTCTAAGTGATCAAAATGGAATAGTAGAAGTGCCTTAAATGTTGTTTGGAAAACGTTAGCTAACCTAGTTTGGTAACTAGACAATTATGATCCCCACTTGGTAGATTGACTTAGACCCTTAAAGAGGCTATGTATTATTGTATAATGACCATGTAGGATGGATTGATGCTACTTCCTTGCTTACATGGAGTTCATATACATTGTAGTATTATGCATAGTGTGTTAATTAAATGTGCACTATGATATTGGTTGAACATGAGTATATTTTACCATGTTGATATATTGTTATCCCTTTTGTGGATTTTATTCAAGTATCTATTATGTGCTTGATATGTGTGAGTCAGCTGACGTTGGGGGTATAACATAATACGGTCAATTATGGAAGTGTGACCTAATGTGATCGGATTATGTTATATACGTGACCGATCCCCTCCTGGCCGCGGGTTGGGGTTATAAGCGTCTGTATTGAGCCAAAAGCCTTACGAGTTGCTCTTGTCTTGTTTGGTTCCACGAAAACGGGTCTTATAAGACGTGAGTATTGCTTAAGCAGCTCACTGTATAATTGGAGTATTATTATACCCAATGTTGTACGACTACTGTTCAGACGGGAAAAGGTAAACCAAGGTAATGGAATGTGTTTATAGCTTTTCCAATGTGTTACGTGCAACTTGTTATATGTTGCATTTATTTGGCATATTGCTGCATTCATAATAGCTTGCTGAGATTTATTCTCACCCCTCTCCCTTTAATGTTTTAGATCCCGAGACAGGAGGACCGCCCAAGTAAGGACGGAAAGGAGTTTGGCTGTGAGCATTTTGGGATATTGTCGGGGTACGTTAGGTTGGCGTAGAAATTATTTTGTCATAATTCCTTTTGGGCGTTTGTAATTATAAACTTTATCTTTCTACGTTAAAAACCAATATCTTTTGTAACTAAGCAGATGATCGTTTTCGAAGTTAGTTATCTCCTCCTCCGATGTGGAGTTGAGTGGAGTTATTTCGAAATGTTATATTATTAATGTTCATGTTTGAAAGTCAAGGCAAAAGTTTTAAAAGTTTAGTGTTTTTGGGTTAGTTTGAGGACGCTCCAACTCGGGACACGTGTAGGTTCCGGGTCGGGGTCCTCACACATGGACCTAACATGACCATCATGTTTAGCTCGTGGCAAAGGCTTGGTGAGAAGGTCCGAAATGTTGTCATCCGTTGGTACCTTGCATATCTTAACGTCTTCCCTTTCACAGATTTCTCAAATGAGGTGGAAACGTCTTAGAATGTGTTTGGATCGTTGATGTGAACTTGGTTCTTTTGCTTGCACAAATGACACCATAATTGTCACAACAAAGTTTCACCGGATTAGTGATACATGGAACAATTCCAAAATACTAATGAACTTTTGATCCAAACTGCCTTTTCTAGCTACATCATATGTTGCTAAAATTAAGCCTTAGAGGTAGAATCGGCTACGATTTTCTGCTTGGAACTCTTCCAATAAAATCGCACCTCCAATAAGCATAAACACAAATCCTAATTGCGATTTTAATTAACTTTGTCAGTTTGGAAGTTAGCATCCGTGTAACCTTTATAACAAGATTAACTTCCAACCTTTCAAATACCAAGAACGTATCCTTAGTTCTTCTTAAGTACTTTAAGGATCGTCTTGACTGCCATCCAATGGTTCTCACCAGGATCACATTGGTATCGACTTGTCATGCTCAAAGCATACGAGACGTCGGGTCTAGTACAAATCATGGCATATATGACAGATCCAAATGTCGGAGTATATGGAACTTCATTCATTCTCTTTTGCTCATCAGTTGTCATGGGACACTGAGTATCGCTAAGAGTAATACCATGACTCATTGACAAGTTACCTTTCTTAGAATCATCTAAGAACCTTATCAATATGAGTATTTTGACTCAAACCAACTTATCCTTTTAGATCTATCTCTATAGATCTTGATACCAAGGATGTAAGCGACTTCACCCATATCTTTCATTGAGAAACCTTTCCTTTGACCAAGACTTGACAGTCTTAAGTGTCGGAACTTTGTTTTCAATGAGTAAGATATCATTGTCATATAACAATAGAAATAATACTATGCTCCCACTGAATTTCATGTATACACAAAGTTCATCTTCGTACTTGATGATGTCAAACTCTTTGACCGATTCATCAAAATGAAGATTCCAACCCCTCGAAGCTTGCTTCAACCCATCTTATGGATCTTTGCAACATGCATACTTTATTAGAATTTCTTGGATCGACAAACCCTTCAGGCTGTATCATGTATACATCCTCAAGTAGGTTTCCGTTAAGAAACGCTGTTTTGACATCCATTTGCCATATCTCATATTCACAATATGCGATAATGGCAATTGAAACTCTAATAGACATCGACATTGTAACGGGCAAAAAGGTTTCAACATAGTCAATACTATGAATTTTTCTAAATCCCTTTGCTACAATCCTTATTCATGAAAGTATACACCTTTCATCCATGTCGGTTTTCTTCTTGAAAACCCATTTGCACCCTATGGTTTTTACATCTTCAGGTGGACCAATCAAGTTCAAAACTTGATCATCAAACATGGATTACAATTCGGATTCCATGGTTCATAACCATTTATCCGAATTAGGAGTGGACATCGTCTCTAGATAGGAAGTAGGTCCGTCATTCTCAATGACTCCCACTTGATTACTTTCCGATATGAGAAATCCATATCTCTCAGGTTCGGATCGTATTCTATCAGATCTGCAAAGAACTTGTGTATTTTGAACCGGTTCCACAACTCCTTGTGAACTTGGTTCCGTCTCTACTCTTGGTTCCATGTCATTTTTCAGGTTCTTGAACTCCTTCAAGATCAATCTTACTCCCACTAGATACTTTATTGAGAAACTATTTCTCAAGAAACGAATCATATAGAGCAGCAAACATTTTGTTCTCTTTGCGGTTGTAAAATTAATATCCGAAATTAACCTTGTCAGATTTGGTGCTAACTTATAAGAGACAAGTCTCTTTATATAAGATTCGCAATCCCAAATCTTCATGAAAGACATTCTTCCATGCCACATCTCATGTGAGAACCTAGGAACCGATTTAATTTGGACACAATTCAGTTTAAACGCATCAATTTCTAATGCATATCCTCAAAAGGTAATAGGAAGGTCAACTTTGACTCATCATCGAATGAACCATGTCTAACAAGGTTCAATTCCTCCTTTCAGACACACCATTCAAAATGGTGTTCCGCATGGAGTCAACTCTGAAACAATTTCACAGTTTTGAGATGATAGTCAAACTCTTGGCTTAAATATTCATTACCTCGATCTAATCGAAGTACTTAATAGTTTTTGCCAAGATTATTTTGTACTTCATTTTGAAATATTCCAAATATCTCAATCGATTCACTTTTGAACTTCATCGGATAGACATAGTCATATCAAGATAAGTCATCAGTGAATGTAAATGAAATACCGAAATCTTTCCCTAGCAATGCTACTTAATGGTCCATATACATCTCATGTACGAGGTCCAATAAGTCACTAGCTCTCCCACTACTCAGGGGCGGAGCCAGGGGGGGCAGGAGGGGGCACTCGCCCCCCCCAGCGGCGGAAATGCAGTGGAAAATTTTTTTTTTGCCCCCCCCCCCCCCCCGTATTTTTGTTATATATGTATATATATAATTAACTTCAAGATTAATACCAGTGAGTGGTGTGGTTCAGCGGTAGAAGGGGTGAAGTTAAAGCCTTTGGTCCATGTTCGAACTCTGCTACCTACATTTTCAATTAATTTTATTTGTCTTCCATCTTTGCTATTCTTTCTCTTAACAGTTTTGTTTTTCTCTTTCTCCTAATTTCCTCACATTTTTTCAATCTTAATTAATTAGTTAGGCTTTTCCCATTTTTTTTATTTTTGGTCTTTCTTCCTATTATCCCAAGTTTAATTAGCAAATTTGATTTTCTTTTTTGTACGAGTAATATATTTTAATAAATTGTTTGCGTTAAATACTTCAACATTATTTCAATCGTTCTTTGAATTATTTACTTTTATCATTTTTGTTAACTAAAATACATTGTATTTCATGGATCCGACCCATTTTTTACTTGTTCGACCCGAAATTTTTTTTTTCGGGGGCGCTGCCCCCGAACCCCCGTGTAATCTTGCCCCCCCCTCGGCCAATTCCTGGCTCCGCCCCTGCCACTACTCTTAGTGTAGGGTGGTTTGGTCATTTTACCAAATAAACGAGATTCACATACCTCAAATGATTCATAATCATATGAGTCTAAATATCCATGTTAATGGAGTTTAGATTATACGTTTTTCATTTATATGACCAAACCGGCAATGCCATATAAACGTGTTGTTCATATCATTCGATTTAGATTTCACACCTATATTATAGATATCTTCAATATTATTTTGTATCTTAACATCAAGGATATGAAAACCATTCAATGATATATGCATTACTATAAGGCATATCATTAAATCAATATAAAGCTTTTTATTCTCAATAAGAAAATTATATCCTTCACCATCCTCATAAGAAACAAAATAATACTCCTACTCAAATCCGAAACGTAGTCACACTTGTTCAAAACAAGTACTAGTCCACAAGGTAAAGTTACTTCATAAGTCCCTATGGCTAATGCAGCAACTCTTGCTCCATTACCACACATAGGTTTAATTCACCTTCTTTGAGTAGCTTTCTATTCTTTATTTCTTACACATTTAAACAAATGTGGGATCTATATCCGGTATCATATACCCAAGAACAAGAAGTCTCTATCATATAGATATTTGAAGTAGTAGCAATCAAATTGCCCTTCTTCACCTTTTAGGCCTTCCTTATTAGCCTTGCAACTTTGCTTCCAATGACAATCTCATTGCAATGATAGCAAAAATGCATTCTTTTGAGACACTTTGGGTTTAGCCTCTTAGGATTTTGCAACTTTTGCCCCAGGTTTAGCAACCTTTGCTTTACCTTCTTTGCCTTCCCTTTTGAACCCCTTTCTTGTGTTAACCATTAACACACTTGCGGATTGCTCCTTTTGCATCTCATGCATTAAAAGCCTTCACCACAACATATATCTTTTGCCTAGCTTGCACTTGGAACATTTTCTTTGTGCGATGTGCTAGAACAAAAGCAGCTCCCATGTGTTCAAGGTCCTTCTTAAGAGCCTTACACATGATGGCAAACATAAGGCAAACAACATCATAGGAATCATCTCTATATTTCTTATGTTGCTCCTTATCTGCCCTTTGCAACATTTGTAGTGGGTTCAGCAGGAATAGATTCGTCAAGAACGTACAATTTTGCTTAAGAACACTTCTTGAGCATCTGATCAAATCAGAATAACTTGTACCGTTCTTTTCGAATTTGTCCTTCATAAGGACGAATCACAATAATAAGGATTAATTATAGTTTAATGCTATTTCTACAACAAAATATGCAACACATATGAACACATATAAGTACCGATTTCATTTAAGAGATTAAATAACGTATTTCATAAATACTCCCACTAAATTATATAACCTTCTTATGCAAATATGCATAATATAATTTAATAGGCTAAGACCCAACTTTAATTTAATTTCAAGTCGGCTATGGCACGACTGCTCAAAATTAAACTAAAAAGGTAGATAACATTTATCAATCATATCAACATATGACTCTTAGATCCTTTATGAGATTATAGACATCATATGTCACATGTTTCAATCCCATCTTATGCCTTAGGTCCAAAACTGTTTTGATAGCCTAATTGAGTTTAACCATTTTAAACGTATAGCAATCACCGTTTGCTCATCTTGATCATACAAAGATAGAATTAATGTACCTCGCTATGGCGTAGCCTACATAAAATTATCAGTGTACTCACAAGTGTTTAAACATGGGTGGCATAAAGAAACTCAAATTTCAATGAAGGTTCAATTTTCATGTTTATCAATTAACATGGCAAGGTTTATTCATGAAAATTATATGAGCATAATTATGAACATGGAATGATGCATCACAAATCACATTTGATGTTTACATCATAATTTCTAATCAATTAGGGTTTAATGACTCATGTAAAATCTCATTTAATATGAACATAATCCCTATAACAAACACTTTGTTCAAGATCTAGAAATTCATTAATTACTAGTACGTGGCATTGTAATCCAAGATTATCCCACACTTCCATCGAAGTGCCTGTGGGGAAGTTTTTGGTGTCCAGTCCATATACTAAGTAGTATTCAAGACCCATATTCTAGATTAATCACATTAATCAAATAATTCAATTCACAATCATGGTATATCAAAATATACAATTACTTCCATAAGCAATTCTCATATAAAATCATGTTCTAAATCATATTCATCATGAAAATTAACATAATCACATTATATAATTACCATGATAATCTAATATAAACATCATGAACGGGGCTCTGATATCACTGTTGGGTTTCGAGGGTCCATGCGCAGCGAAAGATTGCAAATAACTCGAAAAACCCGGAGCCCTAGGATCCGTTCTAGATGATTAAATAAGAAGAATGATTTAGAATTACTAACCTTGTGTGCTTTTGTCGTTGATAAACACGTTCCAACTCCAGATTGAAGAACTAGCGAATCTTCGATGAACGATTCTTGAATCACGAACGAAAGATCTTGAATAGAGAAGATCCTCTATGTGTATTCACGCGTTGAACGAACCCTAGAACAATTCTAGGTGGATTGCTAGATCCTTGATTGAAACTCTTTTCAATCGATGAAGAAATATGGATTTTGATTGTGTTTCGATTCTCAATTCACAATTGGAATCACTCTCTTTTGTGTTTCTCTAAACCCAAAACGTGAGTATGACTGCTAGGGCAACTAGGGGTTTGTATTTATACGTTATAAAACTTTTCCCCTTGCGAAAATCCTAATTTTAAGTCAATTACGTATCAGTCCAGCGCCGACGGGACAACTCGTCCCCCAGGGCACGAGTCGTCCCCTCATCACAATGTTCTGATACAGGAGTCCCCCTTAAGGGGAATAGTTGGTTCTGTCCTGGGGACGAGTCATCCCCTCAGCACAAAATCTACATATTTTCCATTTTTGACAATTCGTTCGATGCGTGTGACCCCATAGGACTATATTATGTTGGCAATGAGTTCGATCACATCGATCCTCATAAGACATGAGCGGACTCTAGCAAGCCATCTTGCCTACCCAAATAATATAATATCAAGTTCGATTTCCTACATAGAACATATCACAATCCCATTGTCACACGATGTTATATTGAACATGAGTCATGGTCCACGTCAACTCATATTGTTCAATTCTTTCTCGTTACTAAGTAAATTGATCAATCGAATGATATTAATCACATTAATTCATTCGGGCATGGCCATGTACTACATCAATCTTACTTACGAGTGTCCTAGCAAACATCTCTCTTTACGAGGGACAAATTTCCATCTTGACTTATCATTCTTCCCAACAAGAATCATATCATGCCAATAATAGCCCTTATTGTTATCCGGTTAAAGACAACGTTAAACTATATCAAACATAATATTCATCGAGTGGAAGACGATGATAATCTCAGGTCAAAGGATATCAATGATATAACTATATGAGATTTAATTATGACATTCGACCATGACATAAATCTCATAATGGGTCAAGTCCAGTACCTTGTTCTCTAACAAGTACCCATGAATCTAATGTGCATCTCCATGCATATAATCATCACATGATTATCCATTAGACTTCATACTAGTGCTTCATAAGTACTAGGGACACGATTATTAAAGTAAACATGCAAACATATAATAATCAAAGTAATAATCTCATATATAAAATGAATAATGATATTACATATAAGTCTATCTCTATAGGCCTAGGGCACTAACACCTACACCCTCCCCCCCCCCCGTCAGGTCAAAAAAATAATCATTTTAAATTTATTTTTAACAACTCCTCCCCAACTCCACTCACCACCCCCTGCCACCCTATCCCCCACCCCCCCTCGTCGGGTCAAAAAAAATTTAATCATTTTAATTTTTTTTAACAACCCCTCCCCCAATCCACTCACCACCCCCCCATCCCCCCCGTCGGGTCAAAAAAAATTTTTTTAATTTATTTTAACAACTCCCCACCCCTGCCCCCACCCCCGCCGAGTCAAAAAAAAAATTAATCATTTTAAATTTATTTTTAACAACTCCTCACCCCTGCCTCTGCCCCCCCCCCCCCGTCGAGTAAAAAAATGATTAAATTTTTTTTACCCGATTGGGGGGGGGGTGGGGAGTTGTTAAAATAAATTTAAAATGACAAATTTATTTCCGTTAGACTGGATGAGTATCCAAACAATAGAATTGGAATTGTAAATCAATTCTAATTAAATTCTATAGATTAGCCAAAAAATAGAATTGAAGCTCTATGAAATTCGAATATGTTGAAATTCAATTCCATAAAATTGTGATTCCAATTCAATTCCAATTATGTGTATCCAAACGGACCCTAATGATAATTATAATTTTAATTGAAAATACTTCTAATCAAGGTGGAGAAAGAGAGAAAATAGAGACAGTAAAAATAGAGAGAAAGTAGTGGGAGAGAATAAAGAGAGTAAGAAGATAGAGAGTACAAAGGAGACCGGGCCATCTCCAACCCAGCAGTTAAAATTGAAGCAAATTTTACTTTATTTTTCTTCAAATTCTGATTTAATTTTTTTTTTCTTCTCCAACCCATACCTTCAGTTTTGATTTTAAAAAGAATATTCTCAGTATCATTTCCTTACACCTCATCATTCTACTACTTCTCTAATTTTACAAACATTACACAAAATTTAATCTTTTTACATATTGAACTCTCTCTTTTTTTTAGATGACAAAATTTCAAATAAATTATTTATAACTCAAAATGCTATTAAAATAGATTTTATTACTAAAGAAAACATACAAAATAAAATGATATTGACATAAATGATACATTGATACAAAGAAACAAATTTATAAAGCATTCTGAAGTTGACATAAATGATACATTGACATAAAGAAAACATAAATTCACTAAGATCATGTTCATTCTCGATTATCATATTGTGAATGATAATGCAAACAATAATTATATCATGTAATATTAATTATTATGTTGTTATAAATATAAGTATGTTTTTAATTTTTAATTTATGTTAAATGTATTTTGTACAAATCTTAATATATCTGCCTAACTTTTTTATTTTGGGTTGTCTCAAATAATTATCTCAATATAAAAATTAAAAATATTTTAAATAATTTTTTTTCACTTATAGAATAAATAAGATGTAACTTTTAAAAACTAGAGAGACTAATTTGCAATTTTGAAATCATACTTTAAAATGAAGGAAGATGAATAGTGCTCTTTCAAATTTGAAATAAATATTATTCACTTCTTTTATTTTTGAAGGAAGAAATGATGTGGATTGGAAGGAGAAATAGTTGTCATTTTGAAGAAATGAAGTGTATTGGATATGGTGTAAAGTGTATTGGATATGGTGTAAGGGCAACTCCAACAACGATATTAGCTAGATAGATATTAAGTTCAAAATTTGTTTCCTACTTATCACTATTCATGAGGTATTAAAAATTTCATCTCCAACAATAAGTATCAAATTCATGATATCAAAGTATATTTTTTTATTTGTTAAGTTTATTAATGCTTTCAACATTATCAAATATTTTTTTAAACTATGACTATTGATTTAATTATTTTTTTATCAAAAAAAAATATTTACTTTATTATTGTATAAAAAGTCAAATAAATTACAAATTAATCAATTAATGCCTAATTTATGGTATTAAATTAAATAAATTAAAATTAATCTACTACTTCCTACAATTAATGCCTAATTTATGATATTAAAATTTATTTTTAATTTTCACATGTATTATAAATATTATTGGTTTTTGTAAAATTTATTTTTCATAAAATAAAAGCAAAAGTCAGAGAAAGTGTGTAAAAAATGAAAAATCAATTGGATGAGTTGTATTTAACTAAATGAGAAAGTGATTACTTGGGTTGATGAGGAATTTTTTCCCAAATAATCCCGTTTTACTTTTTTATTTATCAAAATGACTTACTGTTCAAACTATTGCCCAGAATGTCCTCTTTTTTGAAACTCGCTACACCGTGTAGCGAGTTTGACTAGGGTTGGTCAAAACTCGCTACACCGTGTAGCGAGTATAGGGCAATTAATTAGGCCGTTGGGAAATTAATTACGGCATTTAATTAAACAAAACTCGCTACACGGTGTAGCGAGTTTTGACCAGATTTAAGTCAAACTCGCTACACCGTGTAGCGAGTTTAATATATTCCAAACCCCTACTTATTCCTCTCCGTCAGTCCCAACAAAACTTACCATTCTCTTCCTTTCTCAGTCCAGTTCTCCCTTTTCTTTCTTTCTTTCTTTCTTTCTTAAGTCCATATTTCATCTATCTCTCTCAAAATGGATCCATCAAAACCCCGCCGGTATCTTGGACGAAAACCTCTTCCAGGACATCCCGGTCAAACCTCCAATCGTCTATCTAATCTCTCTCAAATTGAACGAGAGTTTCAATCTCCACCGTCTCCACCGCCTCAAATCGAACGAGAGAGAGAGAATCGCCACCGCGTCATATCATCCCGGGTCCCGCTGGTGAAGCACAGTTAGCCATGCGTCGGCATCACACCGAAAAGCTCATGTCTCTCGGGGACCCCGCTCGGTCGACCCCGAGGCAATACGTAGCTTGAAGAGCCGGAGGACGATGATGAATTCCGGGGCAAAGCTTGGCTTTCTGCAATGGATTATCTCACTGGAGAGGGTACATTTTATCCGTTGAGAATGATCAAGGAGAAATGCAAACAACATGAAAGGGTGGAACAGGTATAATATTTTACATTAATTATAGTTAAGGTTGAAATTTACAATTAATTGGTCATAATATTTTTATTCTATTAGGTTGTGGTTGTTGTCAAGAAGTGCACACCAACTGAGAATGGCTCTTTTCACGTGATTTTGAAGGATCCTACTGACACTATTGAAGCTTACTTAGGTGACAAAGTGTTTAAGCAAACTGAGGGCGGAAGTGACATAGGTGAAGGTGTTGTTACGATACTTACTCGGGTATGAAATATTTTCCTTAACATTACACTCCCTAAATATATCCTTACCTTTTTGTTCTAAATGTTTTGTTTTGTTCATCTATTAGGTTGTTGTTTGGGTCATATCACGCTCAAAAAAACTACTTAACATTGTTCCTTCCAATGTTTCTAAGGTCTTCCCTAAGGATTGTTAATTTCATCTTTGGACATGTATTATTTGAATTTCTGTCGGATTTAATATGTACTGAATTTATGTAATATTTTTCTATGTGACCTAAATGTGGTCACCGAATTTATTTATTTATGTAAGATTTCCTATGTGGTCGGGATGTGGCCACTAACTTGACAATATTTATTTTTTGTGATTTTATGTAGATTTCCTATGTGGCCGGGATGTGGCCACTAACTCGAAAATATTTTTTTTTTGTGATTTTATGTAAGATTTCCTATGTGGCCGGGATGTGGCCACTAACTTGAAAATATTTATTTTTTGTGATTTTATGTAAGATTTCCTATGTGGCCGGGATGTGGCCACTAACTTAACAATATTTATTTTTTGTGATTTTATGTAGATTTCCTATGTGGCCGGGATGTGGCCACTAACTCGAAAATATTTATTTTTTGTAATTTTATGTAAGATTTCCTATGTTATCATTTGTTTTAAAATATGAAAAATAAATATTTATAAAAAAATTCAGCCACATGTCATTATTTTTTAACACATGTAATTTTTTTGTTAGTACGAAGCTATTTTGAGCAACAATTTGAAGCTGATTTAATTGTCGAAATTAAAATTTAAAAGTTGTTATTGTTACACCATTATATGTACTTCAAGTAACAATTTTTAGATATTCATTATGATATCTAAATTAACCTATAATTATTGCTCAAAATAGCTTCGCGAACGAATTTTTTTTTTGATGTTACTACGAAGCTATTTTGAGCAAAAATTTGAAGCTGATTTAATTGTCCAAATTAAAAATTTAAAAGTTGTAATTGTTACAACATTATATGTACTTTAAGTAACAATTTTTAGATATTCATTATGATACATAAATTAACCTATATTTATTGTTCAAAATGCCTTCGCGAATGAAAAAAACTAAAAGAAGTAAAAAATTTTGAAATGTTCATTCACTGCAAAGTGATTTGTTTTTACTTAAACTCGCTACACCGTGTAGCGAGTTTCAATAAAGCTGAAATCGCTACACGGTGTAGCGAGTTTAATTCAGCTTTATTGAAACTCGCTACACGGTGTAGCGAGTTTAAGTAAAAACAAGGCACTTTACAGCTACAAAATGCGGTTTCACGTGATTCTTACGGCCTTCTCTTTTTCTTACGTTTTCTCTCAGCCTTCTCTTTTTTCTCTCAGCTCAGTTTTTGTTTTCTTCTCTTACCTTTCTCTCTTTCTCTCAATTATTATTTTTTCTCTTACCTTTCTCTCTTTCTCTCAGCCTTCTCTTTTATTTCATCAGAATTGTTTAAGATCAACAAGAATCAAGGTAAATTAACATCAGCTTAATTATTATTTTGACTTGTGTTTAGATATAAAATTTAATGATTTAACTGTGTTTTATTATATTGTAGATATAATAAATGTAAGAGTTTTGTTATGTAGGTTTTAACACTTTGATTTCATAATGTAGGGTTAAATATGAACGGGGGTCCAATCATTTTTATGTGTTATTGGGGAGGTGATGATGAACAACCGTTTGATGGTCCTCATTTCAAAAAGGGGCCAAAATGTGCAATAAGGGGTAATTGCCAATGGAAATACAATGAGTTGATTGATGAGTTATATAAAAAGGCGAACTTAGATCGGTCTCATTTTAACACTTTGATTTCATAATGTAGGGTTAAATATGAACGGGGGTCCAATCATTTTCATGCGTTTTTGAAAAAAAAGGATGCAGTTTTTTTTTATAAAAAAAGTTTGAACAATAAATCATATTTTAAGAATTTGGGGTAGACCTATCTGATTTAGGGTTTAGGGTTTGGGATATAAGTATATGAGATTAGGGATGTTGTTATAGGTATATTAATTTCTATCCTATTTTGCTATCTCACTAATAATTCATATCCTATTATTTATACCTACAACGTCTTAATAATGTATACTTCTTAATTTTTATTTATCTTTTTATAAAACAAAGGAGAAGGGATCCAAATTTGGGGTAGACCTATCTTATTAATGAATGGAAATACTTACTAAAGAAGTGCTAGCAAGATTACTAATGTGAAAGTTCACCCGATAGCTTTTCTTAAAAACATATCCAAATTTGGGTTCTTAATAACGGTTTCGGTTTCGGGTGCACATTAATTGAATTTGAGTATTTTTCTAAAACGATCCTACAATTAGGTTATATATGTTGATATGCCTACTTCTTGCTCATGCCTAGTTATCATCAACCAAGATGTGTTAATCGAATTCACTAAAAAAATATCCTAAATTGCAAGTAAATTAATAAACATTACTATCTCATTTTTTCGGCACAACAAAACTAAATTTAATAACAAAAAAAAAATAGAGACTAATTAAACAAACATTCATATTTTCGGATTAACAATGACATAAAAAAAAATCAAAAAAAATCCTAAATTGTAAGTAAATAAATTATAAGTAAATAAATAATAAAAAAATTCGGATTAAAAAAACTAAATATAATAACAAATTCCCTTCATTGAATTATAAATTCGGATTAAAAAACCAAAATAATAAAAAAATTCGGATTAAAAAAACTAAATATAAAAAAAATCAAAAAAAATTCCTTGAGACTAATTTGTGTATAAACAATGTCATCAAAATGCAATTACAACATCATATAAAAAATTAAAAAAAATTATAAATTATAAGTAAATAAATAATAAAATCAAAGTAAAAATTTAATACAATACAAAAATTTAAACTTACAATTAAAAAAAGGTTGAATTACTTGACAAATTCTTCCTTGGTTGATTGATCCTACTTCTTCTTCTTCCCTTCTTCTCTTCTTCTCTCTACTCTAGGCGGCGGACTTATGCTGAAGTTTTTTTTTTCTTTCAGATTGTTTGAATGAAGACGTAAACTGGTGAAAAGGGTTTTAAATAACTCGCTACACGGTGTAGCGAGTTTAATACAAACTCGCTACACCGTGTAGCGAGTTTTGTTTAATTAAATGCCGTAATTAATTTCCCAACGGCCTAATTAATTGCCCTATACTCGCTACACGGTGTAGCGAGTTTTGACCAACCCTAGTCAAACTCGCTACACGGTGTAGCGAGTTTCAAAAAAGAGGACAATCTGGGCAATAGTTTGAACAGTAAGTCATTTTGATAAATAAAAAAGTAAAACGGGATTATTTGGAAAAAAATTCGATTGATGAGACAAGCCCACGTGGGATTATTCATCAAAATTGGGTATGTTCCTGGGCAATATAACCCCATCTGCGCGTGTCCACAAACATGGATGTATTAAATAAGGTAACATATTTGCTATCTTTGTTAATACTGTGAAATTTTTTGATATCTTTCATTTTGATTGTTGGAGTTGCTAATAATTTCATATAAGTATCAAAATTTATAATTGATACCTATTGTAGAAGTTACCCCCTAAGGAAAAAAGGAGTGAGAAAAGTAGAGAAAGAGAGAATTAGTGAGAGAATGATAGGGAGGGGGAGTCGGGGAAAACCGGAAAGAGAGAAAGAAGAGAGAAGGAAGTAGAGAGAGAGAGAGAGAGAGAGAGAGAGAAAATAGAGAGAAGGGGAGAAGATAATAGCCAAAATTATTTCATTTCTTTCTGATTTAGAAAATTAAATTTAAATTTTGAATTTTTTGTTCTTAGATATTATTATGATTTAGTTACATAAGTTTGGGCCAGTGCAATTTATTCTTTTAATTTTTATTTCTGGTCATATGGGCAGTTTTCTAATTCTAGTTTTTATGGTACAGAGAAAGACTTTTTTTTTTTTTTACCTAATGGGCCTTGGCCTTGTGGTATCTTAGGCGACTTTCTTTCGGGAAGGTCGCGGGTTCGATTTCCCTGGGGGAATCTTTGTGGTTAAATTATATACCATGGGTTTCAGGGTCCTTAGGCCCCTCTCGGGACACATTCGTGCAGTTAAAGAAGCAGCATTGCTGGAGCAACCATTTGGTGATGTGGAGCAGCCAATTCGCCACCCTGACTGCATAGGGCATATCTTGCGATTTACCTCCACCATTCTTGAGGGCGGTAGGCTGTGGTCAGATTAGTCCGACGACCCAGGAACACTGGGTATCAAAAAAAAAAAAAAAAAAAAAAAAAAAAAAGAGAAAGACTTTTTTTTTGCTAAAGGGTCAATCCGAGTTCGATCTGACGCATTGATAATCCAACCCGTTTAATTCACAAACATCAATGAGTTATAACAGATTAGATTCCCTGCTTTAACCCGTTTGACAGGCCTAGTTCGATTCTATAACAATCAATAATTTTTTTCAAAATATTTTATGAAGATTGAGTTTTTCATATTACTCCATAAAATAAAATAAATTTAAACAATATTTTTCTAAGCATTTAATGTTCTCTAACCCCTACTAGCCTCCTTTAATAAAGTAGGGGTGTTAACGGTTCGGATTGATTCGAATTTTGTCAAAATTTTAGAAAACTATGACTGGATCAATACTTCTATTCTGTAAAAATTTAGGATTAGGACCAGACCATTATATTATAAGACCGGTCCCATTGATCCGGTTCTAATGATCCAGTTTCGATCTGATTTCGTCGATTTTATAAATTATAATATACTATAAATTTTTTACGATAACAAATATTTAATTGAAATTATCACTAATTTAATAAACAAAAAGAAATTAAAAAAATTGCCACAAATATTTAATATTCAAACCACAAAATAGACACTATTAAACATTAATTGTTCACATTCAAACTTAACCATAATATATACTCCCTCCGTCCGCCTAGTAAGTTCACACTTACTGTTTACACGTTAATTAAGGAGGGAGTATTATATTGAAAGTGTTGTGAGTGTGAAAATAAAATAGGAGAGAGAATGAGTGGAGGGAATAGTAAATTATAATGGTTTGTGAGTATTAAAATAATGTAGGAGAGAGAATGAGTGGAGAGAATAGTGATTTAAGGTTTCCTTTTTAGGAAAGAAACAAAGTGTGAACTTTGTAAACGGACGCCCAAAATAGAAAGTGTGAACTTTGTAAGCGGACGGAGGGAGTATATATATAAAAAAGCTACATATTACACCATAAAGTCGACTCTGTCAACTTCAAGTTTCAACTTTGCAGCACAATTGTTTGTTGAATAAACACAATACAAACAAAAAGAAAAAGAAAAAAAGAAATATAAATCAATGTAGAAACAACAAAAAAGAGAGGTTGTATTTTCTGCAATTTTGAACACAAAAACTAAGAGAGACGCATATTCTCTTCCGCTGCAGCTGCGCCGTCGATAAGAGATAGATGGTGGTGCCATGGTGAGAATGGTGTGTCGAATTCGGGGCGCCATGGAGGATTAAAGAATCAAATTGATTTCTAGTAGAGAGAAGAGAAGAGAAGAGGTGAAGAGCGTTGACAACTTGAGAGATAGGAAGGGGTGAAACGGCTCAATAAAGAATATTGAGATAGGGTTTGTTGGAGTGAAACGAAGCTAACTAGGTAAGAAAATTAATTATGACTTTTTTTTTAAAAAAAAAGGGAGTTTTAAGAATATATATATATATATATATATATATATATATATATATATATATATATATATATATATATATATATATATATATATATATATATATATATATATATCGTGACCGCATCAAATAATTGGTTTCATAAAAATTTGGAATCATGACCAGACCAATACTATTAGTTTGATCCAATTTTTACTGATGTGATCCGATTCTATTGTTTCAGTCCAATTCCACGAATTTTTTACCATGTGACTTAGACATTAGACAACTACGTTTGGCTATACTATGCTCTCTACATCTCATACATCCCGTTTAAAATTATTATTTTTTTATTTAAAAGATTATCTCATTTGAAATTATATTTTATTTTGGAAAAATTTATGAAATAGTGAGATTTTATTGAATATTGACTTCCCTAATTTAAATTCAATTGATAAGTTTGGTAAGTGAATTTTATAACTTTCTTATCAAAGATTTAGATTTCTATTTGGAAAAGAAAATTGTTATATAAATATCTTTTAGTCAAGTAAATATATTGTGTTATATTTAGAATATGACTAATATTACTAACAAATCTCTTGTCTTGTGAGTATCAATCTATATTTCCTTTTACGAGTTGGATTGTATTAAATAAGGAATAAGTTAACTGATTGAAGGAATTCTTAAAGGTGCCTATAAATAAAAGACCATCAGCACATTGAGAAAACTCGGATTGAGATTCTTTGAAAGAGACAACCTTTTGTTATTCACGAATTCAAGACATCTTTTTAGATTGTGAGTGTAGTTGTAACTTACATCTAAACTCAAATCTAGATTTCATTTAAGTTCTATGTTTTTTTTTTCTGTTTAGAATAGGCTCTACTTGTTAAAGGAAGATTGTTTTTAGTTTAGAAGGTGGTTATAACTTGTTTTAGTATTTTAATCTTTTTGTTTCACTTATTCTTGTTTTCTTCTGCAAAACAGATTTTAAAAAACCTTTTTATACTTAAAGTCTTTTTTTTTCTAGGGTAGAACCAGTAAACGTTTAATTCTTTGTGTATTTTATTTTATTTCGCTGCTTATTGGTGGATGTGTGAACAGTTGTAACTCACATCTGTACTCACATCCGTAATCTGTTTGATTGAAACTGATTTCCTAGCTATACTAAAACTTTCAATTGGTATCAGAGTCAACTCTCAACATATTACTGAATGTTGATCCAGAAAGTGTAGTGTACCAATTACAATTTTTGGAAGTCTAAGATGCGTAACTACATCAAATCAATTGATGAAAGAGCGTGGATGTGCATACTTGTTGCGTGGCAACCTCCCACTATGGAGAAGAAGCCTTCATCAGGTATTGGTGAAACTATTTTTGAAAGAAAAGAGAAAAGATGGACTATTGATGAAATCACCTCTGCTAACTATAACTCTAAAGCCATGGGTGCTATTTCCAGCTATGTTTCTGAAAATATATACAAGCTTATCATCAATGAATGTATTGCTAAAAATACTTGGGATATCTTACAGATTCAATGCGAGGAGATTTCAAGTGTTAAATTCACTAGATTTAAGATTTTAATGGATAAGTTTGAAATTCTTAGAATGGAGGAGAAAGAAAACATTTTCTCCTATGCTGATAAGATCCATGAAATCTCTAATGAATGCACCAGTCTTGGTGAGTGTATCTATAATACCAGCCTAGTGAGCAAAATTTTAAGAAACTTACATGAAAGGTTCAACATAAAGGTTGTTGTCATAGAGGAGACTAATGACACCAATACAATATATTTAGACAAAATTGTTGATATTTTAACTGTATTTGAGCTGAATATTGAGGTCAGAAAAAGAACAAGACCATAAGTCTCGACTTCAAAAGATCTGCAGCTGTTCCAAAAGAACTGATTGAGTTCTACTCAGAAATTGACAAATCAAGATTTAAGGATGGGAATTTGTCTCTTATCTCCAAAAAGTTCAGCTCTATGCTGAAAAATAAGAGAATAAATAAGTTTACTATCTACACTAAACTTTCAATTTATAATGTACTTTTTTAATCAATTAGACACAGTTATTAAGAAAAAATTAAGAACTTTAAATCGGGACATAGTTAATATGGTTATACACAGTTATTAAAAAAAAATGTTAGTAAAGTAAAATGGAGAAAGTTGGTAGAAAATAGTAGTAAGTGAATTTTTATTACAAATGTAATAATAGAATCTTACTGTCCATAAAATTTTATGAATAAAATAAACTATTTTTTTTTTAATTTGAAGCATACTCCCTCCGTCCCAGGAAATACTTCATCATTTTAGGTTTGGCACGCAAATTAAGAAAATAGATGAAAAGAAAAAATGTTGTGAGTGTAATTTGAAAATAGGAGAGAGAATTAGTGAAGAAAATAGTAAATTTAAAAAGTGTTGTGAGTGTAATAGTGAATTAGGAGAGAGAATGAATGGAGGAAATAAGAATATTAATAAAAATTTTCTATTTTAGGAAAGTTGAAGCTTCAAACGGGACGCCATTTTGAATAAAAGATGAAGCATTTTTTGAAACGGAGAGAATATAAAAAAGTGAAAATCTTATTTTGAAACGGAGGAAGTATAAAATTTATGGCCATGTAAATATTTATAAGAGGGGGAAAGTGAACATTGTTCAAGAGACGAAAATAAGATCCATTTGGGCAAATATCAACCACCATGAATTATGTTCAAAAGGCCAATTGGAAAGAAATCGGAGACGAATCGGTCATGGCTCTAGAGAATTTCGCCAACAATTTGCTTAATTCATTCTTCCCACCGGAAACTAGAGAAGATCATCATAATATCCGCCACTGGCTCCACCTCGCCAAACCTTATCTGATTGCGGTGGCGGTCATATTCACCCTCTCGTTCTTTTGCCGCTGCTGCTGCGGTGGTGGACGAAGATCGTCCGGTAAGATGATGAAGGCGCCCGGCAGGAATTACAGGATGGGTAGAAATAACTTTGAGGGAAATCCCAGAGGATATTTCCGTGATCTTCGTGGAAATTAACACCAGCAGTTAGTAGCAAATTACCTTGTAATTGTTTTAAAGCTTGAATTTCAATTTAAGCTTATGTTTTGCTTCATATTTTATATGAATTTGGTTTACCGAACTAAATTCAAGTTGGAATTCTATTAGCTTGACTCAGTTACACTTTCCCAATTGAAATTACTCACTCTCTGGCCCTTTCTAAAAATAGTAGGAAGACCTAGAGAGTCTTTGTTTTGTCTATTTTTATTAAAGCATGGTAAAAAAATCTTTCTTATTAATTACGTTTAGAGTAAAACGACATTCGAAAAATAATTTTTTATAAAATAATTTTTGAAAAATAAAAATGTTTTTCGAAAAATGACATAAACATACTTTCGATTTTTTGGTAAATCAAAGACATGAAAATGTTTTTTGATTTTTTTTTTCTTGTCTTTGATAAATTCAAAAGAAATATTTTCCCCGTGAAAACTCAATCTGGGATTCGGTGGGTGGGGGTAGACATGTCCAAACGGTTTCGATTTCGGTTCTCGGTTTCAGAATCGCCGGTTCTCGGTTTCCAAATAGCCGGAACCGTATTCGAACCATATTAATCCGGTTCCCTGTTCCCGGTTCTATCCGTCGGTTTCGGTTTCGGTTCCAACGGTTCCACCGGTTCCATCACCATCTAATTTTTTTTTTAAATCCAAACCTCTTAAGACAGTAAAGACGCTAAATATTACAACATTTATCTAAATTCTAGTCTAATTTAAATAAAACAACACTACACTACAAGTACAAATACTAAATAAATGCTAAATATTACATTTAACTTACCTTGATCAATCGCCGGTTCCCGATTTCGGTTCCCGATTCCGGAACCGCGGTTCCCGATTCCGCCAGTTTTTCGGTTCCCAATATGGTGGATTCGTATTCGAACCGTTTCAATCCGATTCCTGGTTACGTTCGGTTCCCGGTTCCAGCGGTTCCCGATTCTCGCCGGTTCTCGATTCCGGTTCTACCCGCTGATTCCGTCGATTCCCGATTCTATTTGGACATGTCTAGGTGGGGGTGGGGGTGGGGGTGGGGTGAGAGAGTTGTCAAAAAGATAATATAGTTTAACTCTAAATATTTTTTTTTACCGGAAAGAGGTGTAGGGGTGGGTTATGAAGGGCGGTGATGTCGTCTCCCTCACACTATATATACTCTCATTTGTTCTCTTGGGCAAGGTAAGCCACAATTGTAAGACACATTGTCTAAACCCTAACACACAAACACACTAAGACATTCCAAGTCTAATTCACTCAGTTATCAAATCCTCAAAGGTCTTATTCTTACACCCGAGGGCCTAAGCCGGAATCAACCCTGACTTGATCTCTAACGGTGCTTCTTGTCTTTGATGTTTTCTAGGTACAATCATCAATACAAGCCAAATATTCCTATTTAATGAGACCCCAAAATTTGTGGCGTAATCATTCCCACTTGCTTTATCTTAAGCAATTCCCCACTTGCTTTATCTTTAGCAAAGGTGACTAGACAATGAATCATTTGTGATGATTCCAAAAACGTTCGGGTCATCCCAAATCCAGCGACAGGTTGTATCCTGGATGATTGAATAGCCTGAAAAAATGAACAAACACGTAAACTAAGTCGGGGCTTCACCGGCGAAGGCCCTCCGGTGTGAGAGTAAGTATTCGTGTTTAGAGAGAGAAATCAATTGACAAGAGTTTAGAGTCAAAAGATAGATTACCCAAATAATGTGAATTATGGCATGTTTATATATGCATAGCATTGTAGAGTCCTTGTTGGATAAGGAGGCGTGTAAGATAAGATTATAATCCTACGAGGATTATAACTGTTCACAATCCTTTTTTTGTAGGATTAGGTAGAATAATCTTCATGTGCGCCTTAGAGGAGACTTCCTCGTCATACGTGGCTTGGTCGGCATAGATAGAACCGAGGAATAGAGTAAGTAGAAATAAGGAAAACCAATTCCTCTTATGATGACAACCGAAGAGTGGCTCTTCGTCTTTGAAAGGAGGTCTTACTCGGCCTTGAGAGATGCCTTGCCCGACATTGATGATTATGCCTCATCGACATTCAGTTTTGTAGGGCCTTAGTCATAATACGCTCTGCTATGTCTAGGTCGACATAGTGGGAATGACGAGGAGGTATGACGAGCAAGGTAGGGAAAGCCCACTCCATCTGTCGTAATTGAGACTTGTATGGATTATATGTTGGGCCCAATCCATTGGGCCTTGGCCGTCCTGATCCACGTTCGTACCTCGGTTTATACCGTTCATTGGCCCCCGAATTCCTAGCTCGGCTATTCCCGAGGAGGAAGTAGTGCTCTACCTCTGCTTAAATGAATACGAACAGGTGATGATGTGGCAATATATTCTTCATTACCCATCGGTTACATAGTACAATGATGGGTGCGCCGCACGATGCCTGACATTCGTCTTGGAAACCCACTATAATATTTAATGCGATGGGAAGGACGGCGTCAGTTTCCCCCTTTTTGACCCATGTCCGTTTTTTATTTGGGTATAAAAGCCTAAACCCTTTTCAATTTCAATCTTTTATCACTATTCATCTTTGAGAGAGAAACTGTAAGCTTGAAAACCGATGTTCGTGTTCTTAATTTCTTTGCCCATTTTCGTCTGTTCGTGCTTGATTTGGCATGCGTTTCTCGATTTATCTTTTAATTAAAGGTATATTTTCTTCCTTTCTTACTAATTTCTGCACTTTTATTTTGAATTTCTGGGTTTCTTGAGCATTGTTCTTGCTGGCCGCCATTGTTGCTCCAGGTTGAAGGTTTTCTTGAACCATCTTGTGTCTTCTTCGTATTTAGACATGACACGTAGATGGAGGAGAAATCCCAATGCCATATATTTTTACCACATCCAGAATCTTAGGGTTTACCAACGAACTGACGGTCCTTGGATGATGTTGGGTTTAAATGAGATAAGGGAAATCTTGACGAGGTATCAAAGCCCTAGAACCGACGTACACTACCCAAGTCGATTTAGAATTGACCGAGTGAACGTAGATTCCCCCAATGTCGTATTGTTTCAAGGCTGGTCTGAGATAATCAATCACATCAACATGTTCTATTTGAGGTGCAATCCTCTAGATCGTCCTCCGTTGTTGGGAAAGAATCCCTACTCGGTTTTAGTTGGTAGGACGAGGAGGGACACTCTTCCTCGTCCACTCAACTTGCCCTAGCCAAATTTTGACCCTTGTTCTTTTTATTGTGCAACAATGACCGGGAGAGGAAATGACTCTGCTCGTCCTTGTGGTCCCTCTACTTCGGGGAGGATCGTGGACGCATTCACCGAAGGAGCCAATACTGGGGGCCCAGGTAAAGGACGAGGGAGGTCCAACTGAGGTAGAGTGTACACCCCTAGGCCCAAACCCATTAAGGATGGAGACCTAATGATAGAGGAAGTACATGTTCGTTTCAAACCTAACAGTTCTTTTAAATACCGCAAGTGCACGGGCTATAATAGTATAGCTAATGGAAGTACGGGTCGATCTCACAGAGACAGGGTTTACTTAGTATGATTCTTGTTTTTATATAAATATATAAATAAAATTATTGGGGGAAATATATTTAGTTTATGAAAATACTAGAAACATACACAAACTACTCTAACTTATAATAAAATTATTCTCGGGATTGGGATTCAAACAACATATATTCATCAAGTAATCATGCTTTAAATAAATGTTTTCATCAAAATAACAAGGATGGTACATTCATCCTATACTACTTCTCACGATCAAGCAAGTAGTATTTGTATTCTTCACTAATTATGCCCTATCTCTCGATGACCCATAATTAGTAAGAATCCATTAATGCTGGTAAAGTCCATGTACTTTCCATTCAAAGAACATCCCTATGCCATTAAACTACTCTCGTGATTAATGAAACCCAGTTTACTTCATATGGTTCTGCTAATCGAAATTCTCTGCTAGGTACTTCTCTCGATTAACTAAGGTTCAGACAAATAAGAACGTCTTTATATTTGTAGGCATTTAAGAATGATATGAAGAAATTGTTTTAATATGAAAATGTCATAAATCAAGGATGATACGCTAAGTTGTGCTAACTATTTATAGGTGAAGGCCTAGCACATGTATTTTAAGACTAACACGACCTATCTCTTGAAGGTTCCGTTTAAGGTATTCCCGCCTGTCACGTGCGGGCAACCCGGCTTACCTCTCGAGAGTTCCATATAAGTCAAAATTCGTTAAGTTCAAGTTATTCTCACGTATTCTCCACTAAAGGATCATCCCTAGGTCATTAAACTACACTTGTGATTAATGAAGCCTAGTTCAATTCATAGGATTCCGCTAACCAAGATTCTTCTCTTGATTAACTAAGAGTATACAACCTATTGTAAGAATTAAGAACGATATGAAGAGAATTGATTTGACATGGAGAAGAAACATGAATTATACACAGATGAATAAATAAGTATCGAGTTTTAAACCCCAAGAACTTAGAGGATTACTTGCTTAGCCATTGAAATTATCATAAAAGAATAAGAAATAAGCATGGAAATATAAAATAGGAAAGAGATACTTATTCTTATCATTGTAGAAGAGACAAAGGCTGAAAAGACATCTTCCATATTGTATTTCACAATCTTCAAAGGTGTACAAGAACTAAATATTGACAATTCTTGAAGAATTGTGTATAAATATGTTGCTAGAGTGTTTTACTATCGATTCTAGATATATTCTGATCCATCTTGGATGATTTCTACTAATTACAAGGGCCCTTTATATAGGAAATCTAAGATAGGGATGCAACTCTACAAAAAGTTGTCTTCAAAAGGTGTCTTTATGAATCTGGAACAGTAAGTGCATGACCGCGCGTTGTAACTTGCACGGCCGTGCAATCCTTGGCGCCAATTTTATTTTAAACTGATAGGAGATACACGGCCGCTCCAGATATTGCTCTATGGCCGCTCTGGCTTGATTTGCTCGGCCGCTCCAGATTTGAAGACACGGCCGCTCCATAGGACTTGGGCCATTTTGGCTTGACAGAGGCAGTTGTACGGCCGCTCTATTTTACGGCCGCTCCAGTGCAGATTTGGCCTGGATGACAAGTTTGAAGCTGTCCCTTTCTTAGCTTTGATCCCTTAGATATTTCCCAAGCTTTATTTTTTTCCAGAAATCAACTTAAAAACTTGTGTAAATGCTCAAACACACCAACAAGCATAAAATTGAAGATATAAAACAAAAGAAGCTAAATTATACTAAATGATGAGAATACAAACTAAGTAAGTGATATAGATATAATGCTATAAATGACTATAGTATAGCCATTTATCAAACTCCCCCACACTAAATACTTGCTTGTCCCCAAGCAAGATTAAGATAAAAAGATGGAGAGGGAGGAAAAAATGCAAATGATAAAAACATAAAGTTGAATCCCTCAAAAAATATGATGATTTTGTCTTTATCTACCTATTCATACTTTTTATAACCTTAAAGATCATTAGAAAGAGGTTTAGAAAGATAATTAAGAGAGTAATTTTAAGACAATAAATCACTATATCATAAATAGAATTTGACTAAGCAAAGCATAATGTAGAGAAGGATGACCCTTTGGATCATAATCTTGGCGTAAGGAAGATTTCACTATTTAGAGTGCTATGTGTAAAAGGGCTTATTGCTTAAAATGTACAAATAAGAAGAATGATCATTTATTCACAAACTAGAAGTATTCATAGGAATCGAGATGCACTTTTGAATCACAAAGATGGAAATGGAGGATGATGGTGGAAAATTTATCAAGGATAACAAATTATCTTATTTTATACGTGTTAAAGTTGCAAAAGACTTAAGTAATTTTGAACCTTTCAAGTAGGATACATTGGGGCAGCGAACCCCATGTCCTAATACTTAGATCAAAACACTTATATACTATTTTCATTTGACAAGAGTATATCGTCGCAGCGAACGCCGTGGCCCGAGTTACTAAGAAAATAATAGATGCTTTTTCCTTTTTTTTTTTCAAAGATTTAGTGACTTAGTCACTTTTGAGCATTAAAATAAAATTTTGTTTAGCCTTGATTGATTAGTGGAAATGGAAAGATGTATTTTTATGAAGGGTTGCGATTCAAAATATGCAAAACAATATGAATATTTCTAAGGAGGGAAAAATCAAAAATTTTAAAGTGTACATTTGAAGAAATAACTTACAATATTTTACAAGATTTAAACAACCAAGAGCTTAAGATGATCAAGAAGAATTCAACTAATCTAAATAATGCTTTCTTAATAAAATTCTATATAATGCTATACTAACTTATGAAGCTTCGATATTCTTTCTAAAATATCCTTAAGTTTTTTTTTCCTAAGTTTATAGAAAATATGAAGAGAAAGGGAAAGACATTACCCTAAGGCAATTGGCAAGTATAATGATAAGCAATTTTGTCATCATAAGAATTTTCCTTTTTTATTTTTTAATGAAAAACATGATGCATACATATAGAAAGATAAAAAGAAATGCAACTAAGTTAAAAAGAAAAACTAAACTAAAAAACAATAAAAATAGATAGATACCTCCCACACTTGAGGTAAACATTATCCTCAATATTTTAAGGACTATGAAAGAAGGGAGGGTGAATAAATACTTACTTAAATATATATATATATATATATATATATATACAACCTAGAAAAACAAAACAATAATGAATTAACTTTTGAGCATTATTACTATATTATCGTTTTCCGACTAAAAGTGCAAATTTCAAAATTTTGTGATCACTATCCTAAAAATAGCCTACAAGCTAGAAATTTCTTCTTTTTTTTTTCAATCCATGTAAAAATAAAAATATTTTTTTCCATGTAGTGTGTCAAATTGAATTTAATGGAAGGAGGAGTAGTAATACTTTTGATTTCAATATTTATCTAGTGATTTAGACTTTTACTTGGAATAATTTTTTTAATAATATTTAGGAAAAACAAAAAATAAAACTAAATTATAGAACAATAATTTTGATTGCAATACTTTTTTCTTGTAATTTAGACTTTCACATAGAACGAATTTAATGAGTAGTAGTAATAATTTTAATTTCAATATTTTTCTAGTAATTTATATATATATATATATATATATATATATATATATATATATATATATATATATATAATGTGTAAACAACCTAGAAAAACTAAACAATAATTAATTAACTTTTGAGCATTATTACTATATTATCTTTTTCCGATTAAAAGTGCAAATTTCAAAATTTTGTGATCACTATCCTAAAAATAGCCTACAAGCTAGAAATTTCTTCTTTTTTTTTTTTCAATCCATGTAAAAATAAAAATATTTTTTTCCATGTAGTGTGTCAAATTGAATTTAATGGAAGGAGGAGTAGTAATACTTTTGATTTCAATATTTATCTAGTGATTTAGACTTTTACTTGGAATAATTTTTTTAATAATATTTAGGAAAAACAAAAAATAAAACTAAATTATAGAAACAATAATTTTGATTGCAATACTTTTTTCTTGTAATTTAGACTTTCACATAGAACGAATTTAATGAGTAGTAGTAATAATTTTAATTTCAATATTTTTCTAGTAATTTATATTGAATATCGATCGAACCAGAATTTTTTGGCCAAATGTTTTAGGTCTGAAAAAACCTGTTTTATTTTAACTAAATTTTGACATACCAAAAAAGCTAATACAGAGTAAAACATACTCCCTCCATCCCAGAAAATGCTTCACCTTTTATCCAAAATGGCGTCCCATTTGAAGCTTCACCTTTCCTAAAATGGAAAAGTTTTATTAATATTCTATTATACCCACTAACTATTTCTTCCACTCATTCTCTCTCCTAATTCACTATTACACTCACAACACTTTTTAAATTTACTATTTCCTCCACTAATTCTCTCTCCTATTTCCAAATTACACTCACAACATTTTTTCTTTCCACCTATTTCCTTAATTTGCGTGCCGGGCATAAAATGGTGAAGTATTTCCTGGGACGGAGGGAGTATAACAACAGTAATTAGAGCTGTACAAAAAATCGGTGGAACCGGTCGGACCAACAGAACCGGACCAGACCAGTAAAAATCGGACCGAAAAAATAGTATTGGTCTGGTCCTGGTTCCACATTTTTATGGAACCGATTATTTGGTCTGATCCTGGTTTTGAAAAAAAATATATGCGATCCTGGACCGGAATCGGATTGGATCGAATATATATATATATATATATATACACATATATTAATATATTAACTTTCTTACCAAGTGGTTGAACATGGAACTCTTCTGTCCTAATTGTTGATTTTGTTATTGTAATTTGGTTCTTAAATATACTTGCTTGTAGACAACCATATAATCACTCCGTCCCGAAATATTGTTCAGCAATTTGGTTCTTAAATATGCTTGCTTGTAGATTTTGTTATTGTAAAAAAATATATTATATTATAATTTGTAGAACCGGTGGAACCGAAATCGGAACCGGACCATTAGAACCGAATCGATGGGACCGATTCTATAATGTAATGGTCTGATTCTGATCTTAAATTTTTACAGAACCGAAGTTTTTGATCCGATCCTGATTTCCTAAAATTTTGACAAATACCAGATTAATCCGAATCGTGAACATCCCTAGATACCCCACCATTAGATTTCTTCATTCGTTCCACACTACTAGTCAACTATTTTTTTTTTTTTTTGATTATTGCATACTGAGAGTACCACTTTTAAAAATTAAGCTTTACAAAATTTGTTTTTTTATTTCCCTTCAAATTTCTCTTGGCGTTCAAGATATGTAATTTTACTATGCACATTGCAGATTTTTTTTTTTAATATAAATTGTATAAAATGATAATGTAGTATTACAATACTAGAAAGTTAATTTTTTGAATGTTCACTCTATACATGGGTTTGGAGGGAGTTGTTGTTGTTGTTGTTGTTGTTGTTGTTGTTGTTGTTGTTGTTGTTGTTGTTATTATTATTATTATTATTATTATTATTATTATTATTATTATTATTATTATTATTATTATTATTATTATTAATATTATTATCAATCTATACAAAAAAAATTGTCCAATTTAAGATTTTTAGTCTGTTATATCTCATAAATGGCAATTAAAATATTGTTTTAAATAATATTATCTTCATAAAATTAAGATAATAATTGTTTTTTTAAATATGTAAAAAACCAAAAAAAACCAACGGTTATTTTGAATTTTATTATTTTAATTTTTGGGAAGAAATTATTTTTAAAAAATTATAACATGGTGTAATAAATATTGAGTGGGAAAGAAGAGAAGAGAGCACGAGAATCATGACATGACAGAAGGAATCAAAATCAGTAGCTAAATTCTTACGCCTAGATTCGGCTCTTTGATATGGAAACGTAAGAAGGATTTTTTAGTTTTTCAACTATTGTCCTTCATAAAAAGAAAAAAATAGAATAACTCTGCTAATAACGCAAAATAAGTAAGAATATCAAAAGGAATTTTTTTTTTTTGAAATTGGGGCATATTTTTCTCTTTTTTTTTACTGACCCTTTTTGTTTTGAAAGGGGGAGGATCTAATGACTCAAAAACTTTCTATTTTATATGGCACAAACATATCAATATGCGTGTATACTACCTTTTCTTTCACTTCCCATTCCTATATTACTAGGGGTGGGGCTTCTTCTTTTTTCAGCCGCAACAAAAAGTATTCGTCGTATTTGGGTTTTTCAGAACGTCTTATTATTAAGTCTGGTCATGGTTTTTTCAATCAATCTGTCTCTTCAGCAAATAAATAGCAGTTTTACCTATCAATATGTTTGGTCTTGGATCATAAATCATGATTTTTTTTAGAATTCAGATACATAATGGATCCACTTACTTCTATTATGTCAATATTAATCACGACCGTTGGAATTATGGTTCTTATTTATAGTGATAATTACATGTTTCACGATCGCGGATATTTGAGATTTTTTGCTTTTTTGAGTTTTTTCAGCACTTCCATGTTGGGATTAGTTCTTAGTTCGAATTTAATACAAATTTATATTTTTTGGTAATTAGTTGGAATCTGTTCATATCTATTAATAGGATTTTGGTTCACACGACCTCTTGCAGCAAATGCTTGTCAAAAAGCGTTTGTAACAAATCGTGTGGGTGATTTTGCTTTATTATTGGGAATTTTAGGTTTTTATTGGCTAACAGGCAGTTTTGAATTTCGTGATTTATTCCGGATATTCAATAACTTTGTTTCTAATAATGAGGGCAATCTTTTTTTTTGTTACTTTGTGCGCTGTTTTATTATTTTCTGATGTAGTTGCTAAATCCGCACAATTTCCCCTCATGTATGGTTACCGGATGCCATGAAAGGCCCAACTCCTATTTCCGCTCTTATGCATGCGGCTACTATGGTAGTAGCGGGAATTTTCCTTGTAGCTCGACTTCTACCTTTTTTCAGCTTCATCCCTCACATAATGAATTTAATCTCTTTGATAGGGATACTAACTGTATTTCTTGGAGCTACCTTAGCTCTTGCTCAAAAAGATATTAAGAGGGGTTTAGCCTATTCCACAATGTCTCAATTGGGGTATATGATGTTAGCTCTCGGTATGGGGTCTTATCGAAGTGCTTTATTTCATTTGATTACTCATGCTTATTCTAAAGCATTATTGTTTTTAGGCTCCGGCTCCGTTATCCATTCAATGCAAACACTTGTTGGATATTCTCCAAAGAAAAATCAAAATCTGGGTGTTTAATGGACGGTTTAAGAAAACATGTCCCAATTACTAAAACGTCTTTTTTATTAGGTACACTTTCTCTTTGTGGTATTCCGCCTCTTGGTTGTTTTTGGTCGAAAGATGAAATTCTTAATGATAGCTGGTTATATTCACCGATTTTTGCAATAATAGCTTGGTCTACGGCCGGATTAACGGGATTTTATATGTTTCGGATTTATTTACTTACTTTTGAAGGACATGTAAACGTCGATTTGCAAAATTACAGCGGCCAAAAAAAGACTTCGAGTTATTCAATATTTTTATGGGGAAAAGTCTTGCCAAGCTTGAATAACTCGAAAATCTGGGTATCCACCAAATGACCCGAGAAGCTGAGATTAAAGGCCTGAACAATATTCCTCACATGCAAAATAACCGCCTCAATAATGTTCCTTGAATTCATAGGAATTCCCTCAAATTTAGCTTTGTTATGATGCTTCCAGATTTCCCAAAGAATTAGGCCCGGGAGAACACGACACAACCATTGAATACCATCACTATCACCTTTAGCTTTACTAAACCACCAAGTATAAAGAATAGATCTAACCTCATTGAAGGAAGTCATAATTCCCATCATTTGAGAAAAGAACATCCAAACAGCGGTTACCACATCATTTGAGAAAAGAACATCCAATTAGCACATGCAATCACTGTGGAAATAAAAGTGACCTTACTAGGCATTCTCCCTTTATCACTCCTCAACAACATGGCTTCATAGATTGGAAAGCTATTCAACACCCCAAAACCAGCTATTAAAACTTGCACAAACATTTCCTCCAAATTTTTTCCAATAAAAATATTAATAAAACCTGCGAGTATCGTGATTAGATTGAGAACTGCTGCTGCAGCTGTGAATGGCAAGTAAAATTAAGATGGATTTAAAAGCAACTTACTACCTTTAGCTAAATAAAAGTGATAAGTCTTATAAAAATAAACAGGTTCGTTGAGAACAAAGTTTTTTTGGATTTTAAACTGTCGGTTTTACTATTAAAACTGACGATTTTGACAGGTTAAAATTCTCCGATTACTATGTTTTAACTACTAATATGTTTTTATTGACGATTTGAGATGATATCCACTATAATAGTCCTCAACCAGTTATACAAGTTAATTGTCATATTAGCCCACATACTTAAGAAAAATGTGTGGAGATTAGGATACCGTCATCTTTTCATCCAAATTCTAGTGGATAGGCAAGTTTAATGCATTTATACTCTTAAAAAACGTAAAGTGATATAAAAATAGCATTTGTATGTAGCTTTTTGAAAAACAAAATCATATTTATCGTCTCTCACAAGCTCAATCACATATTTCCAACTCAATCAATATATTAATCAACTCATCATTAGTATGACTTTCAAATATGTATACCTCTGAGATACCTTACCTAAAATGAATGTAGTAGACAATTTATAGGGGTAAGATTAGCACTTTCTTAAATCATACTTCTCATTCTCAAAATGAATATCTAATTTTCATTTAATTCTTAGATTGTATTTTTCACTAAATGAATGTCCAACTTACATTTCAAAAAAATTTACGAAAGTTTAAATTTAAGCAATTTAAGAACACAAGTGCATAAAAAACTTTCAAAAATAGAAATGTCCAACTTTCATAGTTGTGGTACTTTCTCCGTCCCGCTATAAATTATACATTTGTCATTTATAACGTTTCACTATAAACACTTTCAATAATACTCACTTATTATACTTACAACAAACATCTAATTAATATTTTATATCCAGTGACGAGTTTAAGAATTATTATCGGTGGGGGCAAAAAAAAAAATCTTCTTAAAAATCTTATTCAAATCAATCACCTTTATTTTTTTGTTTTGTAATATTTAATGAATAAAAGAAAAATAATATTAATATAAAAACTACTTAAACTCTTGCAACCCTTTTGTTGTCATTAATTTTTTTCAATCACTTAGTTAAAATAAATGTAAAATTTGCAAGTATTTAATGAATGGTGAAATTGTTTTGATAAAAAAGACATTTATGGATAAAGTATTCTGCAAAATATCAGTTATTTTGGGAATTTTTCCTAAAAATGATTATTCATTATGAGATACAAATAAAACTCTCTTATTTTTAAATTTTATTGTTAAAATAAAGATGGAAAAAATAATATTTTTTCCGTTTTAGTAAAAAAAAAAAAAACATTTTACTGCATAATTTATCTTATAAACTCACAACATTGCAATCATGAGTGTGTGTGTGTATATATATATATATATATATATATATATATATATATATATATATATATATATATATATATATATATATATATATACATATATATATTGATTTGAAAAAAATATACTTTAATTTAGGGATGGATAGTGGGGTAATAATTGCAATTTTTGTTATTTGATGAATAAAAATCATAAAATACAATGACTAAGAGCATGATAGTACGTGCTTTCATATAAATTACAGTTTACGTTATCCATTAAATAATACTTCATATTTTTTTCAAACCTTTCAATCAACATTACATGCCAAAAAAAAAAAAAAACTACTATACTACACTATCAAAAGAAAACTGTTTGTATTAACCTTGATATTCAACTTAATCCCATGGCCTTTATCCTCAAATACAAATATAAACTTATACAAAATTTAAAATTTCAACACTTTACATTAGGTTCTTATCAATAATTTTAAAATAGGTTTTTATCGTGTTATGAGAAAATCTTGCTAGTTAAATAATGCATAAAACTCTATTTTTACTTTCTTTCGAAAGTGTTAAAGCCAATACGATAATAGAATGATGCCACACATGCCCGTCTCAATAATTATAAGGGTCTTGTGCAAAATGTGAATATTGAGCCCCTAATGTTTAAAAAATTAATACAAAAAATATAATATATATATATATATATATATATAAGTATTTTTTATATACAGATTAAAGTTTAACAAAATTAAACAATAAATTTCAAAAATAATTTATTACATTGATCATTACTTTTCAACACAACTTTTTATAGCTAAATTTGTCTATTTAAATTAAGATTATTTGTTCTAAATCAATTGAGTTTCATTAAGAAAATCAAAGGAGTATTAGTTTAAGAAAATAAAATGGAGCCCTAAATTAAGGGATTAAACAAGCAAAATTCGAAGACACCTAAATTAAGGGATTAAACAAGCAAAATTCAAAATTTATGTCATACACAATAGAGCAACCGCGCCAAGTTACGGTCTGAAGGGAGCGACCGTGCGGTACTTGATTTGGGAGATGGGGTGATCGCGCCCTATCCGGATTTGAGTCTTTTCAGCGGCAAGTTGGTTCAGGGTTCTAAAACCATGCAAGGTTTGGAGTAGGCATATAAATAGAGCCTACCCCCAACCATATTTGTATCTGTTTTCTAGATATAGGATTTGCACATTCAATAATTATTGGCAAAAAATTCGTGCACTCAATTACTGATTGTAATATGTGATTTTCATATTGATAATAATATTCTCTCCATTTACCCGTGAACGTAGCTAAGTTTGTGAACCACATATATATGTATTTTGTGTGATTGTTGCTTGTTTTCTATCTTTTAAATAAACTATGTTCTAACACTAATTTAAGTGTCAGTGTTTTCAAATACGAAAACAATTTTAGAAAAATTTCATCAGTACAGATAAGAAAAACTAATTCCATCAAATATTTGACTAATCAATTAACATATTTATTACACGATAGAGGGAGAATATCTAAGAAAAATTCATTTTCACATACTGGTTCCTAGCTAGAATGCTAAAGAGGATGCCACAAGAAACAATAAAGCAAAGGCAATGGCTGTCAAAGTGATCTTAAGAGGCATCTTTCCTTGATCACTTCTCAACACCATTGCTTCATATACTGGCCAACCATTTACCACCACAAATCCAGCTATAAATACTTGTCCAAACAATTCTTCCATGCCTCCATTCTTGAAAACTAGCAAGATGCCTACTAAGAAGGCGAATAAGTTGACGGTGGCGGCAATTGCTATGGCAAAGAACATGGGCGACGCAAGTCCGAATTCAAACATCCCTTGCTCGTAACGCTTGCCTTGTTCCTTGTCAATGACTTTGCTCGTAACGTTGAATCCATATGTGCCTATGCCTAAGGACTCGAGTGTAAATTCGAGTAATGTAAATGGGAAGCTTGATACTCCACATATCAACCACATACGTTGGCAATTCCACCACCTTTTCAATATTGGCCCTCCCTCGATTGTGAAGTCGAAAAGATGTTTATCATACGCCCCAAGGAAAAGAAATACATATAAAAAGAACCAAGAATCTGAGACCTGTCATGATATAGACGATAAAAACTGATACCTGAGTTCCAAAATGTATGTTTAATTTAGTTACAATAAAAAGAAAATACATTTTCAGATGAAATTGGACAACACAATACCTTGGGAAAGATGGGGAAGGAGTTGATGAGCATTAGTTGAGACAAGAAGGCATATATGATAATAGGGATATATCACTACTAGAAACAGGGTCATTACCGACGGATTTTTACCGACGGACGAAGTCCGTCGGTAATACAGACGGAAACTTTTCATTTACCGACGGAAATTTATTTTATTTTACCGGGAATTTAATTTTTTAAAATTTCGTTTTGTCCGTCGTTAATTTTTAAATTCCGTCGGTATTTTCGTCGAGTATACCTGACGGACTATGTCCGCCGGTATTACCGAAGGACTCCGTCCGTCGGTAAATAATTCATATATAAACGCGTCTCTTCCCCATTTTTAATTACGCATCATTTTTATTACGCCCCTTATTTCCTCAGTCCTTCGCGAACCCCAGCCCCAACGCCAAGCCGTCGCCGTCGCCGCCGAGCCTCGCCGTCGCCGGTAAGTCCTCTTTGTCTCTCTTAATCGCTTCTCTCTCTCACTTTCTCTCTCTCACTTTCTCTCTCTCTCGCTTTCTCTCTCTCTCATCAGTAAGAACACGCCGTCGCCGCCGCCGTCTCTTTCCATTGCCGTTTGCGGTCGCCGGTGCATTCTCTCTCTCTCTCGCTTTCTCTCTCTCAATCGTTCTCTCTCTCACTCGATTTCTCTCTCTCATGAATGATTAATTTTAATGAGCTGAGAAACCCTAGTTTTTATTCAAGTAATTGTCTTTCAGTTTTGTATATACATGTTGTTGCTATTAATGCATTATCATGTGGAGTTGTGTTCCAAATGTTCATTAGGAGTTGAACTAAACTACAGAAAATGTGAATAATTTCATACTTGGGTTTATTTTGGTAGCTCTTTGTTTATTATGTGTTTGTGTGTGTGCAATTAGAAATGTAGGGTTTGAGGTATTAAAAATGTATGTTTGTGTTATCAATGTGTCTTATGTGTGTATAAAGGTGTTTTGTTATATTGTACAATAGCCTTTTAGATTATATGTTCGCGCGTATAAATTAGTATTTGTGATTGCATCTATATTGCTTAATAGAGGACCGACGGCGGTGATTTATATGATTTAATTTTGTAAAAATATAAAATGATATCTTGTTAAATTTTGTAAGAACCCTAATTTGTTTTTGATTCTAATGTTCATGATTATTGATTGGTATTTGTGTGAATTTTCAAATATTTGAATGTTTGATGCTTGATTGGTCCTCCGATTTAGGTTGTTTGCATTTTCTAACTAGTTTATCAAGCTGAGTTTTGGAAGTGGCTCTTCATTATACCTAATTGGTAGTTAATTAGGCTTTAAATAGATTGAGGTACAACTCTATTTAAAATATAAATAAGATGAGAGTCTTTTTCACCCACAGACTATCAAAATTGTCTTCTTTGACCAAGGAAGATAGCAAACAAGTTCATTGCCGTTTGAGTCAAGGATTTTATTCGTTTAATAAGAGTTTTTACGGTGAAACCGTAAAACTCTTATTAAACGAAAATCCTTGACTCAAACGGCAATGAACTTGTTTGCTCTGTCTTTCTTGGTCTAAGATGAGATTGGGTTTTGATAGTTGTGGATGAGAACGACTCTTATCTTGTTTATAAATGTTAATTTAATTCATCATTGTAAAATTTCAAATTTTACAATAAAGAATTAATATTTCAAATTATTCACAATATTAATAATTTAAAAATATGATAGATGTGTGTGTTAATTCATTATTGTAAAATTATGCATTTTACGGTAATGAATAAAAATAATGTTACGACGTGACGTTGTGACGGTTGAAACACAAAAGCTTAGAAACCCGTTTAAGAATCTTTAACTTATCATGTTGAGGTCAACATGTAGTCATCGATTCTTAAATTGTCTCGTGTGGGATGTCTTGAAATGCACGATTATATGATTTGTAAATATCATCATTGTCTATTAAAATTGCTTGAATAGTCGATAGTTGAGATATTTCTGTTGCATTAATCCTATTGTTCTCTCGAGTGTATACTAGACATATATGGTTGATTACACCGTCGATTCTAATCGATAGTGTTTGATTGACCTAGTCTACGTCGTGCACTTGGAGACCATGGGGTTATCTTTGCCCGAAATTTCTTGATTTTCGATTATAAAGCAAGTAGACAAGGTGATATTTGCAATTCATACGTGTATTTCGGGATGTGGATAAGCCAACCCCAACTCTAAACCTAATGGACATGAATTGTCCTTTCATCATAGGGAATGATATACTTTACAACAAAGAATTAAATATTAATATTCAAAATATTAAGGGGTGTCGACCTCAATTCGTTAATTACATCTAAACTTGTTAATACATTATGAAATGCGAGGAGTTAATTATGTCCTGGAGAAGATCGTAGTTGGATGGATAATCGTAGTAATCCCGGTAGAAGGGGTGTCGACCTCAATTCGTAGAAGGTTTAGAACATTTCGTGGAGTTTGCTAGAGCGCATCCCCAGTGCATGCGTGGTGATAAGATTAGGTGTCCTTGTAAAAAGTGTAAGAATAGAAAATATCTCGAGTGTTGGATGGGTAAAGAAACATGTGTTAGAGGCAGGGGTTTGTTGATGGTTACAAGGTATGGGTAGCGCACTGGGGAGCGTTATGTGGTTGAAACAAGTGTTCGCAATCATCCTATCAGTATCAAGTGGTCCGCCAAGGGAACCCGAACATTTGATTGATGAAGAGGAGCCGTCTGTCGGTTTGGATGATATGGTTCGAAATGCGGTGCCCAGAGTTTGATTGGAACCCTAATCCAACAGAGGCACCAAATCCCGTTGCAAAGAAGTTTATGGATTTAATGGACTCGCAAATGAGAAAATTCATCCTGGTGCAAAGGCTACAGTGTTAGAGCAAGTGAGTGAGCTTCTAACTATCAAGGCCGATACAAATATGAGCCAAAGATACTTACGATCGTATAATGTCATGGGGACATCGGATGCTACCCGAAGAAAATAATATGGTTCACTATTTTTATGAGACGAAAAAGTTGGTGGGGCGATCGGTCTTGGGTATGTTAAAATTGATGCTTGCAAGAATCACCCATGCTTTTTATAAAGAAAATGAGGGCCTCGATACATGTTCAATATGTGGACTTAGTAGGTATAAGCCACAACGCCGTGGTAGTGCCAAGCACAAGAAAAACGTGCCTCGGGCGCAAGATTACGTTATATGCCGCTAATTCCCGGGTTGCAACGAATTTACGCATTGAAAGAAAGCTCGAAGCCATGCGTTGGCACACAGAGTGTCCTCGTGAAGAGGGTGTGATGACTCAGCCTTCTGACGGTGAAGCATTGAAACATTTTGATGCCACTTACCCTGATTTTGCTGCGGATCCTAGAAACATAAGGCTGGGGATATGTACAGATGGGTTTTCTCCATTTGGACCAAAGGCAAAATCTTATTCATGTTGGCCTGTTATAGTCACAGGTATAATCTTCCCCGTGGTTATGTATGACCGATCCTTATATATATTTGAGTTTGTTCATTCCGGCCCTTCGAATCCAGGCAAAAACATTGATGTGTATCTTCGACCTTTGATGGATGAACTCAAACAATGTGGAATGATGGTGTCCGCATACGGATGCTTTCAAGTTGCAAAATTTTAACATGAGGGCTGCAAAGGATGTGGACAATTAATGACTTTCCCGCTTATGGTATGATGTCGGGATGGAGCACACATGGGAGATTGGCCTGTCCGTATTGTATGGAAAATACGAGATGCATTCACACTTCAAAGCATTACAAGAAGCAGTGTTGGTTTGATTGCCACAGACGGTTTCTTCCTAGTGACCATCCATTTCGTAAACAGAGGAATGCTTTCACCAAAAATAGAGTTGAGCAACGGGGCCCCCCTCCTCGTCTGAGTGGGGAGGATATTTTTGAGCAGGTGTCTGAGGTGTCTGATGTCGGGTGGGGAAAGAAGTTTTCAAAGGATAGACCAGACGGATTTGGTAAAGACCATAACTGGATTAAAAAGAGTATATTTTGGGAGTTACCGTATTGGAAGACGAACTTGATAAGACATAACCTTGATGTCATGCATATTGAAAAAATGTGTTTGACAATATTTTCAATACAATGATGGGTTTTAAGTCCTCAACGAAGGACACGTACAAGGGTCGGCTAGACCTTGAAGCGATTTGCAATCGTAAAGATTTGAACATTACTAAAGTTAATGGAAAAGATTTTAAACCACTCGCGCCCTTTGTTACGTCGGGAGAGGATAAGCAATGTGTTCTGCAGTGGTTGAAAGATTTGAAACTTCCTAATGGGTATGCATCTAATATTGGCAACTGTGTGAATGTGGAAGAAGGGATGGTATATGGGTTGAAAAGTCATGATTGTCACGTATTATTGGATAGGTTGCTACCCATTGCATTTAGAGACATTCTCCCTAATGAAATATGGGTTGCCCTAACGTAATTGAGTGAATTCTTGAGCATTGACTTCCAAAGACTCTTCGTGTTGAGGATATGAAAAGACTCGAAGAGAGCATTGTGGTGACAATATGCAAGCTTGAAAAGATATTTCCGCCATCTTTCTTTGATTCAATGGAGCATTTACCAATTCACCTAGCTTATGAAGCTAGAGTTGGAGGACCTGTTCAGTATAGATGGATGTATCCATTTGAACGATTTTTGGGGAGTTTGAAAAAGAAAATGAGCAATAGAGCAAAAGTTGAGGCATCTATGTCTGAATAGAAGCCAACCCCACTACTATCACGTACAACCACTACCATGGGGTTATGCTGGAGTGGAAAATCTCAAGTTTTTTGCACAAGCGTTAGGCCCAAAGATTGAAACTTTGATTAATTATTATAATAATAAATCTACTTTCAAAGTTTCAATCTTTGGGCCAAATGCTTGTGCAAACTTGATATTTTCCACTCCAGCTCATTATAAATGTAAACCCTCTCTCTCTATTTTAAAGAAAACAACAATATTATTTCAAATTCAAGCAGTCCAAGTGAACTCCATTATTTTGCTTCTTTTTGTTTTTAGTAAAACAACCTTATCTGAAACCACTGGTCCATGTGAACTCCATTATTTACTGTTTTCATATTGTCATTTCTATTTTAAAGCCGCAAGAAGTGCAATGTCGACAGACACCAAGTCCACACCGTTACCCACGTTTTGTTTACTTGGTTACTCTTTACATTCTATGTAATATTTAAATTTTGTTCTACTTGATAATATTTTCTGTCTACATATATAATATACTAGTTTAGATATGTCGGGTCGAGGTGGCAATCGTTCAAAGAGAGGGAAGATTGCGGGTTTTGTCCATCGTCTTGTTTCACCAAGGACGGGAGGGAGGATCTACTTCGGTTCGGACGTAGTGAACCATCCGAGCGGGTTAATTTGGACGCAATTATTAATGAGGAAGGAAAATGGAAATATCTATCTCTCCCAGCCGCCGTAAGTATCATTTAATTGTAAATGTCATATATATAATGTTTACATTTTATTATTGTCTTTTTATTTGTATATATATTGATATATTGTTTTTTAATTAATATCTTGATAGGTTTATACATGCATGGTGGTGGTAGCGGTAGCAGCCGGTGGCAGCGCTCGTGGTTGGTAAACATGAATTTTCATTGACATGTAATTAAACAAACAAACAAACAAACATATGTAGTTTCTTTTTCCCTTTCCCTTTTTCCCCGGCCTTTCCCCGGCCGTTTTCCCTTCCCTTTTCCCCTTTCCCCGTTTCCCCTTTCCCTTTTCCCTTTCCCCCTTTCCCCGGCCGTTTCCCCTTTCCCCTTTCCTTCCCTTTCCCCTTTCCGGCCGTTTCCCTTTCCCCTTTCCCCGTCGCTTGATTTGGACAAACATATGTATTTTATTTGATGTACTGGCGAAACAGTTGTTTGTGTGTGTTTGTAGTTTGTAATTGGGTTGTTTGTTTGTGTTTGTAGTTTGTAGTTGTTTAAAACAGGTTATTTGAACAGGTTAACAGGTTTACAGCCTTTTACAGGTGGTTTAATAATAAAACAAATTTTTTTTTTAAATGCGCGGATTACGGAAATTTCCGTCGGTAAATTAATACAAAAATAAATAATTATATTTTTCCAGCGAAAATATCCGTCGGAAAATAAAAAATTAAAAAAATAATACTCAAAATACCGACGGACATACTCGTCAGTATAGGGTTTATATTCCGACAGACATATCCGACGGTAAATATTATGATTTCCGACGGTTTTAACCGTCGGTAATGGTTTTTATTTCCGACGGATAATTCCATCGGTAAACTCCGGCAATTGCTCCGGTTAACCGGCCGGCAGATCTCATTTCCGACGGACGTTTTCCGGCGGAATTTTAGATTTTCCGGCGGATATTCCGCCGGAATTTGTCCGTCGGTATTACCAACCAATTATTTCCGACGGAACCCGACGGACGTATTCCGTCGGTAATATCCATTTAGCGACGGATTTGTCGAATTACCGACGGATATTTCCGTCGGTAAACGGCCTTTTTCTAGTAGTATAGACCAAAAGGTCCAGGAAAAGTAGTATGAATAACAAAAGGCTTGGAGAGGATTTTTCATGAACTTGAGACCAAAAGTTATTGAGTTGTATTTTGAAAAATTGATCTGGAGGTGGCCCATATGCCATCGTTTTATTTGAGCAAGAAAATCATTAAGTGTAATTGGGGAGTTCCCCAAAAATGCAGCTCTTGTAGGACTGCAAAAAATAGACCTCCATCCTTTACAATGTAGACGATAACTCGTGAACATGTCCTCAACTAAGCATCCATACTTAAACCCAATCTGCAAAAAAATAATATGTTCACACTTCTGCTCAGGCTGGCCTCATCTCTAGGTTGTATATAAAACTATTGACGGCATTGAAATGACCAGAGAGAAAATTATACCCTCTCTCACTCTTGATTTCTAACTTGGCAATAAGGTGGACAGGTGGTACAATAAGGAAGTGATGTGGAAAGACTATACTTACCTCGGATCCCCATTTGGGATTGTCCTTGTAATAGCAGCCTGCTACATGATGGGCTAACTCCAGGGTATCTCTTGAAGGGCTAACTTTTAGGATATCGAAAGAGGAAATATCCTCAAAGAGAGCAGGCCTACGGAAAAAGGCCCCTGAACCCATGAAATCAGGGCCAATAAACCGTCATAGCCCAAAGTATCAAGTCTGGTAATCATTTTAAATTCACCACTATAAATGTCATCCTTGTTAATACCATCAAACCGTTGAGGAAATTGAACAAATGCGAGCTTTGGGTCCATAAGAGGGTCCACAAAGTAACATAGTGCTCGAAGGGGAGTCTTCGGATCATTTGAGTACATGTCACAATCCACGACTAGTAAAATTGGTGCATTCGTCATTGTCCCCGATACGCGAAGCTTAAAAAGTAAAGAAAAATATTTTATGAGCGTAAGTAGAACATGTTTAAGAAAAAAAATCATTTTGTATTTAAGGGCGTACCAGCACATTAAGGGCACCCGCCTTAAAATTATGTGGTTTGACTTTGCTTTTCTCCCTAGAAATATAAATAAGATTTGGCATCGCGTTACCATCGACATTTTTATCCGTCTTTCCATCCAAGAGAACCTATACCCAACAAGTTAGATTTAAGCACTAAGCAATAATATATTACAAGATTTCTAAAGCATAATTTTTATTTGGTTTTGAAACAACTATGATGTTTAAAAGTAACTTAGAAAATTAATCAAGGGTAATGCATAAGTCAACAAAATAATAAATAAAACCTCAATAATGGGAGGATGATCTTGACGGGTGAAATTGGTGGTCCACTTGGTAAAAGGATGGTTGTCGCCGTCGTCGAAAATATAGTCGGGACAAACACTACCCTTCTTCACAACCTTTTCTACCCTTTCTTTCATCTTGTCGTATTTTAGCTACATCACGCACAATAACATTTTTAGTGTTATGGTCCACATTATTCGGTTGGAAAAAAAAATCAACCTAAAATCATTAACGATAAAAAAAAATAGAAATATAATTTTTGAGACTGAGGAAATAAGAGATACACTTAATAATAAGAGTAAGTAGTACCTTAATTTCCCTAATCTCAAGTAACAAATCATAATCATGATGTGATTTAAAATACACCTATGGACATCTATCAATTATATTGTTCTTCTTGCAATACAGCAACCAATATTTAGCAAATTTAGCAGCCTCCATTAATGCAAAGAGAGTCAACTGAGACCCTCCGTCGTCTGATACATAAATGGAGAGCTTCTCAACGGATAATCATAAGCCAACATCGATAAAGCGGCGTTAACCACCCCGATTGGTGGCTCTTTGAAGGGGTCTGCGGTGCATATAAACACATCCAAAGATGGATAATCGCTCTCCTCTGCAACTTGTGGTAGGTTTTCCGAAAAAACTTGACGTCGAATTGGGTTTAATTGGAAAGCTTGATAGGTTATCCACATGAAAGAAAGTACAAGATCGGCTAGAATTAGGAAATGGTGATAAAGGTATTGGGAGAGTGGATTAGTTTAAGGAAATGGTGATAAAAGAGAAAGAAGATTGCGATTGTATAAACGAATGCGAATACTCGATTTATCCATGCTCGTGGAAGAAGTTTTCTTGTGTGGAGGGTTGGAGTTTGTGTTGCCATGGTTGTGCCTCTTGCTTGCAGCTAGTGCCATAATTATTATTATCAAACATCATCATAGCCATTTAGAAAAAAGGTAAAACAATAGAATTCAAAAGAATTAAAGTAATGATAATAATTATCAAAATCATCATCATTCAAGAAAAAGGTAAAATAATTAAGAAATAAATAAAGGTGCTATTATTTGCACAATTTTTTTTTTATTAAAAATATGTGCAAACAACCAAGAAAGATTAGAAAGACTAAAAGGTAGTCATTAATCAAGCATAGAAGTTTAGACTGATAATCTACCTAATATTTTAAAGATAATTATTATAAGGGTTTTTATCAAAATAAGACCTTAAGATAAGATGTGGTGAAATTTATCAATAAAAACAGACATTTATAAAACTCGCCAATAAGTCCCTACTAAAAATGTGAAAAAAAAAAATATCCCTACTGCAATTCTTCCTCAACATGTTTTCTCATTTCCTCAATATGCGCTGAACCTGGATTTCTTCTCCAATTTTTTTAAAGATTTCTAGATCTCTCCTGTCTCCACTTCCATTGCTTTCCAAATGCAAATTCTAAGTACTGTGTTTATGAATCGGATTCCGCTACTGGCTTGGGTGTTGGGGCCTTATTGTTCCTTTTAGCAAGCCAACTCCTTATAATGTTTACGAGTTGATGCATGTGCTTCGGGAGGCCTTTGAAACCTGGCCGTTCCAGAGCATTGACAATCTTCTTATTTATCGCATGCTGGTATCTTCTTGGCCCAAATATTCACTCTTTTTATTCACCCTTGAGTTTAATATTTACACGGTCAGACTATAGCTATGCCCATATCAGTATGTGTTTAGGGTTTGACAGATCAAAAAAGCTATATTAACAATGAAGAATACTGAAGGTGCTTCTTTTTATACAAAAAAGCTATATCAAATTAATAAGAATACAAGAAAGATAAATCAAACTTTTATTACTTTTTGTGATTTTCGCAATAAGAATATTTTTTCCTATCCTTATGAATCAGATATTTTATGAGCAACTTGGTGTAATAAATATAACATGGTGTAATAAATATTGGGTGGGAAAGAAGAGAAGAGAGCATGAGAATCATGATGACAGAAGGAATCAAAATCAGTAGTGCATAAATTCCCACCACCCATTGTACCTTAATTGATCACTTTTATTTAGAAAATATTGTGCAAATAGAAATACTCATTATAAAAGTGATCTCGAACACAGTTGGTTCCGAGGAGGCGTGAAGGGGCCGACACTGAATAGATCCCTTTAACAAAGGTGACTAAAGAAAGAGTCTACAATGCAGCCCCTACATCTATACCTGACCGTCTATTTTCAAATTAATAGCCCGCGTTGGGGTTGAGAATTCTCCACAATTCCAAAATCCAATTTGCCATAATATTTTACTCCCTTCAATTTTGGATATCCATTTTGCCATAATTTTTTACTCCCTTCAATTTTGGATATCTAATCTTCCTTAATTTTTTTTCCCCTTCAATTTTCGAAGTTGTCATTTAGCATTTTTACCAAAGGTTTTCTGGTTAAATGGTATCCATAGTTTCGATAAGGGCTTTCCCATATGAATGAGAGGTTCTTCTGGGTCCCATAAGGGCATGTCGTATTCCCGATTTGTATTTGTTTTTTAAACGGTATCCGTAGTTTTGATAAGTTATAAATTGTATTTTAAGAAGAAACAAAACTCTAAAAATATGATTAGTTTTATTTCATATAAATATGTTGAAGTAAATTAGTTTAAATTGACGGAGTGACTATATATAATTTGGATTTATTTCTCCCTAGCACTGCTGATCTGTTTCTGTTTGTGGTTTGAAAATAGTCACGTCTTTCTGTTTTGAAATCAAATGTCAATTTTGTGTTTATAAGATTTGGCCTCGAGTATAAAAGTAAGATCACATATACAAAGGCCAGAACTGAAGTATAGTGCAATTTCAAGGAAGATTCCAATTTTGGGAACTACAATTGATTGCTTGCAGTTTAATCTCTCAAAATTCCTTTTGGAAGACAGTAACCTCTCACTCATTATCTCTCCTACTTTATTTTTATAATTACAATGAAGGAAATATCATTTTATTAATTTTTGATCAAATCTAACACGAGTAACATATTAACACAACACACCATATATATAGGCTCATGCTTAAAATACATAGAAAATCAGAACTGCAAAATACATGAAATTAACATCCCAGTTGAATTCTCAGACAACCAAACCCAACATCAATCATTATTTATAACCTTAATTACCTACTGCCTCTCTCTCTCACAAAATAAATGAACATTCTTTTTTCAAATTTACTATTCATCAATAGAACAAATTTGAAATTTGTTTGTACATTCATTTTGGGAAGGAGAGTACTAATTATTTGCGACGGAGGCTGCGGAAATGGGAGGAAGGGTCTTTCTCAAAGTCATCCCTGTACATAATCTTCCCATTCGTCCCAGGAGCTTTCATTTTCTTTCTATTATCTTCTTCTGATGAAAATAGATAAGCAATACCCATTACCACCGTTGCTATTCCGGCAACCGCTCCGAACACTATCTTCACATAGTCTTCATCATCCTTCTTTTTCGGGCTCATTTTGTTATGGTTTGTAATTCTACTTTGTGAGTTTACTGTGCAGACAAGTTTTGGGTTTTATAGTGAAATTTGACACTAGTTTTCTTGTACTATGTAGGGTTAATATCACTTTATTGCCTTAGAGTTCACATATTGTATAATTTGGAGGTCTGAAGTTTCGAGTTTATCATTTTAGGTCCTGAACTTTCATTTTCTTATCAATCAGGAGTCTGCACAAAAGTATGTTAATCTTTTAACGGAAATTCTCTCTCTGTATATATATTTTCTCCGTGCCGAAAAATTATTTATTTGGTTCTCACGATCAATTCAATCATGTTTGACCATAATTTTATGAAAATTTAAATATATCTATGTAATTTGAAAAAAAAAAATTGTTGATAGTATTTCTAATGTTGATACAATAACAAATTTTAGAATTATATATAAATATTCAGATTTTCATTAAATTATGATCAAATTTTATCCAATTGATCATGAAAATCAAAGTGAAATAAACTTTCTTAAACGAAAAGAGTATATTTAAACCCACCTCTTCATTCCTTCTACGTCACTTCAACCGGAGATGAAATGTGGTGGACAATTTAAAGAGAGGGTAAAGACAACAATTTCTTAGGTTAGGTTTACTTTTGGTGGACTTTGGTAGTGGTCTAGCTGATGGATTTTTGTGGCGGGGAAGGCAAAATTCAAAACAGCGGTGAAGCGGTGGTGAATCTGTTATTACTTTGAAGAAGAAATATAAATAAAGGAAATAATAATTTTTATTTTTATTTATTTGACTTTGACATTCAAGGGAAATTAATTTATTTTTTTAATCTTTTAACTGTCATGCTTTGCACACAATCAATTCGATTAAAGTTCTAAACATTTGCTAGACGAAAGTGGTTAAGTGGGAAAATTTTAAACATAAGAGGTGCGTTTGAGGGAGTAATTTTGATCGAAGGTGCAATGTGTAATTTGCTAGATACTATGGGTGGTAAAGTATTTTAATCGGGTAATAATCATCACTAATTCACACACTGACCTTGTGCTAAAAATTATTATGCACAATCTAATTGAACTTTGATAATAATTTTATAAAAACTTAATTATTCATAAGCAATTCAAAAAAAATGTTATTGCTTTACCCCTAAAAATACTATCAATTACAATTTTTATAATTTCTTAGTGATAATTAGGCTTTCGTAAAATTATAATCAAAATTTAATTGAGTTGAATATAAAAGTCAATTATCTTTTTGGGATGAAAAAAGTATTCATCATCTGAGATAAAGAATTATTGTAGTACTAGTGTTATATTGGAGAGAATAATTTATGGTCTTTCATGTGTACCAAATTCCACTTAGCAATAATTTTTCATCATAAAGAATATAACTTTATACAAAAATTAAAGCAATGTTTTCTGATTTCATTACTTCTTGCTATCTTTACCTTTAACCAAGGTGACTAAAGAAGACTCTTTGGTCTTGCTTTAATTAAAATAAAAAAAACAAATACCCTTTGATCTTCCTTCTATTATTTGAGACTAGAGTGAAACATAGCTAAGCAACATTATAGAGTCGATGAAAAAGAGCTTGATTTAAGCTCATGTTTTGGCTCAGATTTTAAATGAACTTGTGTTGCTATGACTTTACAAGACAAAATTTTATGTAGCCTATCACTGGAGACCCAACGTTTATGCATCGATAACGCTTATAGTGATGCCGGCCCTAATAATTGATACCGTTGAATTATTAGTATTACACAATACGATTCATAAAAATGGTACAAATGATTTCGTGTCAAACTTTAAGGACCCACACTATCTTCTTCTTCGGTAAATAAAGATTTGAAACCCTAGTATGGTGTCAATTGCAGCTATAATGAAGTGATAAAATATGGAGAGAACAAAATATATTATGTATTATTTTCGTTTCAAAGTTTACATAAGTTATAGGACTATATGAGTCCTAATTCTACTGAGATTCTAAAAAATCTCTTTTTATTCTAATAGTAAATATAATTCTAATTGAAAATACTTATAATCAGGTAACTTTTCTAATTTGGTTCAATACCTACTTAGATAACTAAATACTTTCTTTTCTTGAGAATATATATTAATATCCTAACACCCTCCCTTAAGTTGGAACATCTATAATGTAGATTTTCAACTTGTCAAAAGTAATTAAAAATTAGAAAAGGTAAATATTAATATAATGATAATTAAAACAAAAAATATCCGTATTAGCAAAAATTTGATTTTCTAACATATGTTGTGCCTAATTTTGTAATATCTGAGGTGACATCCGCATCAGTTATTCTTTTTCTTCAATCTCGTGCACAACTTGTGCCCGCATATGTTTTCTTTTTTTTTTCAATCTCCATTTTTAGAGTGAAGGACACTTAATCATCATTTTTAGAATGAGCGACACTTAATCATCGTTTTATAGTGAATGACACTCAATAATCATTTTTATAGTGATCAACGACACTCAATCTTCGTTTTTAGAGTGAACGACACTTAATATTTTAGAACATGAAAGTGATGTTAATATGGTTAATCATCATTTTTAGAGTGAACGACTCTTGATCATCATTTTTAGAGTGAACGACACTTAATTATCGTTTTTATAGTGAACAACACTCAATCATCGTTTTCATATTGAACGACATTCAATCATTGTTTTATAGTAAACGACACTCGATCATCGTTTTTAGAGTGAACAAGACTTAATTATTTTAAAGATGAATGCAGGCCCGGCCCTATAGTGAGACGAGTGAGGCGGTCGCCTAGGGCCTACGGAACTTTTGTCGATATTAGGGCCCGCAAATTTATAATTTTAGGTATATATATTTTAGACAGCGTTTAATTTCCAAAAAATTTTGTAGTATAGCGGTATTGGAGAAGGCTTAAGTCCTTTTGGCCCAAGTTCGATTCTCCTTGAAGACAAATTTATTTAATAAGATTTTGGCTCAGTTCGATTCCTCTTGAAGATAAAAATATTTAATAAGAATAAGGTGTTTAGGCTTTCTTTTCTTTTTATTTTTTCTTAATTAGTAGTGGTAAGTTTACCTATTTTTTTTTGCAATAATTTTGTAAACTATTTTGTATTTATTCCTTATTTTTTGTGAAATATTTATTTAAATCTTTTGCAATTATCACTAAAATTTATTGCAAAATTTTGTTGATTACTTTGTAATAACTCCAACTCAATCTAGTAACCAAACTCAACTTTTCAAGTCATTATCTCATTCTTTTATTAATAAAAAATTTCGAGTCTCACTATTAGCCTGTGATTTGACCTAGAGTTCAACTATCCTCAAATCCTAAGAAAAAAATGAACATAAATGCCTCCAATAGAAACAATGAGAAAGGCGGAAAGATAGAGAGATTGTGATTCGAGAACGCTGCACCGTGCTATTTTCCGCTGAAAAAATTAAAGGGCCACCGTCAAATAATTTGCCTAAGGCCCCAAATTCGACAGGACCGGCTCTGGATGAATGTGATGTTAATATGGTTGTGTGGTGGCCTGCTGAAATATGTTAGGAAGAGATAGTTCTTGCTAAACAGCAAAGGGCCAAATGATTTTTATTTTTTTGGATAAAAGTTTAGTACCTTGATAAAAGATATATTGGAAGATGGACCATGAGCATTATCTTTGGGAAGATGATGAATTTATTTGATTATCAATGATATCATATGGAGGAGACATTAACTAAATATAAGTTCACCATGTCACAATTCTCTCTCAAATAGAAAATGTAACAATGATTATTAAAAGTATAGAGATATGATTTCAAGATCGAAACAAAACCCTAATACCATGATAGAATAGGGAGAACACAAAATATATTATGTATTATTTATTTGAGTGCGTCTGGGGAGAAACGCGTTTCTCCGTCTGTATGGAGAAACGGGGCTTGTTATGTCGCGCGACATAAATAGCCAGTTTCTGGATATCCTTTACAAAGCTTCTGGATATCCAGAAGCTTTGAAATGGATATCGAAGCTTTGTAAAGCGATATCCAGAAACCAAGTATTTTTTCGGATATCCTTTACAAAGCTTCTGATATCCGCTGAAATGGATATCCAGAAGCTTTGTAAAGGATATCCAGAAAAAATATTTGGTTTCTGGATATCCTTTCCAAAGCTTCTGGATATCATTTCCAAAACTTCTGGATATTGGCTAGGTATGTCGCGCGACATAACAAGCCCCGTTTCTCCATGAGCTACGGAGAAACGCGTTTCTCCCCAGATTTTGTGTATTTATTTCTCCAATTTAACATAAGTTATAGGACTCCCAATATGCTAACATGAAGTCTCAAGGCTCCACATTACGCAAGGTTAAAGAATTAAAAATCTCTCAGATTGTTTTTTCTAATTTCTTAATTACGTATTCATTACTATTTAATAAGATTTAATTAATCTCAGTCCAGGAATATAGCCAGAAATTGAAGTGAGGGAGGTTAAATTTTTAACCAAATTAAAATACTCACCCAATCTAAAAAAAAAAAATCAATTTGACATGCCATCATTTTTATAGAACACGCTTTATTTGCTTACTCCTTGTTTAATTACACTATAATTATTGAAAAGTGTGACAATTTTTTAGATGTTGGAATATGCAACAAATAATTAGTGAAAATCTTAGGTTTTACATATTTAAAATCTTTTTCAGAAGCCGAATTTATCGATTGAAAATGATTAATGATAAAATAATAATCAATAATATGTAAAATAACATATTTAATATATAATACTATGATCTTTTTATATATCTGATAAAATATTAATATTTTGTCGTATTTCATAAAAATCAGTTATTATATGTTTAAAGTACTAGTATTAATTTTAGCAAAAAATAAACTAACAAAAATAAGATATGAGTTTTAAATCATTTCTCAAGTTGATTTTACAAATTGTAAAAGGAAATAATATATTTATCTTTATTCATCACATTATCACTAGGGTTGAATTTTAAACTTCATATTTCCATTTGAACTTAAAAATAATGCACAATATATCCTTTTGATTTGACTCTTTCAAATTTAACCATCATTTATTACACAATCATTCTCTTATCAAACTTATACTCCCTCCGTCCCGGCCCAAAAAGCAAAGTTTGTGTCTCGCACGCAAATTAAGGAAAGTGATGTAGGAAAGAGAAAAAGTGTAAATGTTGTGAGTATGAAAAATTAAATAGGAGAGAGAATGAGTGGGAGGAATAGTTAGGAGAGAGAATGTTGTGAGTGTAAAAGTAAAATAGGAGAGAGAATGAGTGGGTGAAATAGTAATAAAAACTTTCCTTTTTGAAAAAGTGTCATTTTAAATGGAACACCCAAAAAGGAAATTTGTTGCTTTTTGGCCGAAACGGAGGGAGTAGATGTAATTTAGAATTTTGCAAAAATTTAGGGGGAGGTCATAATTATATACATATGCATTTTTCTAAAGTTTAAGGGGTTGAATGCAACATTTCATAAATCATGTCATTATTCCCCACTTGCTTTATCTTTAGCAAAGGTTACTAGACAAAGAATCCTTTGGTTTTACTTTAATACAAACAAAGAGTCCTTTGTAGGAGTACAACAATGGAGAGAATCATTTATAGTCTTTATACTCCTATAGTTTATATACTCCCTTCCCTCCGGCCCATAAAACCTTATCAATTTTTTTATTTTGGGCGTCTCACTTTAAAGTTCAATTTTTCTAAAAAGGAAACTTTTTAATACTTTTTTATTAATGAGACCCACTTATCATACTCACAACAAATATTCACTTACTATTCTTTATCCCACTTTCTCTCTCCTACCCACTCACAACACCTACTTTAATAACATTATACTCCATCCGTCCCAGTAATTTAAAGACTTTTGCCAATGTACAGGAATTAAGGAGTAAGTATTATATTGAAAGTGTTGTGAGTGTGAAAATAAAATATGAGAGAGAATGAGTGGATAGAGATAATAGTAAATTATAAGGTTGATGCGAGTATTAAAATAATGTAGGAGAGAGAATGAGTGGAGGGAATAGTAAAGATTCTTTTCCATTTTAGGAAAGTTATATATTATTGTGGAACGCCCAAAAAGAAAATTTTATATATTATCGTGAGACGGAGGGAGTATATATTAACTTCTTATTTTCTATTCTCAATAGTACAATAGTAAACGGGTAATCTCATGTGAAACGGAGGGAGTAGTCTTTTTCGTAAGAAATTGTTTTTACAAATACTTTACTTTAAAGAAAGTATTATTAAAAATGATAAAATAATGCTGCATGTGGTTTTGATTTTCCACGTCTTTCATTTTGCCAGTTGTGTAGTCAAAATCAATTGAATAATCGTGAACTCATTGAATACCAAAATAACCCACTATTACGTATTGAAGTTTGGGTTGAGCTACCGATATTTGTGGATACCCAATTTCTTACTTATTCGTGTTTGCTAATAAAATGATTTGTTGCTTTCAAAAAAATAAAATGAAAAATACATTTTCAGGAAATAGGAAGATCTGATCAAATCTTCTTCTCTCATCACTAACAGTGCCACACCAACTTACTCCTCGTACTGCAACAACAGTTCTAAATCCTAAATCCTGTCATTATTCCCCACTAGCTTTAACTTTAGTAAAGGTGACTAAAGTTTTACCTTTAGAATATCCACAATTGTTCATCCCCTCCCCCATTTCATTTAATATTTTTTACATTTTTTTTCATTCACATAATATTTTATTTATCCATTTCATTTACCCTCTACAGTGGCTAAATTAAATTAAATTTCAACTCCATTCAACTCATCATTCTATATCCACAACTTTTATTTTATTTATATTCTCTATTTTTATCATTAGTAAAATAATAATAATAATAATAATAATAATTTATAATTAAAAAAATATTTCACACTTCATTAAAAAAAATTGCATCAATTTATAGGGAAAAAAATAATGATTTTTTTAAATAAAGGCTAAAATGAAGAATGTTAATTGAGAAATGTGTGTTTTTTTTCTTTTGTGTCCAAATCAAATGAAACTTGTATCAATTTATAGGGAAAAAAATGATGAATTTTGGTGAAAAAAAAAATAATTTACTAGGTGATAATTCAGCTCAAAGAATTGAGATAAAAAAAAATTCGAAAATTCAACGGACCAATAAGAACGTGACACATGGCACAACCATATAAAAAAAAAAAAAAAGGGAAAAACGGAGCGCCTCACGCGCCTTGCCTGGGCGTGAGGCGCAAGCGCCACATATCCTCCAATCAGAAGCCGACACGTGTCACTCAATTTTTTTTCCAGTTGTATTTCATCCAACCATTTCATTTCACCCCATTTCAACCTCCCATTGCACCATTTCAACTTGATGAAATGGGTTTCATCCCCCCATTGCTCATGGTTTTAGCAAAGGTGACTAAATATAGTCCTCTGATTTTACTTTAATTCAAAAAGAAAAACGTCCAAATAGTAATCTTACGTCTAGGGGTGTATGTGGTTCGGTTCAAATTGAGGTTTGAAATCGAACCAAATCAAATTAAGCGGTTTAGTTCGATTTTCAAGTAATAGCGGTTTGGTTCGGTTTTAAAAATTGTCAAATCATGTGGTTCGATTTGGTCTGCGATCTAGACCCCCCAACCACGATCCGAGACCGCGAGACCCAAACCATCAAACCGAACCAATAAATCAAACCACCAAACCGTTCGATATTAACCGTAGATATGCATATCTTTCATCTCCACTTTATATTTGAAAACCTCTATTTATGGGTTTTAGCCCATAGCCCTTTTTTCTTTTGGTTAATATTCCTGTAATAATGTTAATTCACTTTTTATCACATACCATTACAACTATTCAAATGTGTTTTTGTTATCATAAACATTGAAGCACAATTTCATTTAAATTTTGAATCTCTTCTGTATGTTATGTCTGAAAAATTCAAACAAATATGATAATGAATTGTGTAGTCTGAAATCATGTTCTAATTAATGGTTTAAGTCGTGTTCTATTTCATGGTTTGAACCGTGATTTAAACTGCGGTTCGGACCGTAAAATCAAACCGCGGTTCGAACAAAACCGAACCAAACCATGGTGGTCAAACGACTGATAATTTCAGTTATTAGTTGTTCAAACAAGTGATAATTTCAGTAAACAACTGATAACTGAAATTATCAGTTGTTGAAGAGTAATTTGTGCATCAAACAACTGATAATTTCAGTTATCAGTTGTAAACAAGTGATAACTGAAATTATCAGTTGTTTGTCCAAAACTGATAAAAACAAAAAAAACAATTTTTATTTTTTTTTGTAATTTCGAACTTATGTGTTTTGTTTTTGTAATTTCCATTTTTCTAAAGTAGTTTTTTTTAGAGTGCGTCTGGGGAGAAACGCGTTTCTTGGAGAAACGGGCTTGTTATGTCGCACGACATAAGTAGCCAGTTTCTGGATATCCTTTACAAAGCTTCTGGATATCCAGAAGCTTTGAAATGGATATCCGTAGCTTTATGATATCCGTGAACCAAGCATTTTTTCCTCGGATATCCTTTACAAAGCTTCCTGGATATCCGTGTTTCAAATGGATATCCGTAAGCTAGAAGCGATATCCAGAAAAAATATTTGGTTTCTGGATATCCTTTCCAAAGCTTCTGGATATCCTTTCCAAAGCTTCTGGCTATTGGCTAGGTATGTCGCACGACAAAACAAGCCCCGTTTCTCCATGGACGACGGAGAAACGCGTTTCTCCCCAGATTTTGTGTTTTTTTTAAATGCCTCAATTTTTTACCCCCTTCAATTTTCGAAGCTGTCATTTAGCATTTTTACCAAAGGTTTTCTAATTAAACGGTATCAGTAGTTTTGATAAGGGATTTTCCATATGAGAGGTTTTTCTGGTCCCCATAGGGGCAAGTCGTATTCTCAGTTTGTATTTTGTTTTTGGGTCCCCAAAGTACCAAAAATTTATGAATCCACCTATGAACTTGAACTTATATTAGAAGAAATGAGTGAAATCAATACAGTGGACCCATGCATTTAACTTTGATAGTAACTCATGCATTGAATCTGATGAGCCCGAACTCACGCTGGGACGCGGCGTCACGCCTCTGGTTCTGGGCCCAAGCTGACCATCAGCCGACAAGCCAAGATTCTCCTGCAAACACAGCCATTTGTCAAGCACACGCGTAGACAGATAGTAGAATTTCCCCGAGGCCAAGACTGCGTCCTTCCTGCATCATCCATACCTGCAGACTGAGGGATCCTCGACCCACTGCTCGGGACATCGGGCAGAGGTGGCGACCGCTCCATCCTCGTGCCCGCGTCAAATACTCTTCGACCGCGCCCCAAGATGCTCGATCGCGTGCTCATGGCACTCGCCTCCCGGTTATCCCACCTCAAGCCTCCCAGGTTAAGCATCTGCAAACCTTAACGAGCAAGTTAGCTTACTCTGGCTCGACACGCAGCCTCGGCTGGCTCACTCCCATCTCATTCACTGCCAGCTCACCAGCGCCTACAATTGGCATTAAAAATGCTGCCGCGCCGGATATTAACTGGCTCCCTGTCCACATCAATACATCCCTTCCGACGCAGTGGTCCCTCCCTCCCCCGACGCACCCAATCGGATGCGGACTTGCCAGATGCGTGTACACAATACCAAAGTGCTCCTTACGACTCTTACGCTTACGCCACCAAGGCAAATTCCTCATTAATCCCATAAATAAGACCTCATCCCCTCGACAAGCGTAAGTTCCAAATA